>BLKR01002566.1:0-189096 GCA_011170035.1 Teleogryllus occipitalis
CAATCCGATACCACCGAGGCGTGAAACAGGAATGCCCCCTCAGAGCCTCAATTTTCAATGTCACTATAGACACCGCCCTGAGAAGAGCGCTCATGTTATCAGACTCCCCTATCCCCGGAGGGGCTTATGCGGATGACATATGGATAGCTGCCACTAAGCCAGAAACGCTGCAGCGAATGATCGACATGCTCATCCACACGGGGGAGGGCATCGGACTAACGGTCAACGCCGCCAAAAGTGACACGCTGCAGTTAGTCAAAGGGATAGCGTCCAACGCACACAGGTTCAAGGTGGAAGGAACAGAAATCCGGGCCCTCACAGGAGCGGACACAACGCGCTTCCTTGGAAGACCCATTGGCCATATGGTCATCCCGGATCAATCGCTGGTCACCAGAGTAACCGAGGAGCTAATCAGACAAGCCAGACTTGCCCCATGGCAAAAGATAGACGCGATGCAGCAATTCATCATCCCGCAATTGCCGTTCGCCATGTCGCTAGATATCATCCGCAAAGAACACGCCAGCAACATAGACAGGCACATCAGAGCTTTCATCAGAGAAACTCTAAACCTACCAGCGAACTCCTCGGTACACTACTTCTACGCACCGCGAGACAAGGCAGGGGTCGGTATGCCTGAGATCACTAAGGAAACTGACGTTGCCAGCCTGGATTCGGCGTTTAAACTACTGACAACAAAAGACCCGACGGTCAGGCGAGCAGCCACCGACGATCTTAAGATAACCACGACCCAGAGAACGGGAGTCAGGACGCCGACAAGCACGGACATCGCGGCGTACCTGAATAGTGAAAGACAAGTAAGGCACATGGGAACCAAGAACATCTGGACGCGCGCGAGAATAGCTGCGAAGAACCTGAAAGTGCGATGGGCAATTGCAGCGGACGGGGACCTAATAGCCCCGTCGCTGATTTGCACCAACGACGAAAGGAACCTCGACGTCGTCCTCCCGCACCAGCGGACGCAGGTCTCTCGGCGGCTTAGAGCACTATACCAAAAAGTACATTATGAGGCCTGGTGTGCGCAACCTGACCAAGGGCGAGCGGCAATTGAGCTTGCAGATGGGATCGCGAATCTCCTACTTCGTGCGAAACGGGGAGTATCTAAGATGGGGCGATTACGGCTTCATCCACCCAGCGCGGCTCAACCTCCTAGGAGGACTACGGGGCAGCCGCCCGTGGCGCCGACGCGGTGTGGAGGATGAGGCGTGTCGTCGTAATTTTAACAGGGACGGCCCCCCAAAAAGAGAGACAATAGCACATGTCATAAATCACTGCCAAATGCCTGCGGTTACCAGGCGACACAACGAGCTCGTAGCTCACGTTAAGGCTGCCACCGTCCACAATGGCTGGACAGTTGTGGCCGAAAATCAAATCTGGGGGCCGCACGGACTTAAGCCTGATCTTGTGCTGGAAAACAGAACGGCTACCGAGCTGCTGATAGTGGACGTGGCATGCCCCTTTGAAGGCACCCGCGACGCCCTGCAAAAAGCACGAGCAGAGAAAATCAGTAAATACGCACCAACCGTTGACCACGCGAGAACGCTCGTCCAATCGGCTCAGGTCATCCCCATCATTGTCGGCGCGCTGAGAGCGTGGAACAAAGACAATGATACGGAGCTAAAAGTCCTGGCGAACAAGGCCTACATAAACACTCTACGTAAGTGCCTCATTGCCGCCGCAATCCGACACTCGCGCGACATGTACTCGCAACACATCAGCATAAATAAAGAGACGGGGCCCTCGCAAGAACAATGAGCTTAAGAAAAGAAAATCAGAAGTGCAGTGATATATACATAGCGACAGCCATCGGCTTATGAAGCAAAGAACAAGAACCATAGAAACTTTACAAGTCAGCGCAATGCGTAAATAGATACTAAGACACTGTAAATATAGATATAAGTCCCTCTGTACCAATAGTACAGAACGCAGCGATCACAAAATTGTAAATATAAAATCCAATTGTTTTGCCTTTACTTTACCAATGTCTTCTCTCTTTACAGCTTCTGTCCCACATGCACTGTACCTCACCTTGCTCATGCAAGGAACTACCGTTGCAATGGACTCACAGCAAAACTCATCTCAGAACGCACCCGAACATCCTTGTGATAAAACGAAGCGTCTTTGATGAAACATCTCTGTTCTTATCAGCTTAATATCTGATACAGTCCCCATCGGGGGCTTCAGTATATTAATCTGATTTTTGGAAACAGGAGAGGGCATGAGCGGTTTACCGCCACCTCTCCGCGGGTCGTCTCGGCACTGCAGAATCGCCGAGTTCGGCCCACCAAAATTTGAATAAAAACATAAAACGTTTTCCCTGTACAAGCTCTACGCCAAAATCGCGCTCTCTGGGCCTTTGCTACAATACATCATGGCGACCGATCAGTGCTGCCTATTTTCCGCGAGTGTAAGACGATCTTGTCATCCTCTCGACACGGTAAAATATCACTGAAACGCCTAGAACGGCGTATTTTTTCCCTGTACAAGCTCTACGCCAAAATCGCGCTCTCTGGGTCCTTTGCTATAGACCATCATGGCAACCGATCAGTGCTGCCAATTTTCCGCGAGTGTAAGACGATCATGTCATCCTCTCGACACGGTAAAATATCACTGAAACGCCTACGACGTATTCTTTTTTTTCGTATGAAACATCAGCGGCCTTCCGGCATCATGCACGACCGTACTTGGAATCTCGTCGATATTTTGGTTTTTATTATTATTGTTGTTATTATTATTATTATTATTATTATTTATATTATTATTATTATTTATATTATTATTATTATTTATATTATTATTATTATTTATATTATTATTATTATTTATATTATTATTATTATTTATATTACTATTATTATTTATATTATTATTATTATTGTTAAATTCATTTCACCACTCTTGAATAATCCAAATATACTGCATCACCACTACACGTCTGTTTTATTTACAAAAATAATGAGATGAATATTGTCTTCGCTAGATGTAATAGCATGGACGCGAGAGGGAGCCTTCATTTCATCTTCTGGGGCAAAATAATTCATTGATGCACTATGTTAGGAATAAATAATTATAATAATAATCGTAACGGAACATGACATTCATCTTTTTTTTATTAACACGCGTCATGCTTTCCATTAAAAAAAAAAAATCGGTCCCGCACCGAACTCTAGGAAAGAATAGGAGCGGGGTTGGGTTCTCGATTTATTGATTATGATTTTTATCAGAATGGTTGTGGCTGAGGCTTATCACCATTTGCTCTTTCATGACGAATGTTGTTGGCCCTGAAAAGGGCCGTTTGCTGATTACACAAGCACCAACGCTGCGCAAGTAAAGCGAGCTGCAATAACAGCATGCTTACTTGGAGCTGGTGTACTTGGTGACAGCCTTAGTGCCTTCGCTGACGGCGGGCTTTGCCAACTCGCCGGGCAGAAGAAGACGCACTGCCGTCTGGATCTCCCGCGAGGTGATGGTGGAGCGCTTGTTGTAGTGCGCCAGGCGGGAAGCCTCGGCGGCGATGCGCTCGAAAATGTCATTGACAAAGCTGTTCATGATGCTCATCGCCTTGCTGGAGATGCCGGTGTCAGGATGGACCAGCTTCAGCACCTTGTAGATGTAGATGGCGTAGCTTTCCTTCCTCTTGCGCTTCTTCTTCTTGTCTCCCTTGGAGATGTTCTTCTGGGCCTTACCGGCCTTCTTGGCGGCCTTTCCGCTAGTCTTGGGCGGCATGTCGACTACAGAGGTGCGTTCGACAACTCTCCTCTTCTTAGTTTTTGTTTATTCGGGCCTGCATTAAATGCTCATCCCGGTTTGGGCTGTTTGGCTTCGGAGGAAGATTTTAACTACTGTCTATACACTCAAGTGCAAATAGACGGGGAAGAAACGATCGTGATTCGTTTAATGAGGGTGTAATGACGTAAACTTTCAGTGACGTGGGCAGAGAGAGGCAGAAACGTGAGGAAAACACGGCGCGTGGGACCCCTCGTAGAGGCGCTGATAGCTCGCGTAAACGGCCGGAATAGGGTACGGGTTGAACTTTACAGCTTAGAACACATCTTAGGGAAGGTGTTTTTTTCCATTTCAATCTTGTGCTTTGACCACTTGACGCAAAAAAATGTTCTTTTCCGAGTGCGTACGACGCACAGTTGACGAGGTAAGGCCTGGAAACATGCATTCTGGCGCCTATCTGAACGCATAAAGCCGTGACAAAAGTGGTGGGCCAGAGAGTCTCGACTAAGGTGAATTGTTTGCAAGCATTACTATTTCGCTACATATTTGGTCCTAAAGCACAGGATTTCGAATCTCGGCGCGACGGGTGCGGCGCGGCCCGAAACCTCAGTTCCGAGATGCGCGCTCTCGCGCAAAGCACAATGATTGGTCGGCGCCGGCTGTTCCGTTCCGTCCGACGATGAGGCGCCCCGATACCGAGGTTATAAAGGGACCCAAGGTTCCCGGCGCGCGCTCAATCCCGAGGCGGACGTCGTCATAGAAACACTTCGCGTCACTTTGCATTGCGTTTCTCCTCGTCTTTCGCGTACGTACGATGGCCGATACTAGCGCGTCCGGAGCGGCGTCCGCGGCTGCTGCGCCACCTGCGGAAGCCGGTTCTCCGAAGAAGAGCAAGTCGGGCGGCAGCGCGGCGAAGAAGCCGCGTTCAAAACCCGCGCATCCTCGCACCTCCGAGATGGTGTACAACGCCATCAAGAGCCTCAAGGAGCGCGGAGGTTCTTCCCTGCAAGCCATCAAAAAGTACATCACGGCGAATTACAAGGTGGATTCCGAGAAGCACGCGCCGTTCATCAAAAAGTACTTGAAGTCGGCCGTCAGCACCGGCGACCTCGTGCAGACCAAAGGTGATTATCTGTGCATTTTTTTTAAATCTATTAATGGACATGGTTTACTTGAATTTTTTTCCAATTGTTGTGATTGTGCGATTCATAACTAACCTCTCGTTTTGTGTTTGTGTGTTGATGTAGGCAAGGGAGCGTCTGGTTCGTTCAAGTTGCCGGCTACTGCCGGAAAGCCCGAGAAGAGCGGCGAGAAGGCCGGAAAGAAGCGCCCGGCGCCCGCTGCGAAGCCGACGAAGAAGAAGGCGGTCGCTGCCAAGGCCAAGAAGGCCGCGGGAGCCAAGGCGGCGGGCGGCAAGCGCAGCGTCACGGCAGCTGCTGCGGTCGCTAAGCGTGGCGCCCCCGCCTCCCCCAAGAAGCCCAAGAAGGCGCCGTCCAAGGTGAAGAAGGTGGCCAAGGCGCCCACCAAAAAACCAAAGGCGCCCAAACCAAAAAAGGTCGCTTCTCCTTCCAAACGGAAGGCGGCCGCCAAGAAAGCTGCTCCCAAAAGGAAGTGATGAAATGGCGCGCGCGCCGTTTCATCAAGTCATTTCCCGGTTCGCGCCCGCGAACCGGTCAAACGGTCTTTCTTAGGGCCATCATATGTTTCGAAAGAGCAAAAAACATAGCCATTTTTTTTCTCCCCATTTTATAATAAAAATCCCCGAAACATATCCTGTAATTAGAAATTAACGTAATAATACTAAAAAAATGGAAACGTCGAGATCGGTTATTCGTAGGAAATATATGTTTGAACTGGTCTCAATATTTAAAACGTTAAATAAAAGAATTAGTGTCGTCCTACATAGGTGAGTAACTTCATTTACTCGAGATTACTTACCGAGTAACTGATAACGAGAGATTACTTATCGAGTAACTGATAACGATCAATGAAGTGACAGGTATTCATTGTTGATTTTCCGGTGAAATTTGAAGTCCTTGCCTCGCTTCGTAATAACTAGCTACTCCCGTCCGAGCACTTCATTGAAGGAGTGTGGTGGTTCTTTAACGACTGCAAATTTAAGAGAAAGCGGAAATGTAATTATAAAATTTTGTCATAGAAACCGACTGCATGTTTAAGATAATTTTCTGTCTTTGCGATACTTAACGCACCTCTTATAATTATAATTTGCCGACTAGGAACATAATTGTTTATTGTACAAATAATATGAATTTTATTTTAAAGAATGGGAACGCGATTTTATGATTTGGAAACGACATACATTAATGCTCTTTAAAAGGACGACTTGGTTGGCCCTGAAAAGGGCCGTTATTTGTGACCGAACGAATAAAAAAAATTATTCATTCAAGCACGCTCTCCGCGGATGCGGCGAGCCAACTGAATGTCCTTGGGCATGATGGTCACGCGCTTGGCATGGATAGCGCACAAGTTGGTGTCTTCGAAAAGACCCACCAAGTACGCTTCGCTAGCCTCCTTCAGAGCCATGACGGCGGAGCTCTGGAAGCGCAGATCGGTCCTAAAGTCCTGAGCGATCTCACGGACAAGACGCTGGAAAGGCAGCTTGCGGATGAGCAGCTCGGTGCTCTTCTGGTAACGCCTGATTTCACGAAGAGCTACGGTGCCGGGCCTGTAACGGTGAGGCTTCTTCACGCCACCGGTGGCCGGCGCGCTCTTGCGCGCGGCCTTGGTGGCCAGCTGCTTACGAGGCGCCTTGCCTCCGGTCGACTTGCGGGCGGTCTGCTTCGTACGGGCCATCGCGACGGGTTGTGCTCGAGAAGGCGCTCCGCTCCGCTCCGCTGGGTGTGGGTTGGTAGGGTACGCCTGCTCCAATTCTGGGGCTCTTTGTACCTCGTAGGTTTTATGCTGGTAGTATTTTTCGTCTTCTTATGTGTCCATCCCCCATACGTGATGGGGATTTGGATCACGGGTTATTTTGTTGAAGGATTTCTCCGTTTGGTAAGGGGAGGAGGGAGGGGAAAGGAAGGGGGGAGGGAAGGAGGGGAGGGGGAGGGGGGATGGAGGTGGAGGGGGAGGAATTGTAGTTGGGTGTGTGGAGGGGAGGGAAGTTACTGAGTAAGGATTTGATAGGCAAGGAGGAGAGACTGAGAAGGGATATATTTAGATGGTGTAACTTGATTATGATATTGCTTTAGTCGTAGTCGTTTGTATCGTTTTCTGTTTTGTCGTGCTAGTCTTTGTCAGTGGTTCTATTGTCGTCTGGGGATCTCGGTCGTTCTTTCAGGTCGGTGGGGGCGGCAGTTGGAGTATGTCTAGTGGGTGTCGTTTTGTCCTGTGTCGTGGGGCGTTTCTGGTTATTTGGAGGTGAGATGTAAGTGGTTGTAGGTGGGATCAGATAGGAAGTTTTGGATATGGCTAATGGCGGAGTTATGGATGTAGGTGTTGATGTGAGGGATTTTGTGGAGGGATCGAATATCGTTGTATTTGGTGAGGAAGCTAGGACGGAAGATTAGTTTTATAACACGGTTTTCGATTTTTCGGATGAGGGTGTGGTTGGCTTGGGAAGTGCAGGACCAGGTGGGATGTGCGTAGGAGATGATTGGGCGGATGTAGGTATAATAGGTGGCTAGCTTTTTGTTTATCGGTAAGGTTGGGTGTGTGAGGATGGGGTACAGGGCACTAATGATTCTGTGGGCTTTTATTGAGGTTTGTGTTATGTGGTAGGTCCAGTGGAGGCGGTGGGAGAAGTGGGTGCCGAGGTATTTTATGTGGGGTTTCCAGGGAAGGGGTTGCTGGTTTATTTGGAGAGGGGGAGGAGATGGTAGGTTACGTTGGTAGGAGAAGATTATGGCTTGGGTTTTGGAGGGATTGATGGATATGTTGTTGTCGGTGGCCCAGGAGTGGAGGGAGTCAAGGGCAGATTGTAATTGGGTGAGGGACTTTTTAAGGGATCGGTAGGAAGAAAGGAAGGCAAAGTCATCAGCATATAGGAAAGCTTTGACACCGCGGGTGGGAGGGATATCATTGGTATATAGCGAGAAAAGAGTGGGGGATAGCACGGCGCCCTGAGGGACGCCGGCTTGGATTGGGTAGCAGGGGGAATTTTTATTCTGGAATTTAAGAAAAAATTGGCGGTCTGATAAGTAATTCTGCATAAGAGAGAAGAGATGCGTGGGGACATGTGGACGGAGTTTCATTAGTAGGATGCTATGGGAGACGGTGTCATAAGCTTGGGTAATGTCGGTGGAGATGCAGGGAATCTGCTTTTTCTCATGTAATGGGGTTGCTATGGAAATGGCCATGTTAAGAATTTGGAGGGCTGCTGTGCGGCCCTCCCGGAATCCGAATTGGGCTGGGCGAATGATAGGATTGAGGATCGGGTATAGTCGGAGAAGGATTATCTTTTCGAAAATTTTACTTAGGATAGGAAGGAGGCTGATAGGACGGTAGTTGGAAGGAAGCTGATGATCTTTACCAGGTTTGGGGATCATGGATACGCGGGCGGTCTTCCAGGAAGTGGGAAAGTAACATAAGGAGAAACATGTGTTGAGGATTTTGGTTATTAGGTTGATGGTGTTTTTAGGGATGTGGTGTAGTTGGGATGGAAGGATTCCGTCGGGTCCGGGGGATTTGTTTGGTTTAATGGATTTAATGATCTGGACTATTTCATTGTTGGAGGTGGTATAGTGGCGTTGATGTAGAGGTTGGTTTGGGGATTTTAGGTATTTTAGGATTACTGAGTCTGGGATAGGTTTGTTAGGGGGAAGGAGTGACGTGGCCAGGGTTTGGGCGAAGGTGTTGGTAATAGTTTGGGGATCAAATGTGAGACTATTGTTGGATGTTTTTATGGGGGAGATTTTGATGGGATGTGCTCTGATGGATTTAATCACTTTATGGAGGTTCTCGGGGCTGCTTTTGTCCGTCAGTAGTCTGTCATATTTTTGTCTTTCGTATTGTATTAGTTGTTCATGTATTTGTCTTTGTAGTTTTTTCATTGTTTGTTTGTCTTCGTCTCGTCTGTGTTTATAGTATCGTCTCTGTGCTTGTCTTTTTAGTCTTATTGATGAAATGATGTCGTTCGGAAGGGTTGGGTGGTTATATTTGGTGGTGGTGGTGGATTTCCGGTAAGCATTTTTGATTTGAAGGGTCAGGTGGGTTATGGATTTTTCTATTTCTGTGGTTGTGGGGATATCTGGTGGGACGTGGATCTTTTTGGATAGGATGTGGGAGAAGGATTTCCAATTAGTTACTTTTTGTGGTGGGCGGTACGGCGAGAGGTATGGGGTGGTGGAAGTTGTGGCAAAGGTAAGTGGGAGGTGATCGGAGCTATTGAAGAGGTCGAACTGGGGATATGGTGTTGTAATGTTGATCTGGGATGAGTGGATGATGATATCTAGAATGTCGTTTGGGCTATCTTGGATATAGTGCGTGGGTTCCGGGGGACTTTTTATATGCACTGATGGATGATTGTCTATGAACTGTTCTAAAGTCTGTCCCGTTGCGTTCGTCCTTTTGCAGCCCCATTGGGTATTTTTACTATTGAGGTCTCCTGATAGGATAAAGGGATAGGGGAGGTTAAGGAGCATGGTCAAGTCGGAGATGGGAATGGGGATTGAAGGGCGTTTGTAGGCGGAAATGATTATTATGGGAGAGGGTGAGGTTCCGATTATGATGGCAGAGCACTCTAGGGCAGTGGTAGGTGGGAGTTGGAATGAGGTGTGTGGGATGTGGTTTCGTACAAGGATGGCCGTGCCGCCGTTGCTGGTAATGGGTCTGTCGGTTCTATGGGTGGTATAGTTTGGGAGGGAGAAAGGAATGTTGGGTTTTAACCAGGTTTCTTGAAGGGATAAGACCGCGACGGAGTGGTCTTTTAGGAATTGGTTCAGGAGAGGTTTCTTTTGGTTGAGCCCGCCGCGCGCATTCCATGAGAAAAGGGTGAGGAATCGAGGGGAAGGAGTCATTTAATTCAGGATTTCTACTAATTTAATTGCAGCACAGAGTAATTTGGAGAGGATGTCTCCTGGGCCTCTAAAGATTGAAATTATTTGTGGAATTGCTGTTAGGATCTTTTTCAGGTCGGGGGATTGGAGTAAGGATATGAAGTCTTTGAGGTCTGAGGATGTTGAAAATGGTGGTGCGTTGTTTGGTGGGGTTTGAGAGTCATTGGATCCTGATATAATGGAGGAGTAGGATGCGTTCTGGGGTCTGAGTGGTGGAAAGGTTGCACTTGTAAAGGTAGGTGGGGGTTCAGATGAGGGGGATTTTTGGAGTTGGGTTTTCCTTTGGTTTCTTGCTTGGGTGATATAAGGGCAGTCAGGGTGGAAAGCGGGGTGGTTATGTTTACAGTTGTTGCATTTGGGGATAAAGGTGTCAGAAGTACAGGCTTGGCATTGCTCTGTTGGGTGGTTCAGGGAGCATAGGGCACAGATTGTGGGTCGTCTACAGTATGTCTTGGTATGATAGAGTCTTTGACAGTTCTTGCATTGTGGTATGCGGTCTGAGTGTTTGTAGTCTTCAGTCTTTACGCTGTAGTGTCCTATGTACTTAATTGTCTCCTTGGTCTGTTTTATGTCATGTTTGGGTATTTCAATAGTATAGATCCCCAGGGGTCTAAGTCCATCATTGCAGCGTTGTTGCATCTCTGCTATATGAAAGTATGTCACGTGAAGTTCGTTCAGGTTGTCCTTGATGGTTTCTATGGGGAATTTTGGTGGTAAGCCTTTGATTACTATTTTCTCTCTTATCTCGTCCGTCGCTCTGTTAAAGTGGTAGGATATGTGTCTGAAGTAGTTCTGTCCTTCGTCCGATGTCCGTAGAGAGTCAAGTCTGTTACCAATATTTCTGTGAGCTGTCACTGTCTTGGGGGTAATCAATAGTTCTGTCCTTGTACATTTTGCTGTCAGTTGGTTGTTGCTTATCTTCATTAGTTCTTTAGTTAGTTCATCAGTGCTGAATATTGAGTCAAGGTCAATTTTGAACTGTCCTATTTTTGGTTTGGGTTTGGTTTGTAGTGGGGTGGGGTTTTGGGCTGGGGGTGGGTTGGTGGGGGCATGGTTGGGGTTTGTTTGTTGGGTTTCTGGGGTTTCAGGATCCTGTGTCGGGGTGATAGGGAAAAAGTAGTTTTTGGTGGGGATTCCTTTGTCTTGGGGTGCAGGTTGTGGTATGAAGGTTTTTTTGTACGGTTGGAATCCATCTAGGGATTTGGAAGTGGATGGGTCGTCACGTATGGGGGAGGTTGATGGGTCCTTCCTCTTGCGCGGATCTCTGAGGTCCGAGGAAGAGCTGGACTGACCTTGGGTTTCGTCTTCTTGGGTGTTCCTTGATTCCGTGTCATCCATTTTTTCCACGTCGTCCATCTTGGAAGGCGGCCGAAGCCGCACCTCCTGCTGCTCGCTCCTCTCTGCAAGTACTTGAAGAGCTGCCCGGAAGAGATGCCTCGGAGTGTTCGTCAAGTTCAGCTGGTTTCTCCTCCTAGTCACGTGACCACCACGGCCGCCTGTCGACCGTTTTGGCGTGGCCTTGGGTCTCAGGCTGTTGTCTTGGTGTCCGTTTGCGATGTCTTACGTCCGTTCCAATAGAGTTGTCAAGTGGCTTGCAATGGTCGTTATATCTAGAACAAATCAAAATGGCTCTGAGTAGAGTTCGCTCGGTCACTTGCAATAAGTGTTCGAGAAGGCGTTCTGACTCGAACTGAAACTCGGGGTACGCTTCTCCCGCGTTTTTATAACCTCTGTACTCCTTCCCTTCGAAACGCCGTTGCGCGCCTCTCACGCTATTCGCCGCTCGTTTCGCTCGCTGCGCCGTCATTGGCCGTCGGGCCCCCACCGCTCGCCGCCCTCGGCCCTCGGAAACGGCCGGTACAAGACCTCGATCGCGCCTAGAGCTGGGCGTATGGTAGTCTCGCTACCTGGCCGGCGAGGAGAGCGGACGCACCTGAAGAGCGCTCCGCCCACCGAGGGACCGTCAGCCGTCGCGGGAATAGTCAGCCCTTTTTAGGGCTAGAAAAGAGCAAAATGCCGTGCTTCGCCCTTCTAAGGGCGCCTTCATATAGAAACAGCCCTTTTTAGGGCTTATTTATAAAAGCCCTTCTAGGGCTTTTATAAGTCAAGATGTCGTCACCAGCAAGTTCAACCGCGTCGACACCGTTCCAAACCCCGCGCACGGGGGGCGGAGCGGGTGCGCGCGGTAGGACGAGCGGGCGAAAGACGGAGCGGGGTACCGTAAAACGAAGAAACGGTTCCCCATCAACTGAGCGAATCTGCTCAAAGAGAACGCCTTCTGCCCACAGGAGGACAAGCAGCGGGTCGCAGGAACCAGGGCCGTCCACGTCGGCCGCCGCGCAGCCCGCCGCAGACGCAGCCACGCCGCCCGCTGACGCGGCGCCCGCCGCCGCCAGCACCACGCCGCCGCCCGCCACAGCGGGCGCCACGACGCCTGACGCCGCACCCGGCGCAGTAGGAGCAGCCATAGAAGAGGAGGAGGATGGCGAGTTCACGCTCGTCACCCGCCGTCGCCGCCCACCCCCCATCTTTCTGTACGGGGTGGCCGACATTTTCGGGCTCCTCGAGGTCTTACGAGCGGCCGGCGGCGACGCCGATGTCACCGCAGAGGTGGCCGGCGAAGCTATTAAGGTGCGCTGTGAGACCATCGGGGCGCACCGGGATGTGCTGGCCGCCCTCGAGGAAAAAGCTGTGGAGTACCACACGTACTCCACAGGAAACGAAAAGGTCCTGAGGTATGTCCTACGGGGCATCCCTCTGGAAATCTCCTTCCAGAGCCTCCATTATAACCTGGAGCGTATTGGTTTCCAGGTTAAGAAGCTGGAGAGGATGACCACGCAGCGGCCGGGACGACGGGGCCGGCCTATCCCGCTGGTCATCGCCACGCTGGCCGACACGGAGCGTCACCGGGCGATCCTCCAGGTAGAGTCGATACGTGGGCTCCGCGTTCGCGTGGAGGTGTATCGGCCACCGCGCGGGCCCACGCAGTGCCACAATTGCCTGGATTTCGGGCACGTGGCACGAAACTGCAAGCGCCGCACGCGCTGCAGGAAATGTGGGGACGCCCACGACGCGGTGCAGTGCCCGCTGGGACCAAACCCCCCAGTGGAGGAGCGTAGCTGCTCCAACTGCCTCGGCGATCACCACGGCGCAAAATATAAGGGTTGCCCCGAGTATAAGCGCCGTTGTTTCAGGGGCAATGCAGCTCAGCAGCAGCGGCACGAGCGGCAGCAGCGGGACCGCCAGCGACGCGCCCGCATCAGTGAGAGGCGAGCGGCCGACACGCAGTCGGAGGCGTCGCGTTCTCCCTCACGGGAGCGCGAACCTTCGCGCCGCCGCACCTCTACGCCCCCGCCGCAGCCACCACCGCAGCCACCGCGGTCTCAGCGTTCGCAGAGACGCGAACGCCCACGCGCCCAGCGGCAGCAGCGACGCCAGGAGCGGACGTACGCGGACGCCCTGGTCCCACGCACCCGCCCACCCCGGGAGCGCCAGCCGGCGGCCCCCGACGCGGCCCGCGAGGAGCGCACCGCTCGCGTGGAGCGGCGGAGGAGGTCGGCGGAGGCAATCCCCGCTCCCTCCTCTCTGAGCGAGCAGGAGCGCGTGTTGCACCGCACCATAGATGATCTCGCCCGCAACGGGATCGATTTGGTGCGAGTGACGCAGGCGCTCATGCGAGCCGTCACCGGCCGCGACCCAGCTGAGTGGCCGGCGGCCATACTCAAGGTGGTAGTGTCGCAATTACTTGCGCACTCTCACGAGATGACGGCGGCCGCTGCGGCGGGAGCGACGGAGGAGGCACGCTCTCCCTCGTCCTCACCACACTCCACCCCCGCACCCTAAATAATGGCTGTTTCTCCTTTTTACAGGAATAGCTGCACCGTTGCATATTGGAATTGCAACGGCATCAGCTCGCGACCGAAGCAGTCAGAACTTCACAGTTTTCTCGCTCGGCATAACATTTCTATTATGATGCTGGGTGAAACATGGCTGAGCCCGCATCTTTCTCTTTCTATTCCAGGCTTCATCTGCTACAGGAATGACAGAGCAGCACCAGCACCAAACACGACGAATCCCCACATCGGAGGCGGAACTGCTATACTAATAAGACGCAGCATAAATCATTATGTTTCAGTTTTACCGCAGCTGCAGCACGCTGAGGCCACTGCTGTTGTCGTGCAGACGGAGCGCGGGCCGCTACGCCTTGTCTCTCTCTACGCTCGTCCTGACCGCTCCGCGGAAACGTGCGCCCTACTAGCTGCAGATATTGCAGATCTAGTCGCGGCAAACACAACTCCAACAATTGTGGCTGGCGATTTTAATGCCAAACACACGGCCTGGAGTTCCCGCATCACCTGCCCTCGCGGCCGTAAGCTGAAAGCAGCTGCTGATGCGAACGGTTGCGAAATTTTCGCTCCCACTACACCCACCTTCTATCCCTACACGACAAATGGCAAGCCCGATGTTCTGGTCATAGCGCTGTGCCATAAACTTCATTACCCTCCCATATTGACCACAATATACGAACTTTCCTCAGACCACTTCCCTGTGCTGGCGGAGATGAGGCGGGGCGGCGCGACTCTGTCTACTGCACCCATGACGCAGAAGCGGCGCACAAATTGGCAACAATTTCAGATGGAGCTGCAGCAGCGCATCCCGGACGTATCTGCTCTTTCAGGGCCGCAGCAGATCGAAGCAGGAGTAACCAAATTCGCCGAAGCTGTGAATGACAGCCTCAACGCGGCAGCTGAGAAGCAACGTTCCTATAAGAAGGAGCAGCCACTAACCCCATTTCTTCTCTTTAATCCACAGGAAAAACAGAGCGCGCAGAGTGTGGCAGAGCACGCGGCACCCCGCTGATGGCGGCACTGCACGCGCCCGCCGACGAGCCGAGTTTCACTGATGAGACTGAAGTTAAAGCGGCCATTGCAGAGCTGAAAGCTAAAAAAGCTCCCGGCCCAGACGGCATCTCTAACGACGTCCTGAAGAAGCTGCCGCAGCAAGCCATAGTGTTTTTGGTTGCCTTATTTAATTCAATAATTATGTTTCAGCATTTTCCGAGCCAGTGGAAACACGCACATGTTATAACATTACAAAAACCGGGAAAGAATCCGAAATTGCCCGAGTCGTATAGACCTATTAGCTTACTCGATACACTCGGAAAACTCTGCGAAAAACTCATCTTAAAAAGAATTCTTAAATTTGTTTCAGAAAATGCAATTATGAATAAGGAGCAGTTTGGCTTTCGCGCGGACCACAGCACGACGCATCAGCATGTGCGAATTACAGACCGCATCAGACGCAACTTCAACGAGAGCCGATTTACAGGCGGAGTGTTCCTCGACGTTGCCAGCGCATTTGACAAGGTTTGGCACGTCGGTCTCCTTCATAAACTTCTCACCATTAACCTTCCTAGTTACCTAATACACCTTGTCCACTCTTTCCTAGCAAACAGAACGTTTCAAGTAACGCTTCTGAATGCTATATCTACCCGCCGCGCCATACGGGCCGGAGTGCCACAAGGGAGCGTGCTAGCTCCTACGCTCTTCAGCCTCTATGTGCGTGATATTCCCTCGCACCCTCAGACGGAACTCGCCCTGTACGCCGACGATACGGCTGTAATAGCCACGTCGAAAAGTATCGAGCTTCTCCAGAAGTACTTGGATCAACATTTGACACAGATCCAGGAGTGGCTGAAACTGTGGCGGGTCAAAGTCAACGTGAGCAAAAGCACAGCCGTGCTATTCACGCGGAGACAGAGATTCACGCAGCCGAGGCCGCTCGCGCTATGCGGAGACGTAATTAACTGGGCCAAAAGTGTAAAATATTTAGGAGTGACATTAGACAAATCACTCACTTTTAACCTGCATATTAAAAACGTGCAGAAGAAAGCGCGGCAGACCAGAGGCCGCTTGCGATGCTTATTTCACAAGCAAAGCAAACTGTCAACGGCAAACTGCCTCACGCTTTACAAAGCAGTTATTAGGCCACAAATGGACTACGCATGCCCCAGTTGGGCAATAGCAGCTAACAGCTATCTAAATAAACTGCAAGTAGTCCAAAATGAATGCCTAAGGGCCGCCCTCTGCGCCCCCAGGTACACTCTTATAAGAGATTTGCATCGCGATACCTTAATGCCACTGCTTAAAGACCACTTTAAAAGTATTACAGAAAAATTTTTTGAAAAAGCAGCTGACTCGAAAAACACTCATTTCTGAGGTCGCTATATACGAACCCGACAAACGGGCGAAGTATAAGCGACCCAAGCAGTTCCTGGAGTAAGAGAAATCTGAAACAGCGAAATGAAACTTGAAACATAAGCATTGAATCACTGCACACGCAATGCGCGCGCCGGTAGGCTAAAATCTTTTTTGATCTGTTTTTTCTCTCATGTTGCAGGATTGGCTATAGATGCCCGTAAGGGTAGGAATGGTCGCACCGCAGTGGCGTGAACGTACATTGCACTTGGTGCGTTCACAAAACTGCACAAGTTAGCTCTCGCTCGGCGTATTGAGCGAGTAGCTGCCGTGCAGTGAGGACCTGCGTTCGTTTCTTCCGTCACTTCGCCTCTCATCATGACCGGACGCGGCAAAGGTGGCAAGGGTTTGGGCAAAGGAGGAGCCAAGCGCCACAGGAAGGTTCTTCGGGACAACATCCAGGGCATCACCAAGCCAGCTATTCGTCGTTTGGCTCGCCGTGGAGGTGTGAAACGTATCTCCGGTCTCATTTACGAAGAGACCCGCGGTGTGCTCAAGGTCTTCCTCGAGAACGTGATCCGCGACGCCGTCACCTACACCGAACACGCCAAGCGCAAGACTGTCACCGCCATGGACGTCGTCTACGCCCTGAAGCGCCAGGGACGTACTTTGTACGGTTTCGGCGGCTAAGCTGTTTGTAGTCGCTCAACTGAATACATTTCTTGTTGTTGTCGACGGCACAGCTACAACGGCCCTTTTAAGGGCCACCCAAAATATCCCTGAAAGAGCAAAGATGTAATTAATCTCTCTCTCTCTTTAGTGTATTTTTTTTTAAAATAATAAATGTGACGTGTAGTGAAGTACGCTCCCATTCCTTACATTATAAAAAATGCCCGACCTCAATTACCGTTGTGTTCGAAATCTGTAACTGGTCTCCATATTTAAAACGTTAAATAAAAGAATTAGTGTCGTCCTACATATGTGAGTAACTTCATTTACTCGAGATTACTTACGAGTAACTGATAACGATCAATGAAGTGACAGGTGTTCATTGTTGATTTTCCTGGGAAATTTGAAGTCCTTGCCTCGCTTCGTAATACGAGTAACTGATAACGATCAATGAAGGCATTCATTGTTGATTTTCCTGCGAAATTTGAAGTCCTTGCCTCGCTTCGTAATACGAGTAACTGATAACGATCAATGAAGGTATTCATTGTTGATTTTCCTGCGAAATTTGAAGTCCTTGCCTCGCTTCGTAATAAGTAGCTACTCCCGTCCGAGCACTTCATTGAAGTGAAGTGTGATTTTAAAGGAGTAACTGATAAAGATAAATGAAGTAAATATGTAAAGCGACACATATTCATTGTTAATTTTCCTGCGCAATTTGTATTCCTTGCCACGTTTCGTAATAATGAACTACTCCCTCCCGAGCTCTTAACGTTACAAGTATTGATTTATTCACCTCACGCAAGAGCTTAGTAAGCATTGCATATTATTAAACTTTGTAAACACGACACTGAAATAACACTATACAGGTATTCGTTTATTAAAGGGTGAAGAAAACAAAGCAGCTCGATGATTTGCTCTTTTCGAAAAATATTGTTGGCCCTGAAAAGGGCCGTTCATGCGCAAACATGGCGCAGAAAAAAAATATTTCTTCAGCACATTTACGCCTTCTTTTCGGTCTTCTTGGGCAGGAGAACAGCCGAGATGTTAGGCAGCACACCGCCCTGTGCGATGGTCACGCCCGACAAGAGTTTGTTCAACTCTTCGTCGTTACGGATGGCCAACTGCAAGTGACGCGGGATGATACGCGTCTTCTTGTTGTCGCGCGCGGCGTTGCCGGCCAACTCCAACACTTCGGCGGCGAGATATTCCATGACGGCCGCCAAGTAGACGGGCGCGCCGGCTCCTACGCGCTCAGCGTAGTTGCCCTTGCGCAGAAGACGGTGGATACGACCCACAGGGAACTGAAGCCCGGCTCGGCTGGAGCGAGACTTGAACTTGCCCTTCACCTTACCGCCCTTGCCGCGACCGCTCATGTCGATTTCAGAGAGAGGACGAAAACACAGAGTACTGCTCTCACGCTGACCTGTGCAGATGGTTTTCTTTCGAGGGCCTGCGCTAGGCGCTCTTCCCTACTTGGGTTCATGAGGCAGCTGGTTTGGTCAGAGGTGGGTTTTAGTCTTAGGGGAGGGGAGCGGGATGGGAAGGATTCCTCTGTGTACCCCAGACTAGCTGTTGTTTACAGAGGAAAGGAGGGGGGTGGGAGGGGGTGAGGGAAGGATTTAAGGAGGTGAGTGCTTGTGGTTATTTCAGTTTCTTGTAATTATTTGTTTATATGGTGATGGATCCAAGGAAGGCGGGTTCTTGTTTTTAGGTTGGTTATGGTGGGGGTGTTTGTAGGATGTCCAGGGGGTGTTTAAACTGCCGGGTGTATTTGGGTGGGTTGTTCAATATTTCGGTGTAGTTAGGGAGGAATTGACTGAAATGTGGGTTCTGTAGAGCGTTTCTGATAGTCTTTGTTGCGGTTTCATGAATGTCTTTGTCAATTGGTGTCAATTTTAGGTTTTGTTTGAGTCTACTGTAATTGGTCATTGGTGGTGGTTTGAAGGCGAGTCTGAAGTATCTGTTTTCTGTCCTGACTAGTTTCTTGTAGTTTGTTTTATTGGTAGCAGCCCAGGTTTCGCAGTTGAATTTGAGAACAGGTTTTATGAGTGTCTTATATATCTGTAGTTTTGTCTCAGTCTTCGTCTTTGGGTGGCAAACTATTGGAATTAGTGAGTTTATTCTTCTATTGGCAGTTTGAATGGTCTCGTCTGTGTGTTTGGTCAAGGTGAGTTTACTGTCTAGAGTGGTACCTAAATATTTGGTCGTCTTAGTCCAGTTTATAGGCGTCCCGTTTATGGTCAGTTGGGGAAGTGCAGGGTCAGCTTTGCGTCTGTGGAAAAGGATTGCCTGGCATTTGTCCGGGTTTAGTCTTAGATTGTTTTGTGTCGACCAGTCTGCTATTCTGTTCAGTGCTTTCTGTAGTTCTATGGATTTAGGGAATCGTCGTTTCGTTATCGTTAAGGCGGTGTCGTCAGCGTAAATATAGTCATTTGTCCAGTAGTTTGTCGGAAGGTCGTTTGTGTATAGTGAAAACAGCATTGGTGACAGCACGGCGCCCTGTGGGACGCCGGCTTGAATGGGGCGATGAGAGGATGAACACTGGAGATGATGTGTGAAAAACGTCCTGTCTGTTAGGTAACTTTTAATGAGGGAGTGTATGGAGTGAGGGATGAGTGGACTGATTTTGTATAGTAGGTTTCGATGATTAACTGTGTCAAACGCGGTACTGAAGTCCAGGAAAGTCGCAGGTACAGGTTCACCGTCCTGGAGTCGGGTCTCTATGTCTGCAGTCAGTCTGAGTGTTTGGAGTCCAGTTGATCGTCGTTCCCGGAAGCCGAATTGAGTCGGTCGAATCTTTTGGTCCAATTGTGGCGTCAGTCTGCGTAGTATGATCTTTTCTAGGATTTTTCCAGGTATTGGTAGAAGGCTTATTGGTCGATAGTTCTTTGGGTCCTTTTGTGATTTACCTGGTTTCGGTAGTAGTTTGACTTTTGCAAGTTTCCAAATTTTGGGGAAGTAGGATGTTCTAATACATGCATTGAAGATAGCTGTCAGGAATTTTATTGCGTTTTTGGTGAGTCTTTTTAGTGAAGTTGCTTTTACTTTGTCGGGTCCCGTCGCTTTAGTCTCGTCGAGTAACGTAAGTTCGTCTGTCACTTCCTTGTCTGTTATGGTCCATGTCTCCTGGAGGTGGCGGGGGAGGTGCGGGGTGCGTAGAAATTGTAAAATGGTGGAATCTGGAAGGGGGGTGTCAGTTGCAGTGAAGCGTTGTTGCAAAGTTGTGGCAAAGGTCTCCGTCATCAGTTGAGGGTCATATGTACATGTTCCGTCAGGTAGTGTCAGTGGTGATATTGATTCTGTTTTGGTCTTTAGTTGTCTGATGGTAGTCCAAATGAGTTGGGGGTGCCTTATGATTTTGTCCATTTGGTCTGTCCATTTCTGTTGTTCATAGTCGTGTAGTGTCTCGTGGAGTTTATGTCTGTAGTATTCTTAGATTTGTCTGTCTTGGGAAGTTCGGGTCCTATAGAAGGTCTTTTGAGATTTTCTTTTCAGTCTGAGTAGTTGTATGATGTTGTCTGGTAGTCGCGTCTTTTGGGGGGTGATTCTGGTGGATGACTTGTGGAGGGCTCTATTGATTTGCAAGTTGAAATGAGCTATTGCTTTGTCAATGTCGGTGGGTGATTCTAATGAATTGGGTGATCTGATCTTTTTCGAAATGAGGTGTTTGAACTTTTTCCAGTCTGTGCTGTATTCAGTGAAAGTTATGCTTTTGCTGTATGAAAGAAGGTCTATTGAGAAAATGATAGGAAGGTGATCTGATATGAGTTCCTGTTTTGGATGGGGTGTACTAATATTTATATTACGGGAGTGAATGACAAAGTCAAGTATGTCATGGGGGAGTTGTCTTACTAAGTGAGTCGGTTCGTCAGGGGCAGAAAGTGTTAAGTGTGTCTTTGTAGTTAGATAGTCATTTAGTA
This sequence comes from Teleogryllus occipitalis, assembly GCA_011170035.1. Taxonomy (NCBI): domain Eukaryota; kingdom Metazoa; phylum Arthropoda; class Insecta; order Orthoptera; family Gryllidae; genus Teleogryllus; species Teleogryllus occipitalis. The sequence goes on from BLKR01002566.1 coordinate 20,548, forward strand.
TTTGTCCGTTTTTGTTTGTATGTCGGCACCCCCATGTCGTTGATTTGGCGTTAAGGTCTCCAGCAAGTAAACATTTGTCGTTGGTCAGTAAGTCAAGGTCTTGGTCGAGCAATGGTTGGTATGGCGGTTTGTAGACTGAAGCTATTGTAATGGGGCCGTTGGGAGTTGCAAGTTGGATTCTAGTGTTTTCGATATGGGTTGTTGGGGCCGGGGGGAGAGGGGTGTGAGGAATGTCGCTTCTTATTAGTATGGCAGTACCACCTCCAGGTGTTAGTCGATCTGTCCTGTATGTTATAAAGTTCCGTATTTTAAGTTGTTGTCCTGCTGTCAAGTGCGTCTCTTGTATGGCCAGTATTCCAACTGAATAGTCGTCAATGTATTGTTTAATGTCGTCCAGCTTCCGGGCAAGTCCACCGTTGGCATTCCAGGAGGTGAAATTCGTAATTTTGTGTTTGGTGAATGGTCTAGAAGAGGTCTACAAGTGCGGTGGCTATTAAGATTAGTTTGGTGATACCGTCGTTTTGTCCTTTTGCAATGTCAATGATAGATTTGATAGATGAGATGATTTTAGTGATGTTTAGTGATTTGATTAGGCTGATGAGTTCTTTCAGGTCAGATGGGGAGTTGGATGTCTGGTTAGGGTTCAGTGAGTCAGCGTATGTTCGTCCTTGATTGTCGTTTCTGTTGGTTGAAGTAGAAGAGGAGGTTGCATTTCTCAAGGGAGGGAAGTCATTGATGGTGGGAGGGGCCTTGGTCTGTCCTTGTCCTTGTTCAGTTTGTCTTTGTTGCATAGTCTTAAGTTTGTCCTCCTTAGCTTTCAATAATACGGGGCATTGTGGGGAGTATGCGGGGTGGTCTGCTTGGTAGTTGGAGCATTTGAAGAAGTCATTTGGACATGTAGAAGTGTGGTGGTAGTCACTGCACTTCCCGCAGATGGTCTTCCTGTGGCAGTAGTGTTTGGTGTGAAAAAGGAGTTGGCAATTGTCACAGCGTGGAACATGTGTCGTTTGCTGGTAGTCGGCGATTGTCACTTTGTGGTGTAGTAGGTAGCGTAGGTTAGTCTTGAAGTCAGGGGCATCAGATTTGTTTGTTTCTATCACATACAGTCCGAGTCCTGTTAATGTCCTGTCGGGGTTCCGTTTTTTCATCTCTGATAGGTGGTGGAAGTTTAGTTTTTGTTGCATTAGTTCAGTTTTGATGTCATCAAGGTCCATGTTTGGTGAGAGTCCTTTAATAACTAGTCGTTCCCTTCTTTCTTCTGTCATTCTATGGTGGTGGTAGTACAGGTTTGTCTTGAAGTACTTTTGTCTTCTGTCAGGGGTCAGTTCGATGTTTTCCAGTGTCTCAAGGAGTTTCTTGTAAGATTGAGGGTTCCTGGGCTGAATTATCAGTTCACGTCGGGTGCTTTTGGCGTAGAAGCCGTCAGGGGTAATTTTCAAAAGGTCTTGTAGTAGTCCTTGTGGGTTGGTGAGTCCTTCATTGTCCACGTGAATTGATCCAACTTTTGGTCTGTTAGTCTTGGTCCGAGGAGTGGTTGAATTTTGGTCTCTTTCTGTTTGGTCCGGTTCTCTTACAGTCTGGTCTTGGGAGGTTCTGTCAATTTCCATGTCCGTGTCGTCAATTTGTAGGGTAACAAATCGGTTTTCAGTAGGAAGAGGTGGAGGGAGTTTGCTTTGGGGAGCTCGTGCAAAAACTTTGGGGAAGACAAACTTTTGATTTTCGATGGAATGGAGTTGGAGGAAAGCGGGGTTTACATGGGAGCTGCTGGCCTCACTTACCCCAAGCGGGAGAGCAGTTCCTTGTGATGATGTCTCGCCCTGGGTGGATGTTCCTTGCGTCGCAGCTGGGTTGTCGTCTGGTGCTCCAAATTGGCGCTTTGATGCTGATGAGGAGGATGGTGTAGCTTCCTCCGCTGATCTCTTCTTCTCGTTCTGGTCACTTTGGAAGAATTGCCATGTGTCATCTTCGTCACTTGGGAGTGGCGTCCTGCTGACGTCCTCCATGTCGGCGGCTTCCCGCCGTCTGGCGGCTGCGGTGTCAGTTGCACTCCTTTTGGGGGGTGGTAAGTCGTCGTTGGGCAGAAATTCCCTTCGACCTTCCTCCGTCCGCCGTCTGCAAGGTGGCGGCCTCAGTAGTTTGACTGATTCAGCTATCAGCCGTGGTTTATATTCCGTATCCAAGAGAGAGTCCGTAGTACGTAAGCAGTATGTTGTATTCCGTTAGAAGTCGTTAGAGGTGCTAGTGGTCAGGTCCGCTCTCACGCTGTTTCCACTCGCTTGTGGCGCGTCGCGGCGCCCCGGCCTATATTTAATAGTTCGGTTCCCCTTCCGCAGGGCGCGCCGTGATCGCCGTTATTCGGCGCGCACCGCCAGTGACCGCTCTCATTGGGCGGCCCCTTCCGCCGCGCGCCCGGGCGCCGAGGAAGGGGTACCGAGGTCATAAATAGGACCACCCCTGTTTTCAGCGCCCATTCTCACTTGGTGAGAGCTGTCGAACGCACCTCTGTAGTCGACATGCCGCCCAAGACTAGCGGAAAGGCCGCCAAGAAGGCCGGTAAGGCCCAGAAGAACATCTCCAAGGGAGACAAGAAGAAGAAGCGCAAGAGGAAGGAAAGCTACGCCATCTACATCTACAAGGTGCTGAAGCAGGTCCATCCTGACACCGGCATCTCCAGCAAGGCGATGAGCATCATGAACAGCTTTGTCAATGACATTTTCGAGCGCATCGCCGCCGAGGCTTCCCGCCTGGCGCACTACAACAAGCGCTCCACCATCACCTCGCGGGAGATCCAGACGGCAGTGCGTCTTCTTCTGCCCGGCGAGTTGGCAAAGCACGCCGTCAGCGAAGGCACTAAGGCTGTCACCAAGTACACCAGCTCCAAGTAAGCTTGCTGTTATTGCAGCTCGCTTTACTTGCGCAGCGTTGGTGCTTGTGTAATCGGCAAACGGCCCTTTTCAGGGCCAACAACATTCGTCATGAAAGAGCAAATGGCGATAAGCCTCAGCCACAACCATTCTGATGAAAATCATAATCAATAAATCGAGAACCCAACCCCGCTCCTATTGTTTCCTAGAGTTCGGTGCGGGACCGATTTTTTTAAAAATGGAAAGCATGACGCGTGTTAATAAAAAAAGAAGAATGTCATGTTCCGTTACTATTATTATTACTTATTCCTAGCATAGTGCATTAATGAATTATTTTGCCCCAGAAGATGAAATGAAGGCTCCCTCTCGCGTCCATGCTATTACATCTAGCGAGGACAATATTCATCTCATTATTTTTGTAAATAAAACAGACGTGTAGTGGTGATGCAGTATATATGGATTATTCAAGAGTGGCGCAATGAATTTAACAACAATAATAATAATAATAAAAACCAAAATATCGACGAGATTCCAAGTACGGTCGTGCATGGTGCCGGAAGGCCGCTGATGTTTCATACGAAAAAAAAAGAATACGTCGTTCTAGGTGTTTCAGTGATATTTTACCGTGTCGAGAGGATGTCAAGATCGTCTTACACTCGCGGAAAATTGGCAGCACTGATCGGTTGCCATGATGGTCTGTAGCAAAGGGCCCATAGAGCGCGATTTTGGCGTAGAGCTTGTACAGGGAAAGAATACGTCGTTCTAGGCGTTTCAGTGATATTTTACCGTGTCGAGAGGATGACAAGATCGTCTTACACTCGCGGAAAGTTGGCAGCACTGATCGGTCGCCATGATGGATTGTAGCAAAGGCCCAGAGAGCGCGATTTTGGCGTAGAGCTTGTACAGGGAAAACGTTTTATGTTTTTATTCAAATTTTGGTGGGCCGAACTCGGCGATTCTGCAGTGCTGAGACGACCCGCGGAGAGGTGGCGGTAAACCGCTCATGCCCTCTCCTGTTTCCAAAAATCAGATTAATATACTGAAGCCCCCGATGGGGACTGTATCAGATATTAAGCTGATAAGAAGAGATATGTTTCATCAAAGACACGTCATATCATCAGAAAGATGGATGGGTGTGTCATCAGATGAGTTTTGCTGTGAGTCCGTAGCTAGGTAAGTTCCTTGCATGTGCAAGGGAAAATACGGTGCTTATGGGACAGAAGCTGAAAAGTAATATATACACGTTATAAAATACACTGATGGATGATAAAATACACTGATGGATGATATAATACACTGATGGATGATATAATACACTGATGGATGATATAATACACTGATGGATGATATAATACACTGATGGATGATATAATACACTGATGGATGATATACTTAATACTACGCGTAGCGCTATTGTGTTCGAGAGTTCTTGGTTATTGTCCGAAGCACTCGTCACTATTGAATGTTACTCACTCCCGCACTCACTGTGGGCGATCGGGACCTAGTCCACACGTGTGGGTCCCGTCTCGACGTCGTTGATGTGGGAAGAGTTGATGTCCCGCGAGTGTCGGATTGAGGCTGCAATGAGGCATTTCCTCAAGGTACCCGTGAACGCCTTGTTGCAGATGGGTTTGAGTTCTGCGTCGTTATCTTTACACCACGCCCCGAGTGCTCCTACAATAATTGGCACTATTCTCGCCGAGCTAACTAGGGTTTTGGCGTAGTTGAGGGTTGGGGCGTACTTTCTTAGTTTTCCCGCCCGCGCTTCCTGAAGGAAATTGCGGTTGCCGTCAAAGGGAAAGGCACGTCCAGGATCAGCAGTTCAGTGGCGGTCCTGTTCTCCAGGACGAGGTCCGGCCTAAGCCCGTGCGGTCCCCAGATCTTGTCCTCAGCGATTACTTTCCATCCGTTGTGGAAGGCAGCCGCCTTGACGTGTGCCACTAACTCGTTGTGGCGCGCCCGGACTTTAGTCATGCGGCAGTGGTTGATCACGTGCGCCAGCGTTTCCCTGAGTGGTTGGCCGTTTTTCATGCAGTTCCGTCGGCAGGCCTCGTCTTCTATGCCGCGACGGCGCCAGGGGTGGCTGCCTCGGAGACCACCTAGCAGGTTAAGACGGGCCGCATGGATGAATCCATAATCGCACCAACGGAGGTATTCCCCGCTGCGTACGAAGTACGCACTCCTGGACCCTTGGGCTGCTAGTTCGATGGCCGCTCGGCCTTGGTCAGGCTGTGCGCACCAAGCCTCGAAGTGCGCCTTTTGGTACAGAGCGCGTAGGCGGCGCGACACTTGGTAGCGCTGATGCGGGAGGACGACGTCTTATCTGCGATTGTCATTTGTGCAAATGAGCGACGGGTTGATGAACTCCCCGTCTGCCTCAAGTGCCCATCTGATTCTAAGATTCTTTGTTGCGACCCGCGCACGTGTCCAGACATTGCGCATACCGGTGTGGCTCACATTGCGTTCGCCATTTAGGTATGTCGCAATGTCCGTGAGGGTCGGCTGTCGGATGCTAGTTCGCTGTGCGGTAGTCAGCGTTAAGTCTTCAGTGGCCTCTCGCCTGACCGTAAGGTCACTTGTCGTAAGGAGCTTGAAGGCATTGTCAATGCTGGCGACATCTGTTTCCTTCGAGACTTCGGGGAGACCAACCCCTGCCTTGTCTCTCGCCGTGTACATGTAGTGCACGGACGAGTTAGCTGACAGGTTCAGCGTTTCCCTTACGAATGCGCGCACGTGCCGATCTATCTTGTCGGCTTCCTTCTTCTTGATCATGTCCAGGGACATGGGAAAGGGCAGTTTTGAGAGGATGAACTGCTGAAGTGCGTCTACTTTCTGCCACGGTGCTAATTGGGCTCGTCTTATCAGCTCCATTTCCCTGACGAGTTGCGAGGTGAGTGTCTGGTCTGGGAACACCGTGTGGCCAATTGGGCGCCCGAGGAATCTTGTAGTGTTCGCACCCGATAGCGCATTGATTTCGGTTCTCTCGATTTGGAAGCGGTGCTCCGCGGTCTCTCTCCCCTTGTTTAACAGAAGTGTGTCGCTCTTCGCCGCATTGACGTGGAGTCCGATCACCTCCCCTGTGTCTACTAGCATATTTATCATAGCTTGCAGGACTTCTGGCTTCGTTGCGGCCAACCAGATGTCGTCCGCGTAAGCTCCGCCGGGGATGGGCGAGTCCGATATCGCCAGCGCTCGTCGTAAGGGAGTGTCGATCGCTATATTAAATAGAGATGCGCTGAGGGGACATCCCTGTTTGACTCCTCGGTGAAAGGGGATCGGCTCCGTGAGGCCCTCTTGCGTCAGGATTCGGGTGCTCGCTCCCTGATACATGTCGCTAATAATCTCGGAGAAGGCGTCCCCGGCGCCTGCGCATCTAAGCGCTTCCAGGATTGCCTCGTGCCTGACTGCGCCGAAGGCATTGGTTAGATCAAGGAAAGCGACGGCGAGGTCTTTGCGCCCATCCTTTGCATCCTTTAATAGTTTGGCAACCAGGAAGTTATGCTCCCTGACGCCATCTGTGGGGCGAAACCCCTTCTGGTGCGGGCTGAGAACTTCACCCTGTTCGATCCACCGCGATAGTCTTCGCGCCAGCAGGGAGGAGTATAGTTTTGCCACGGTGTTGGTTAGCGCAATTGGGCGCCAGTTACTTGGTGCGTCTACGTCCCCTTTCTTATATATTAGGACCGTCTTAGACTCCTTCCACGCCTCGGGGATTTTTTGGTGTTTGATACACGCATTAAAGATGGGCGCGAGTATGCGGCCTGTATGGTCGATGCTCCTCCAGTGCGCATATTGGAGGCGGTCGTCTCCTGGAGCCGTGTTGGCGCAATCTGCGAGGCGTGCGGCGACTTCCTCTGCGCTGAAGGGCGTGACATCGACCGCATCCCGCTCGACGCGTTCATAGGAGGCCGAGAGGTCTATTTCCTCGGGGGGAGTCGAGGCGAAGTGTTCCTCTATGCGTTCGGGCGGAATTGCGCATCGTGGGCCTTCCGCGTTTGTTATGACGCGGAAGGTTTTTCTCGCGTTGCGCTTGTATTTCCGCGCGGCGTCCGCCTGGTGCTTGATTCTGCTATCGTTTTCTTGTTGCGGTGGCGGTGGGCGGTAATTTGACCTTGGTGGTATTCTGCATGTTTCTTGTGCTTCCTTGATGACTCCTCTATCCAAGAAGCAGCCAATGCAAAGTCAATAAAGTGCATAAGAACACGAACAGTCCACTTTTTTGTGCGTGCTGAAATTCTGTACATACTGATGACTCTATCCAAGAAATCCACACCACCCATACTCTAGTTAAATAAAGTCGACGTCTAGTCAACAGGTTCTTCAGACAGGCTCGATGAAATCAAACTCAGAGAGTAAGAATAAACAGAGTTTTATTCTTAAGTTAACATATACACATCGATACAAGTTGATACAAATTTCTAGTATGAAGTCTAAACTGGTTGTGAACCTCTTAACATGTTTTCGTAATATTAAATACACTTCGTCCCCTCCACTTTCCAGATAGAGGATGGAGAGGAGGGGGGGGGCATCTGGCGTCGCTAGATGAAGCAACTGCGGTGCAGGTGGCCCCTTATCAAAACGCCAGGCGCTGCGCGGCAGGAAGTTCTTGGTGACAAGGGAGGAAGCGTTCATGATATTTTTATATAGAGGTCAGAAGGGCACATATAATCTACTAAGCCCCATCTGGGTGAGGGATGAGAGCTGTGTTTTGGAATATCTTTTATAGGGGTCACAGAGAACGCTCCTTCCTTTGAGCTAATTGAAGGAGTAAGCCCTATCTTCCGAAGTACATGAAGTACTGCGTACTCCCTGTACGTTGGGATATAACACCATCCCCTCCAGACGCACATCGCCGTCCTCGGGGATTTGCTTTGCCTCCCGACGTACCACCAGTTTGAGAATTACCTTGTACATTTTTCTACACAGATAACATACAATACATAAAATAATCAGTACAAAACCAATATCGACTACATTAAGTTGTTTCCACATAGTAGGAGCGGGTATGATGGGAACTAAGTCTAATTTTAGTTTATTTACATCAAGGTGTGACGGTTGGAATTGGATATGGAGTTTTACATAATGTTTATTATGTACATATACAAGCGGAAACGTCATGACGTGACTGGTCGATTTTGGTTCCAAGGTGGTACTCATGGATGATATAGGGCAATTTACATTACTATAAATCAGGTGTGGGCCTTGTAGTTCCACAGAAGTTTGATTATCTTTGCAGGTCTGCATTACAATTTCTTTATGAGGTGAGAAAAATAGAATATCATTTTTATTAAGAAGTTGAAACAATTTCACTTCATTAGTTACTTGGGCGAAATCACATCCTGTTGTTTTCGTTAGGTTACAATTAGTAGTCTTTACGTTGTAATGAATACAGACGTACGTTAATGTGCCTTTAATGCAATCTTCGGTTGACCACTTAGAGGTAGAGCCCTGGAGATAATTTCTCTCTGAAGGAATTAACACAACATTATTGATAGTAGGTACAGGTGTGATTGCGTACAAGTGATGGTTATTACCGTCAGTAGTTGGTACTGATAGTATTACGACCAATCCCTGGTCTATTATGACAACCTGGGTTTTTGTGAATTTGAGGTTCTCAAAAACGTGATAAGGATCACTGTGAACAATGGATTTGGCCGGATATACAGAATACAGATGATTCATTACATTGGTAATATCTTCATTGGAGAACAGCTGGACGTTCGTGATGTCATGGAAAGAAAGACTTATGGTATTTTCTAGAGTTCTTACGATCTTCAGGAATCTTCTTAAACACATTGTGGAATACTGATACTGCTCTAAAATGTCTACTTTGAAATCCTGCTTTGACAATATTTGTTGAATTAGCCCCATGTTTAAATTTATGTGATTCATTTCATTTACGAATTTTTGAGTGATAGAGTTACTAAACGAGACTAATTTATTAATATGTCGTACTTCCTGATTCCGATCCTTTTTCAGGGCGGTAATTTGTGCTTCGAGCGTATCATAATCATCCTGATCTAAGTTGCCTGAAATGAATTTTATAATTTTTCCTAGTCCGTTAACGAGACCTCTTTTGTTTCTGTCGCGTGTGGGGAGTAATTTTGAAAGTTCCTTTTCTGCTTCTTTTAGTAACATCGATAACTCGTAAGACAAGAAAGGAAAGGTGTTATTACTTTTGGTATTCAAGGAGTTGGTTGTGTTTCTTATCTGGGAGAACGTTTCTATTAAAGTAGTTATATTGAAATGGAACATGAACTTGTGGTAGTTATCTACGACGACTGCTGGGCCAAGGGCGTCTGCGTGGAATCCTTGAGTTCCGATTAATTGTGTTCTCATTCCGTCGCATCGGGCCGCGATTCTGTAACAGAACACTTTCGCTTAGGTTTTACGTGGCGAATATGTCTGACATGGATCTTTCCGTTTTTCATTTTACAATGGATTTTGTTCGTCTCCGTTTTGACGACCTGGCCTTCGCGATATAAGTTTCTAGACTTCTTATTACACGTCAGTGGGTCTTTTACATAGACGATGTCGTTTACCTTATATTTGTGGAGGAAGGGAGTTTTTTCTGGCTGGGAATTGCAGGCAGCCATTTCTCTGACTTGCATTTCTTTGTCCATTATGTATTCCTCTAGATCAGTCGTGGGTATGAATATGTGATCTAACGCATTGTAGTGGGATCCTATTGTGACCGTAAAGGGAGTTTTCTTGGTGTTGGAGTGAATAGAAGAGTTGTATAACGTGATTGCATCAATCAGAATGTGCGTTAAGGGGCTGCTTCTGTCCTTGCCTCTAAGAATTCGCAATTTTTCGAGGAGAGTTGAATTAAATCGTTCTACGGGTGAATTGGATGAAGAATTCAGAGGTGTCGTGGCATGGTACGTAATATTATGGGATTTGCAAAAATCATCAATCAGTTTGTTTTGAAATTCAGTGCCCTGGTCGTGAGTTATCCGAGAAGGAAATCCATGGTGAGAAAAGAATTGCTTTAACTTCCAGAGTACTGTGTATCCTGTGCCATCCGGTAATGAATACGCCTGACCGTACTTCGAAAACACGTCTATTATTGTGAGTATTCTTTCTCCTTCGAAGTGGAAGGTATCTATGTGAATAGAAGAGAACGGAGTGGGGGACGTAATGGGTCCTTCATTCGGTACTTTATTCGGGTGGCGTTCGTACTTGTTTCTCTGGCAAAGTTCGCAATTATTGATATGGTCCCTGACTTGCGTTCTAAGGTGAGGCCAATAATACTTTTGGGTAAGGTGCTCGGTTGTCTCCGTTATACCATTGTGATTAATACTGTGGTATTGCGCAACTAATTGTTGTTGTAGATCTTTGTCTTCGACATTTTCTACCAGTTTAGTGGTGCGTAATATTACTAACTCAGAAGTAAAAAGTTTTTGGCAGGTTCTAATGAAGGGGATTTCGATCGTAATGTCATCGAAATAGACTGCGTATTTCTCGCTTGGAATTATAATTTGAGGGAGGAGTTCTTGTAGGTCCTGAAGTAAATTGTGATTTGTTACTCTTATTTTCGTAATTTTGTTTCTTTTGAAAAGTGATTTTGTGGAATAACCTGATGTTTTACTAAATGAAATAAACAATTGGTTCTTATTTTGGTTGAGGGATCTTTCCGACATTCTTAGGGTGAATATGGGATCTTCTTGATTGGAATGTATCGTCTGACAATCAATTTCTTGTTGATAGTCTTTGTCCGGTACGGTAGCAATGTCTGATTTAACGTCTTCGTCATGGGCATTAATTTCTATGCGAGATAGCGCGTCGGCGACATAGTTAGTTTTGCCTTTCACGTACTTAATCTCGAAATTGAATTCCTCTAATTTTATTTTCCACCTGTATAGGCGGGAGGAGGGATCTTTTAGAGAAAACAGCCACTGTAAGGGTCTGTGGTCAGATTCTATTATAAACCGTCGTCCCCAGAGGTAAGGTTTAAACCGCTTGCAACTATCGACGATCGATAAAAGCTCACGTTCCTCGGTCGAATAATTACGTTCCGCTGGATTCAGGGTGCGAGAGTGATAAGCGACAGGATGTGAATTTTGCGACAGCACGGAGCCTAAAGCAAAATTCGAGCTGTCCGTGGTTAACACAAAAGATTGCGTAAAATCTGGATAAGCAAGAATGGGCGCGTTTGAAAGAAGTACTTTTAACTGTTCGAAGGCTCCTTTGTAGGCTTCATCATATACATCAATTTTTGCGCCTTTCTTTAAGCAGCGGGTAAAAGGGAAACTAACCTTTGAGTAATCCTTAATGAATTTTCGGTAGTAACCTGTTAACCCGAGAAACTGTTTAATTTCTTTTGTTGTGGTAGGTATCGGGTATTCTTTTATCGCTTGAATTTTGTCTGGATTGGGCTTTATGCCGTCTTGGGTGACTACGTGTCCGAGGAAAGCTACTTCTTTGTGCAAAAATTCCGTCTTGTCCAGTTGTATTTTCAAATTGACTTCCCGTAATTTGTTCAAAACGAGTGACAAGTGGTAAACGTGTTCTTCTAAGGATTTTGAGAAAATAATGATATCATCAATGTATACGAAGCAAAATTTATACAGAAAAGGTCTAAGCACATTGTCCATTACTCTTTGAAATGTGGCGGGCGCGTTCCGGACTCCAAAAGGCATTCTTTTAAACATCAGGTGTTGGTTGTCTACGGTAAATGCGGTTTTCTCTATAGACCGGGGGTCCATTTCAATTTGGTGAAAACCTTGTGCAAGATCAAGGGTACTAAAGTATTGGCATTTCCCCAGGCTATCGAGAATTTCTTCGATTCTCGGTAAGGGATACTTATCCTCAATAGTTTTTTTATTCAAGTCGCGGAAGTCGATAACTAGCCGCCACTTCTTTTCACCCGAGGCGTCCGTTTTCTTTGGTACTATCCATACGGGACTGCAATATGGCGACTCGCTGTGTGATAATGCCCTGTTCTAGTAGCTTGTCTACTTCTTTGTTGATAATGTCTTTTAAGTGGGGTGGATAACGGTAGTTTCTCTTGTAAACCGGGCTCTCGTCGGTGGTGCGAATATAGTGTTTCACGGAATTTGTGAAAGGGAGATCTCAACCGGGGAAGTAAAACACGTCGGAGAATTCTGAACATACTTTAAAAATTGCCTCTGTCTCTAAATCGTTCATATGCTGAGTTCTTAAGAAATCTCCGATATCTTGCTCAGAAATCGAGTTCATTTCTAGCGGCCGGATATTAACGCTATCTAGCGGTTCAACGTACATCGGCTGGTCAAATGTAACTTCTGAAAAGCATTCCGTGGGATATCGAACGGAGTACTCCTCGGCAATTAGTACCGCGTCGTGGAAGTAATGACCGTCATGGACAAAAGCTGGTACATACACTTCTCCTTGCTTTATATTGACTGGAATCGTAAGAGTGTGAGAATTCTGTTTGATTTCATAATCCTTTTGTTTAGACAGGGAATGAAAATAGAATGGGATCTTTTTATCACCAAGAGTAATGGTACTAGTAAGGTAATCGATTTTTGCCTTCAGACGTGCAAAATCTGAAGAGCCAATGAGGGCGTCAAAATAATTATGCCACTGGATCACTCTGAAGTCAATAGGCGCGTCCAGGCCGTACTCAGAAAATATCTGATAGCGTACGTTGTCCGTTCCTATTGTTTTCGCATGAATGGATTGAATGCAGAAATTCTCTTTAAAGAGGTAGTCAGAAAACATTTCATAAGCGGAGTTAGGATTTATCATTGAGTTGCTGGCACCAGAGTCGATAAGGATCTTGAGGCCAAACAACGTGATGAACGGGAGTTCCGGGGCATTGCATATATTATTTAAGTCTTGAGTATGGATGACGCAGCCTCGCGAAAATCCTGATTCTCGAGTTCTCTACTTTCAAAGTATTCGTTCTCGCGAATGTCATTTATCTGCTCTGGGTAATAGCAGTCGTATTCTTGAGGGGTTTCGTCATAAAATTGCTCGTAGTCTTGTCTGTCAGCGTAGTCAATCTGATTGTCATCATAGTGGTAATTTGCGCCTTGTCTAATGGTGGATACACCGGACATGGGAGTCGGGATATTACCTTGCGTTCGATTTTGCGGGGCATGTAGTCTTCCGATTTGCAAAGGACGCGGATATGGTCTTCCTTGACCTACCGGTGGTCGAAATTGCGGCGGTCTGAGGAGAGGAGAGCGATGCAAATTTTGTGTTGCATGATTTTGCGGTTGATTTACATGCGGTGAAAAGACTCTACTCGGTTCGGGTCGATGTGGCGTTGGCTGAAACGCGACATGTTTGGAGGTGAATTAAAATTTGTAAAAGGTGTGGGAATGCTACTCCTGAAATTAAACAATGGGTTTTGATTTGTTTTAACCTGCTGGATGGAAACTGGGAGAATTGGTTTTTGATTGTTACGTAGAGAATCCATATAATTCTCGTACGCGCGTTCGTTGTCATAGTCGCGGCATGCACGAAGGGCTTGCGAGAGGTCTGCAATCTGCGCGTACCTAAGGTATTCACGATATGGGTTAAGAACACCTGCTCGGAAAGCGCCTAAAGCTTTTCCGTCGGCTTCCTGTAACTTCATTTCAAGGATGGGATTTTGATGGTTTAATTTTAATGTACTTTTGTACTTAATAAGTAACTGGTTTAACTTGTCGTGATATTCCAAGAAACTTTCGTTGCGTTTTTGACAGCAATTAGATATTTCGCGGAACAAGATGTGTTCGTCGCGAGCGTCTCCGTATTTTCTAATCAATTTTTCTTTCAATCTTTCGAAATTTGAGTTGGTTTCGATGTCTAGCACTGATTGGGCTTCGCCTTTGATTTTTGCTTTGACAACGTTAAAGAGGAATGTGTTAGTTAGTTCCGCATTGGGAATTTCCGGAGATCGGTGAAAAGTTCTCAAAAAGGACTCGCATTGGACTAAGAAGTAGTCCAAATTGCAATCGGATGTACCATTGAATTCTGGTAGCAGATTAATATGAGACATTTCCCATCTCGTGAGGGGTTCGAAATCTTGGGCCATTATGACAAGGGATATCTTAATTTACGAGCAAAATATAAGATAAAGCTTATTAAATTAACCTTCTTATAGATATGTCCGAAATGAAATGAATTGTAAATTTAATAATGGTTCACAGATTACACAACAAAAAAATGCAGGAAACGAAAGTAGTACTTCTAACTATTACGTTTAACTACTGCACTTCTATATGTTACGTTGCACTTCTGAATTTTATTTAGTGAAAATGCACGATAGCCAAAAATAGCTGATTGCCTACTGTAGCTAATCACTGCACTCACAAACTCAGCGGTGTGGAGCCTCACTTACAGCATGGAAGAGATGAGGACCCAGGTCAGCATCCTGCGTCTGAAGTGGGGCGTCCTCTCAGGTTGATTACCAGGCCGGTCCGAAGTGGATGGCAGCAGGGCGCAGCAGGTCGCACCCTCGAAGGCCTCTTAATTGTTGAAGAGGTTAGCGATGGCGATCGGCTGGCCTTAAGTAGTCCTCTGCAATGGCGATGAAGACCGCGTACTCGTCGTGGACGTTCCGTCGAGACAGGGCAGCAAGGCGCGGCAGCTCGCAGTCTTGAAAGCCTCTTAATTTTGAAGAGGTTACTACTGGCGATTAGCTCGCTTACTGTCTTCCGCAATTGCAAAAATGGACACCTGCCATCCCGGCTGAGCCCCCAGTTAAATAAAGTCGACGTCTAGTCGACAGGTTCTTCAGACAGGCTCGATGAAATCAAACTCAGAGAGTAAGAATAAACAGAGTTTTATTCTTAAGTTAACATATACACATCGATACAAGTTGATACAAATTTCTAGTATGAAGTCTAAACTGGTTGTGAACCTCTTAACATGTTTTCGTAATATTAAATACACTTCGTCCCCTCCACTTTCCAGATAGAGGATGGAGAGGAGGGGGGGGCATCTGGCGTCGCTAGATGAAGCAACTGCGGTGCAGGTGGCCCCTTATCAAAACGCCAGGCGCTGCGCGGCAGGAAGTTCTTGGTGACAAGGGAGGAAGCGTTCATGATATTTTTATATAGAGGTCAGAAGGGCACATATAATCTACTAAGCCCCATCTGGGTGAGGGATGAGAGCTGTGTTTTGGAATATCTTTTATAGGGGTCACAGAGAACGCTCCTTCCTTTGAGCTAATTGAAGGAGTAAGCCCTATCTTCCGAAGTACATGAAGTACTGCGTACTCCCTGTACGTTGGGATATAACACTCTGGTTATAGAATTTCACAGCATCCGGTCTCTGAACTGTAATATAGGTGTTTTTTTTCTTGGACCATCGTCGGCATTGATCAATTGGATATGCACCTTCTACACTTGAAATCATGGTCACGGGCTGATTGTCGAACCATTTCAGGATTGAAATTTGTCCATCATTTCTCACTGCCTGATACTACCCCTTCCTTCTTTCTTCATTGTTCTGTCGGGTTTCAGATGACAGGTAGACGGAATTCTGCATTTTTGTAAAGTACCTGTTCCTTGTGCATCTGCTTTTATATGGAGTTTGTCTAAAAGAGCAACAGATGTAAAATAACGATCCATATAAACAGTCACTCCAGGAGGCATTGTTTCCATGAGTCGCATAACCGCCTTTCCTCCAATGTCAAGATCACTGCAATCCTCAGAATTTATTTGATCTCCTTTGCCTTGATAAAAGAAAGTCAAGTGGCAGACCGTCAGGTGCTGCGGCCACAAAATATTTTAGACCACAAGGATCTGGCTTTCCTTTTATAAATTGTCGAGCCCTCATGTGTCCCCAAAACGGAATAATTTGCTCATCAATAGAAATTTTCTTTGATTTCACATTTAATCTGCATCCATTTTGCACCGCATGAATGAAAGGCTGAACTTTCCAAAATACATTACTATTCTTTTCTTCCTGAGTCACTGAGCTGTCGTCAATAACTTTTAAATTTTTCCTAATAATAAAATATCTATTCCTTGACATATTGTTTGCAACGGCAGGCACTCCCGTTACACAGCCCAATACATCCGTATCCTCGGGGGGGGGGGGGGGCACGGAATCGCCTATCTTCTCAACGTTAAATTATGAGTTATAAATGATACCTTTTCTCAAAAACTACTAAAGCTAGGTTAATGAGTTTTTTACTGGTTGTTTACACATGTTTTGTGGTTATACTGAAACAATGGTTTTTATTAAAAACGTTTGGTTTCTGAGATATTATTTTCTTCATCAACTATTTTTTCTTTGTAATTTTATACATTTTAGAGTACATTTAATCTTGGAAGTTTGCCAAATATTTACTGATTGTAAAATTTTTGTTTCAGTATAAAAACAACACTCATGTCAACATATCCTGAAAATTTCATGCACATTGGATTAATAGATTCTCTGAAAAGGAACTTTAAATAAAAAAATGTTATATCAGGGCATGCCTGCAGCATAATCTTCATCTTCCTCAAATGCATCTTGAAGGCTTCTTTTCACATTCCTTTTATATTGTCTTGCTGTTTTAGACATTTTAATGGCATTGTCAGCATCTCAGTCTTTGTTGGTCAATGCGCAACATAGCCTGAGCTGTGTGCGATCCAACTCCAATGCCCAACTTCTGAAACACTTTACACTTCACTATGTTGCCTTCATTAAATGTTCCCACAGCATCATAGACACCAAAATGAAGTGTGTTTATTGTCACAAACACTGTTTTTGGAAGTCTGTTCCAAATAATACTGTTGACACACCCATTTGGGTTTTGTGTTCGTCCATGAAGGCATTTCTTGAGAAGGTTTCCATCAGCTAAGTCTCTAAAGATGGGCTTTATCTCATCTATTATGGCTGGTGGTAAACTATGTTGGTGTTTAAAGGGCTCATGAGATATCTTTGCACGGTTGAATTTACATCAGCTCTGTTCACCTTTAGGACATAAATTGTGATGAGGAAATTCATCGGTAGATGCAGTATGAAAGAACAAGGCC
Organism: Teleogryllus occipitalis; assembly: GCA_011170035.1. Lineage (NCBI taxonomy): Eukaryota > Metazoa > Arthropoda > Insecta > Orthoptera > Gryllidae > Teleogryllus > Teleogryllus occipitalis. Next base: position 37,355 of record BLKR01002566.1, read on the forward strand.
CAAACAGCTATTTTCGTGTCTTCTACATTTGTAGTATTTTGCCTAATTGCTAAACCATAGCAGTTTTGCAAATGATCAATCATGGCATCTATCAACCTTCCTTTTCCATCTAATGTCTTTCCGTCACGAAGCTTCTTCCCCTTCATTGTTCATTTTAATCTCCTCAATCGAGCACCCATCCTCTTTTGTACATGGCCGACACACTCAAGTTTATTAATTGTAACATCACCTCCATAAGGCTCACTTTCTAAAACTTCTTTGAATGCCTTGGAATCCCCATCTCCTAAATATTGTAAATAGCGTACGTTATACCATTGTCTCGACCGGTGAAATATTCTTTTTGCTCCTGCTGCCTCCTTGCCCCCACTTGAACCACTGTAATTGGCAATGCAATCACTGGAGTGTTCATTTTTTAATCTTCTTGAACATCTACAATACTCGGACTTCACTGAGACATCAAGCACCTTTCCTGTGTCAACACTAGTTGCTGTGACAACACCATTATTTGAAGTATGACCTCTCTTATGCCAAGTCCCATCCAATGCAACCGTGAGGTCACGACTGTCACTGTTTTCTCTCACAGCTTCCTCCACAGCACTTTGCATTGATGTTTGAGCAACATCTTCAACTGCAGATCCAAGGGCATAATTATAATTCATAAATTTTGAAGGGCGAGAAGGAAGGTTCATTATACCACACAGCATGTCACCAGATGCCTTGCCCTTGCCTATGGCACGTAACCCATACACAAGTCTCAGATTCACACTGTACAAATCTACAACACCATTTCCTACATCAACATTTGCACTACTACTACCACTACTACTACTGTAAAATTTATATGAATATTTACAATCACTACAAACTAATTTTAACTGTGCAGCAAGTCCAACATGTGATTCAATTTCTAATGTAACATTACCAGTAGAACATATCTTACTGCAAACACATTTCTGTAAAACATCTGATAATATATTTATATCTATTACTTCAAATTTCTCATTTCCCACGTCTAAACAACGATATTGGTCTTCTAAGCCACTCAGCTTCTTTCGAGAAGCACTTTCTGGAGTTGGAAGCACATTCTCTTCGTTTTTTGAAGAAGGTAATGAAGACGACGCAACGTCATTATTTTTCTGCCTTTCTGCCAATTCACACGCTTCTTAAATACTTTTGCCTTTGATTTAGGCATGCTCACTGTGTAAATCAGCCAATCAATCACTATATAACTCACAATATCAAAATCTACAACACACGTAATAGCGTAATATTTAATGCAGTGATTATACCCACTCATGCTCAGTCTCAAAACTAACATAAAACAAGAAACACAAGGAATCAGGTTAGCCAACTCACAATTTAACTTATCTAACGTTGCCGACCCTGGAAGAGTGCAACTTGAGCGGGTATTTGAATAGTATTTGTGCATACTGTCACGGCGGTTTACGTTATCTGATTGTGATTGACGCCGGCCGGGACGTAGCTTAATCGGTTGAATTGGATGGTGGAAGGAAGTTGATGAGAGTTGTTTCAATCAGATTGAAGTTATTCTAGATTAATAAATGTGAGCTTTATTTCTGACAGGTGTCAGAGAAGTTACACTGTGAATTTTAAGTAAAATTAGCCCTACCTAATGAGCTCATAAAAAAATTAAATTAAATTACAAATTTGGTTCTTATTCCTGAATCACAATAGCCAATGCGCGGCAACGCTTACATAAAATAAGTTTTTTTTACTTATTTTTCTTTTACTCAAAAGTCCAGAAACGCTTGAAGAGCGCGAAGAGAAACCCGGAGCGCAGGTTTATTTTGCCTGATGGCGGCTGATGGCGAGAGAAGCCGGCACTTCGGTAGCGGGGTGTCCTCGGGTCGGTGACCTCATCAGCTGGGGTCTGCGGGCTCGGGGAAGGGCGGCCCTTGGCAGCCGTGGCAGCGTCTCCTGCACCGGTCGCGCTGGGGGGCGGCGTCAGGCCGCGTCAGCTAGAGGAAGCCCGGGGTGCTTGGGCCGTCTCCACCTCTCGGAACGACTAGCGGCGACTCCACATCAGGTATCGGTTGGCGGCGTGGCTCAGAAAGATGACGAAAGTCACCAGAAGATACAGGCAAGCATTAACCTGTGGCTAGCTTGGCGAAATAATAACTGGTCGTTTTTTGCACAGTGGCGCAATGGTCACGAATCAAAGTACCAACAATCTCGGCGAAACGATCTGAAGCCGAGAAGCCATTCCTTTCTGTGCGTGAGCCTCTCGTGAAACTCCTCGGCCGAAAATCAAATCGAGAGTGTCTTTTGGATTTTTGCTCCGTGCGTACGAGCCCTTTGGTTCCCCCCTCCCCAAATTGCTTACTTGCTTTCGAAATCACCCCTTCCCCTGTCTTTTGTGATCTAATTGGCCTAAGCCTGTGGCGTCGTGGTTAATTCTTCACCAATCAGATGTCAAGATTCTCTAAAATTTTCCGTCAATTCGACCCTTTCCCTCTCACTCTGTCTTTAAGTGTGTGCACGTGTGCAATGGCCGTTTTCATAAACACTCTTTTCAATAAACAGAGTTAATAAACGATCATGTACTTCCCGGCCGGGGAATCACCTAAAGAAAAATATCGGCTCCGAGGACAGTGAAGCATTCATAAGGGTGGGCCCTGTCAGCGCGCGGCTGTGGGTCGTAAATCCCTTTAGAAACGGGCGATTACGGAGGGGACCTGCCGGCGGCGGCGGCGGTGGTGGGCTCCAGCGTTTCCCGACACACAGCCCTTTTGTTCACGAATAATTTTTCTTATTATGCGTAATAATAATGTGCCGCCACAATACAGAACTGACAGTACTTAGGGCGTCTATGACAGATGGGACGCGAGGGGGCGTGGCACGTCCCTTTTCACAAAAATTAATATTTAATACAGTTAAAATTGTCAAAGAGCGTTGAGAAATATACCGTTTAAAAGACGAAACTCCAAACATTAAGAATATAAAATAAAAATAAAATTGGATTTTTCAACCAAAATCGATTCCGTGTCCCCTTAAGGTAGGACATGATTGTTAAGCCTACAAATATTCTGATTTCTTGTACAGTGCATCTGAAAGCATTTCCCGTTTCTACCAAGTACTTTCTAATAGTATATTCACACATCCACTCAAAAATTTCATTTGGAATGTATTTGTTAACATAATCTTTAGGAGGTAAATTAATGGCTTCACTTACTATTTCTTCGTGTTCTGGAGCAGCAGACAACGATTCAAAGTCAAGGCTGCGTTTCCAGAACGATCTTCTATCCGGTCGTAAGATCGATTGTTGCATTTCAACATTTGAAAGATTATCATCAGAACTTTCACTTTCATTTCTCAGATCCAAGCTATTCGGAGAAAATGAGATATCACGATCGTCATCATCTGACAGTTCCAATTCCGAGACATCTCTATCAATTTCAGCCTGCACGAAATTGTAAAACTCGGATCCACCTGGTAGAAAACATAAGTATAATAAAAATCCCCATAAGTACATTTAGTTCAGAAATATTAACCCGTATGTTCAATAATAAAAGCAAAATAACATAAATATTTAGTAAAATGAAAGAAAAATGCATAAAAAGATATATATCTTTGGGGAACATACTCAAACCCAATGTCCCCCACAGGGGACATCGATGTTTTTCGGCTATGTAAACAAACCTTATAACCTAATTTCGTATATTCTCAACACCAAATGAAAAGTTATGCCCTTATTTACAATATCTCTTATAGTTAAAATCATATTGATAAGAACGTGGGAAAAAAGTGATACTTACTAGTCTCTGTACCAACAAAACGTGTTTTCCCGGACGCCGCCATTTCAATAACCTCTTTTCACGAACACGGAAACAAAGAATTAGAAATGGAGCTTCTGATGGCTGCTGCCATCTCTTAGGAATGTAATGAAACAAAGAACAGGCTCGCCAACTTGAGTTACTAGCTACAATTACTTTTTGTACTGAACCCTACACTGTCCCCAGCAGGGGACGCGGGGTCCGAGGAGGTTAAGCTCTTACCTGAAATATATCTAGCATTTTGTCAAGCAAGTCTCTAAAAAATACTGTTTCACCATCGAACGAATTCTCTTTGCGACTTAGCGTTGCATAATGCTTGAGGCAGACATTATCCAAACTTATGAACCTTCCGATCACATTAGACCTGCTCAGAACCTGATAATTAAGAAAGGAAACATTATTGGCAAACACACCGACAGAATATTCTTGTTCAATAGTAATGCCAGGACAAAATATATAGCTATTACCGTGAACAAGTTCATCGCTCATAATGCCGGAATATATATCTTCTGGCAGCCTGCACATTATCGTAAAAAGCGTATTTTATTGTGAGCACAATGTGCTGCTTGAATCTCATCTTGATATAAGGTTCCGTAGTTCTCTGAAAACTGGATCTGAACTATTGCTTATCATTCTTACTATTGAATTTATCAGTTCCAAATTAATCAACTTGATATGGTTTTATGAAGGAATGTTGCAAGTAAAATATTTTTATTTCAACAGATTTGTTAATGACTGCACTCTTCCAACATTTTTTCCTGGCAAATCATCTTTTTGTTTTAATAATTGAACGTATGGAAGGGAAGCCTTAAAATATTACTATGTACATGTACCATTACTATGTACCATTTCATCAAAATTGTTGGCACAATAGTTGCATTCTCCGGACATACAATCCATACAATTTCTGACATCAGTTTTCTGTTAAATCCTTGGAGCTTGTTGGTATAGCTGTCTGTGTTGGCTCTTCTTTAAACCTGCTAATGTGAGGTCTACATTGTTATTCTACATCTAATTCTAATCTACATTGTAAATCTTCTCCCCCATACGTCATATGTAGTTTTTACTGTTTTTTGACCAAGTAAATCAAATCAAATGATATGTATTTGCTAATACACACTTCGTGCGGCATCTTATCAAAGTTTAAAATGTCTTGGACATAAGTTACAAAAAAATATTCTAATTTTGAGATCTGAAAACTGTTTCTGAAACAGTTGGTATGCTTTTTTAAGTTACATGGTCAAATGTCTTTTCTTTTTCACTATTCCAGCATAATACCTGACAAATATTGATACATGTGATTGGTTTGGTAATGATAGTAATGCAAATTTAGATGTCGGACTTTTTTTTTCGTCGGATTTTTTCCTCTTTTTTTTTTCGTTGATACGAGAAAGTAATGTCTGCTCAACACTTGAACATGTTATAATTGGTAAATCACAGTAAAATCGTTTATCACGAACTTTCGCTCGTTTAAAGCTTTCGTCATGTCAACACTTTCAGTAGTTAAGCGACTGTTCCTATTTAATATTGAATTTGGAACAGTCATCAGGTCGGAAAATAAGTCGTGGGGTGAATTCTGTTGCAAATTGTTAGTCTTTGAAGTATCAGAGTCAAGGTAAAGGGACTCCAACAGGCGGAAGATGCCTTCTCTCACCTCGAGAAGGAATTATTTATTTATTAATACACCGTATTTGAAGGAAACGTAACAATTACAAGCATGTTAAGTTTTGTCCTATTTTGTTGTAGTTTTTTATTGGAGGAGGTCTGAATGCCAGTCGTAGGAGACTGTTTGTCTTGATAAGTTTCTGGTATTGGTAGTTAGCCGTCATTGCTCAGGTCTTGCAGTTGTATGTCAGGATGGGTTTGATGTAAGTCTTGTAAATGTAGAGTTTTGTCATAATTGACGTAAAGCGGTGCATCAGTACGGGAGTCAGGGAGTTGAGTCGCCTGTTCGCTTTTTGAGTTTTTTATGTTTGTTCCAAAGTAGTTTGCGGTGAAGAGTTATACCAAGATATGTTGTGTCATTTGTCCAGTTGATGGGTGTGTGGTCGGGAGTGTTTTGTATGTCGTGCCTCTGGTGAAAAATATTGCTTGACTTTTGTTGGGATTCAGTCGAATATAGTTGTCTTTTGCCCAGTTGGTGATGCGGTCTAAGTCCTGTCGTATACATACGGAAAGAGGCAGTCTGTTTCGTCACTGTCGGTCGTGGCCAACAAGAAAGACGTTGGCCACGCTGTCAGTACTTTATAATATACTGTATGTATATATATTGTGACGGACCGGGGTTCCGATCCTGTGCATCAGTAAATTTATTGTAGGGGTCAGGGTTTCTTTTTTGCGAATGGGCTCCGGTGGTGGGGTAAACATTGATACGACTTCCAAATATAATTAACATACACAACTTTATTTCAATAATTATACAATAACCTTGTAACTCTTTTAGTTTGGACCCTTATACCTCGAATCACTGCCTTACTCGTTTACATAGTCGTCAAATTATTCGAATATGATACCAAATTCAACCTGCTGGTCGTCTGGCAGCGTTATTCATGTCCGGTTAATGCCCACCAGACGTTCGGCACCCCTCGGCGTTGGTCGGCTGCCGCTTCGGCGTGTCCGTGGAGCGACCGTGGCGTCGCTGCCTCTATCCCTCCGCGTGTCCAACCGCCCTCGGTTCGGCGTTGCTCGTCTCCGGATTCCACCAACTGCCTCGTCCAGTCACCTCAAATATGAATTTCACTCACTATGCTCAAAATTACGATGCTGCTTCTTACGTCATATTACTATTACGCCACACGATTCTCCTACCGGCTTTCACATCGTCATTCACAGTCGTTAGCTTCCACACACTGATCACATTATATATGCAGTCCTTGCCCCAATTACTCTCGTCGAACCTCTCACGAATGCGTCGCCTACACTTTACTAATATCTTCACTATTGTATTGTTCACTCACGAGTTTCTGATATCACATCTTACGCATCCGGCATTAAATATTCAGCCACGTCCCGCGCAATACGTGCGCTCCCCTACACTGCCTAGTTCTTACTACTCTGCTCTCGCCTCCCCGTCCGTTAACTCTCGTGCGTCGCGGGACCCCCTCTCGCGCTAGGCGGGAGCCGCCAACTGACGCGCCATCCGAATCGTAGAGGCCGCTTTGCGTTTCGTCTGGAAACGCGGCGCGTTTCATCCGGCGCGTTTCAATATATATATATATATATATATATATATATATATATATATATATATATATATATATTGCGACCCACCCCTCCGCCGGCTAGCTCAGAATGGGTGCGCAAAATAAAAAAATACAATTAGAATAGCGGGGATCAGGGTCATGTGGGCCGTTGTGGATTGAATGCACTTACACAGAGACTCAAGTCGAATCACTTTCCACTTAAGTATATTCTAATTAAATTGCTGTTACAGTAAATAAACATAAAACACTTTACATATACAAGAATTTTGTCTTGCTAAAAAAAAGAAAACAACTTACACTCTTAATAATTAACTACACTGTTTCCTTTCTCTCATTTAAATCAATTTCAAAGAATACTTAAAACTTTGCCTAATCATTCCAGTCGTAAATTTCCTAGTTGCAACTTTACAATTAGCTAAGTTTTTCTTGAAAGAAAAGATTGATTCTATTTTTCACAGAATATCGGTATAAAGAACCTGTACTAATACTTTCTTTCCGAAACAAATTATTCCTTCTAATATCTACAAATTGTTCAAGTTGGCACGACCTTACTGTGTCTTCTCACGGCGTAGAGAAATCTGCGGCGTCGACTCTTCCAATCGCTCGATGTCCTTGTCCTTGCAGCTCGGTCGGGAGCAAAGCCGCCCCTCTGCAGAACCGCACGGTCGCCCCTTTCCAGTACCGTTGTTCAACTCACGATGTGGCCTCCGTCTCGTTTTCCGTTGATACTCTTTTCGTATTCTTTTATAGAATGTAACTAGCTTTTAATTCCATATTTAAAAGAATCTACAATACGACAACTGAGTCTATTGTATAAGAAGAATAAATATAAAAATAAAAAAAACTGCAAAGAAAAGAAATGAATGGCCTCGTTAGTTTCATGCTATTCACACTCCTCTCTCTTACAAAGATTTTAAATGCGTCACTTATACTTTCATCCTTTTCCTGATGAATTGTTTTAATGCATTGTAATATGATAATTACCTCCTCGAATGTCTTGAAGAGTTTTTATCGTAGATGCAGTCCTGAAGTCCGTAGCAGTACGAGGTGCCGCCTTCTCGTGATCGGTAGGTCCTCACTCTCCAGCTGTTACTTCAGAAAAGAAAGCTTTCTTTCTCCCGACTACCGGTGTCGCATACTCTACCGAGACGCTCTCTTACGGATATAGTTCGTAGTTTCCATTTTCGGATTGTATTCATGCGCGTTGGCGCGCGTTCAAACAGCTTATCTTATTCTTGAATATTGATGTGCTCCGTTTTCCGAGACCTCGGCAAAACGGATGGTCACATAACCCCTTCTTTCGGAAAAAAAGATTTTGTGGGATTTGATTTCATATGCCGAAAAAATCTTTTAACCAAACTTGATGCTCTTCCTTTCTTCTGTCTTGATTCTGGAATGTCGAGCTATCTTGTTTCTTCCTTCTTCTTCTTCTTCTTTCTTCTTCTCCTTCTTCTTTCGTCTTTCTTCTTTTATTCTTTCTCTTGACATTTATTCTATTCTTTAAAAGGTCGTAAACTATGGAAATTATACTTTCCAATTGTATTCCCGCTTTCATCTATTAACACTGCTACATTGGGATTTTGTTTGTGAGCAATTGAGTACGGTCCCTCAAACAATCTAAAAAATTTATGATACTGCTTATGTATCAAATCAGAACTTTTCGGAACCCTTAATAATACCTTCTGCCCTTCTTGGAATTCGTAAGTTTTTCCGGTAGCTTGTGATTTTCTTTTATCTGCCGCTTTTCTTAGCTTTCTAAGTATTTCTTCATTGGCTAGATTTTGGTGCTCTATTTCTGGTTTCATAAGGGTTTGTAATGGATGCTCTGGTTTTCGTTTGAAATGGGCCTCATATGGGGTCATTCCAATTGACTCATGGTGGATTTGGTTTAACCATTTATTTATATGTGGAATTAGTAGCGACCACTCGCTATGTTGCCTCGACACGTAGACTCGAAATAGCCTCGACAGTTCCTTCATTACTCTTTCTGAAGGGTTTGACTGTGGGTGTCTAATGCTGGAACATATATGTTTGACATTCATATGTTGCATGGCCTGTAACCAGGATTCACTAGTGAATTGGGCACCATGATCTGTCAGCACCTTGGCATATGGACCAGCAAATTGAAAAAACTTATTAAGTTGGTGCAGGCAATTTTTAGTGTTCGCTCTATTCACAGGGTATACTTGGGTCAACTTAGAAAACACATCGATGCATACAAAAATATGTTTATATCCATATTTGGCCTTCGGTAAAGGACCATATAAGTCTATGGCAACTAGCTCATTTTCTTTTGAAGGTATTATAGCATGCATTGCGCCCGAATAATGTCGATTCGGGTACTTGGTTTTCTGACACAGTACACATTTGGCAACCTCGTTATCCACTTGTTTTTTTCTCCCTTTCCAATGACAAACTTCCTTAATTGCTTGGTCTACTTTTTCGGCCCCAAAATGTGCTAAAGAGGTATGCACGAACCAGATGATCCCGGTTGTTAAGACTTGCGGTATCCAGATTCGATAAAGCGATGGCTGTTGTTGCACCCTTATGAGCAAAACTTGATCTACCAATTTCCATTTCAATGGGTCAGCCGTCCACCGTCGTACATCTGGATCCGTAGGTTCGAGTTCTCCTCTGCAAAATCTTTTCATCTTTTCCATTATGGCATCGGCATCTTGAAATCTTGCGATGTTTTCCCAAGTTAAACCTGGCATGCTCATTATATTTAACTGAATTGGAGAAGCCGGGAACAAAGTGTTAGGCATTGAATTGTGTTCGGCATTGACATTCCTACTAAGCAAATCGGGCAACAAGTTACATCTGCCTGGGCAGTATTCTACCTTGACAGAAAATTGTTGTAACCATATTATCCACCTCAGTAGTCGATCGTTATTTGGATGACATCTTTTTAGAAAAACTAAGGCTTTATGATCCGTTCTAATAATGAATGATCTTCCTACAAGATACTCTCTCAATCGGTGTATTGACCATACAATAGCATTCGCTTCCTTCTCTGTGGCCGTGTAACGAGTCTCACATTCTTTCAAAACACGACTCACTATTGCTATTATCTTCTCTTGGTTATTAATTTCTTGGAATAGTATGGCACCCATTCCAAGATTGCTACTGTCGGTCTGCAATATGAATGGCTTAGTGAAATCGGGATATGCTATCATACATGATTCATGAAACATTGCTTTTAAATTGTTGAAAGCTCTTTCATGATGCTCAGTCCACTTCCATCTAGTGTGCTTTCGCAACAACTGAAGAAATATTGCAGTGTGCATGGCGAAATTCGGAATAAACCTTGAGTAATAGTTCACGCAACCTAATAAACTTTTGAGTTGTTTCGTGTTTTTAGGCGGTGCAATCTTATCTATTTCTTGCATTTTCTCCAAGTTCATCTTGACTCCGTTGACTGTCAAATCATACCCCAGGAATTTAACTTGTTTAGTGCAAAAATTACTTTTTTCCAAATTCAACTGTAAATTATTTTCAATGAGACGTTTCAGCAAAATATCTAGCTTGTTCATGTGTTCTTCAAATGTCTTCGAATACACGAGCACGTCATCAATATAGATAAAAGCATCGCTAGACATCTCTCTGTCAATGATATTGTCTAAACATTGCACAAGAGCAGATGCACTGTTCTTGAGTCCAAATGGCATTCTTTTTGAAAACATACGAAATTCCCCGGTGAATAAATCCTGTATATTGTCTACATTCAGGTGCTATCGCTATTTGCCAGTAAGATGCAGTGAAGTCGGTTGAACTCAACCACTTGTTGCCGGATAATTGATTAGTTAAATCCTCTACACGCAACGGTCTGTCTCTGTACGGTAGGGTAACTTGATTCAATCGTCTTGCATCTAAACACAACCTTATCTTCCCATTACTCTTTTCTACGAGCACTATCGGACTTAGATAAGAGGTTTTGGACTTCATGATAATATCATCTTTAACCATTGTAGCAATGAGCTTATCCACCTCCTCCTTATGTTTTTCTGGAATGACATATTGGTAACCCGTGAATGGCGTTTTATCTGTTAGTTCTATTTCGAATTGAAAATCTTTTACTGGATTCTTGTTTTTGCAAAACACCTTCTGATTCCTAAGTAATACTTCAATTAATTGTTTCTTCTGATTTTCATTAAGATTAGAATTTCCTTGCACATGCGAACGAATTTTCAGCTTCACATCTTCTTCCTCCAAACAATTCGCCTCCCAATAATTCCATGTGAACGAATCAAATTCGAGATCCTGTTGATTATTCGGTTTTAACGTCATGGTATTTTTTTCTAAGTTGATAACAACCCCGTATTGTTTCATGAAATCGATTCCCAGTATGAGCGGATATAAAAGTTCCGGCGCTACTAGGCACACAACTTGATACTTATTCTTGCCTATCTCTATATCCAAATAAACTTGTCTTGTTATTGGCTTTGATTTTTTCCGATTCGCACCTATCAGAAAAGACTTTACGAGCGGCAATGTAGGTACCTCCACTCCCTGGTTTTTCAATTCATTCAACAAACTTTCCGCTATGACGGAGGTCGCACAACCTGTATCCACTAGTACTGACGTATCAACACCCTCACATTTAACCTTAAGCTTCGGACACTGTCGCCTGGATCCGATCTGCTTTTGTTCTTCTTCGTTCCACGGTTCGTCATCAAATGAGATTAATTCGATCGATAATATCGCCACCTCTTCTTCCCTAGATTCTTCTATTAGGTTTGCGGCGGGATGGCGTGTCGAAACAAACCTTTCTAATTTTCCGACTCATGTCCGCGAGATGTACTGGGTTCAGTATTTCTGTTTTGGAAAACTCCTCTATCAATAGAATTTTTTCTATTCCTATCTTTAGACGGCGTCCTATCTTGTCTAGCATAGGTCTGTTCTTCTACGTGCTGTTTCGATTTGTAAGTTCCTCTTTTCTCTGATTTGCTTACATAATGTTGCTGCTGCCTGCTGTCTTGGCTTTCTACCGGCCCACTAACATTTGCCCTTGCTCTCTGTAACCTCTCATTGTACACGAAAGTCGCATCATACAATCCCAGCTGCGTTATTAACTTTTCCGTGGACATTGACAAGAGATTCTTAAGCAAATTTTGTGTAGCTGACGGAAAATGACGTGTTAACAAACAGACAATTTCGTCATCCGGGATCGTCGGAGTACATAATTTGAAACAAGCTAACTTCTCCTCTGCATATTCTTGCATGGACATCGTACCTTTCTTCCACGTACCATACATTACATTAACTTTGAAATTAATTTGAGTTTCATTGTTCCAGTATCTTGAGTAAAATTTTTCTTTAAATTCTGTCATAGTTTTTGGTAATTCTCCTAAACTATCTGCCCATATTCGTGCATTACCCTGCATCATCTGATAGACTATGTGAGTTTTCTTATTGTCCGGAACATAATTTAAAGAAAAGAAATTATCCACCTGCCTCATAAATACGCATGGATTTTCATCTCCCGCTGCACTAAATTTAGGAGTACACGGTAATGAAAAATACGTGTGCGGAACGCTTCCTCCACTCGATGGTAAATTTTCAATTTGATTTTTCAATTCTACAACGTCATTCGTACATGCTGTAATTTGGTGTTGTAGAACCACATCTTGTTCCGAAAGAGCTTTTATTCCACTATCTAATTTACTAGCTTGAACCTTAACTTGTTCAGTAACTAATTTTTGAAACTTCTCTACACCTTGTTCTATCTCAGTCTGCCTGTCGGACACGGTGGTTATAAGATCTGATTGCATTTCGATCCTATTTTCAAATCCTTTCGTAACTTGATCAATCTTCTCTTCTAATTCATGACCCAGTTCCGTGAACCAGATGTCGTCCGCGTAAGCTCCGCCGGGGATGGGCGAGTCCGATATCGCCAGCGCTCGTCGTAAGGGAGTGTCGATCGCTATATTAAATAGAGATGCGCTGAGGGGACATCCCTGTTTGACTCCTCGGTGAAAGGGGATCGGCTCCGTGAGGCCCTCTTGCGTCAGGATTCGGGTGCTCGCTCCCTGATACATGTCGCTAATAATCTCGGAGAAGGCGTCCCCGGCGCCTGCGCATCTAAGCGCTTCCAGGATTGCCTCGTGCCTGACTGCGCCGAAGGCATTGGTTAGATCAAGGAAAGCGACGGCGAGGTCTTTGCGCCCATCCTTTGCATCCTTTAATAGTTTGGCAACCAGGAAGTTATGCTCCCTGACGCCATCTGTGGGGCGAAACCCCTTCTGGTGCGGGCTGAGAACTTCACCCTGTTCGATCCACCGCGATAGTCTTCGCGCCAGCAGGGAGGAGTATAGTTTTGCCACGGTGTTGGTTAGCGCAATTGGGCGCCAGTTACTTGGTGCGTCTACGTCCCCTTTCTTATATATTAGGACCGTCTTAGACTCCTTCCACGCCTCGGGGATTTTTTGGTGTTTGATACACGCATTAAAGATGGGCGCGAGTATGCGGCCTGTATGGTCGATGCTCCTCCAGTGCGCATATTGGAGGCGGTCGTCTCCTGGAGCCGTGTTGGCGCAATCTGCGAGGCGTGCGGCGACTTCCTCTGCGCTGAAGGGCGTGACATCGACCGCATCCCGCTCGACGCGTTCATAGGAGGCCGAGAGGTCTATTTCCTCGGGGGGAGTCGAGGCGAAGTGTTCCTCTATGCGTTCGGGCGGAATTGCGCATCGTGGGCCTTCCGCGTTTGTTATGACGCGGAAGGTTTTTCTCGCGTTGCGCTTGTATTTCCGCGCGGCGTCCGCCTGGTGCTTGATTCTGCTATCGTTTTCTTGTTGCGGTGGCGGTGGGCGGTAATTTGACCTTGGTGGTATTCTGCATGTTTCTTGTGCTTCCTTGATGACTCCTCTATCCAAGAAGCAGCCAATGCAAAGTCAATAAAGTGCATAAGAACACGAACAGTCCACTTTTTTGTGCGTGCTGAAATTCTGTACATACTGATGACTCTATCCAAGAAATCCACACCACCCATACTCTAGTTAAATAAAGTCGACGTCTAGTCAACAGGTTCTTCAGACAGGCTCGATGAAATCAAACTCAGAGAGTAAGAATAAACAGAGTTTTATTCTTAAGTTAACATATACACATCGATACAAGTTGATACAAATTTCTAGTATGAAGTCTAAACTGGTTGTGAACCTCTTAACATGTTTTCGTAATATTAAATACACTTCGTCCCCTCCACTTTCCAGATAGAGGATGGAGAGGAGGGGGGGGGCATCTGGCGTCGCTAGATGAAGCAACTGCGGTGCAGGTGGCCCCTTATCAAAACGCCAGGCGCTGCGCGGCAGGAAGTTCTTGGTGACAAGGGAGGAAGCGTTCATGATATTTTTATATAGAGGTCAGAAGGGCACATATAATCTACTAAGCCCCATCTGGGTGAGGGATGAGAGCTGTGTTTTGGAATATCTTTTATAGGGGTCACAGAGAACGCTCCTTCCTTTGAGCTAATTGAAGGAGTAAGCCCTATCTTCCGAAGTACATGAAGTACTGCGTACTCCCTGTACGTTGGGATATAACACCATCCCCTCCAGACGCACATCGCCGTCCTCGGGGATTTGCTTTGCCTCCCGACGTACCACCAGTTTGAGAATTACCTTGTACATTTTTCTACACAGATAACATACAATACATAAAATAATCAGTACAAAACCAATATCGACTACATTAAGTTGTTTCCACATAGTAGGAGCGGGTATGATGGGAACTAAGTCTAATTTTAGTTTATTTACATCAAGGTGTGACGGTTGGAATTGGATATGGAGTTTTACATAATGTTTATTATGTACATATACAAGCGGAAACGTCATGACGTGACTGGTCGATTTTGGTTCCAAGGTGGTACTCATGGATGATATAGGGCAATTTACATTACTATAAATCAGGTGTGGGCCTTGTAGTTCCACAGAAGTTTGATTATCTTTGCAGGTCTGCATTACAATTTCTTTATGAGGTGAGAAAAATAGAATATCATTTTTATTAAGAAGTTGAAACAATTTCACTTCATTAGTTACTTGGGCGAAATCACATCCTGTTGTTTTCGTTAGGTTACAATTAGTAGTCTTTACGTTGTAATGAATACAGACGTACGTTAATGTGCCTTTAATGCAATCTTCGGTTGACCACTTAGAGGTAGAGCCCTGGAGATAATTTCTCTCTGAAGGAATTAACACAACATTATTGATAGTAGGTACAGGTGTGATTGCGTACAAGTGATGGTTATTACCGTCAGTAGTTGGTACTGATAGTATTACGACCAATCCCTGGTCTATTATGACAACCTGGGTTTTTGTGAATTTGAGGTTCTCAAAAACGTGATAAGGATCACTGTGAACAATGGATTTGGCCGGATATACAGAATACAGATGATTCATTACATTGGTAATATCTTCATTGGAGAACAGCTGGACGTTCGTGATGTCATGGAAAGAAAGACTTATGGTATTTTCTAGAGTTCTTACGATCTTCAGGAATCTTCTTAAACACATTGTGGAATACTGATACTGCTCTAAAATGTCTACTTTGAAATCCTGCTTTGACAATATTTGTTGAATTAGCCCCATGTTTAAATTTATGTGATTCATTTCATTTACGAATTTTTGAGTGATAGAGTTACTAAACGAGACTAATTTATTAATATGTCGTACTTCCTGATTCCGATCCTTTTTCAGGGCGGTAATTTGTGCTTCGAGCGTATCATAATCATCCTGATCTAAGTTGCCTGAAATGAATTTTATAATTTTTCCTAGTCCGTTAACGAGACCTCTTTTGTTTCTGTCGCGTGTGGGGAGTAATTTTGAAAGTTCCTTTTCTGCTTCTTTTAGTAACATCGATAACTCGTAAGACAAGAAAGGAAAGGTGTTATTACTTTTGGTATTCAAGGAGTTGGTTGTGTTTCTTATCTGGGAGAACGTTTCTATTAAAGTAGTTATATTGAAATGGAACATGAACTTGTGGTAGTTATCTACGACGACTGCTGGGCCAAGGGCGTCTGCGTGGAATCCTTGAGTTCCGATTAATTGTGTTCTCATTCCGTCGCATCGGGCCGCGATTCTGTAACAGAACACTTTCGCTTAGGTTTTACGTGGCGAATATGTCTGACATGGATCTTTCCGTTTTTCATTTTACAATGGATTTTGTTCGTCTCCGTTTTGACGACCTGGCCTTCGCGATATAAGTTTCTAGACTTCTTATTACACGTCAGTGGGTCTTTTACATAGACGATGTCGTTTACCTTATATTTGTGGAGGAAGGGAGTTTTTTCTGGCTGGGAATTGCAGGCAGCCATTTCTCTGACTTGCATTTCTTTGTCCATTATGTATTCCTCTAGATCAGTCGTGGGTATGAATATGTGATCTAACGCATTGTAGTGGGACCCTATTGTGACCGTAAAGGGAGTTTTCTTGGTGTTGGAGTGAATAGAAGAGTTGTATAACGTGATTGCATCAATCAGAATGTGCGTTAAGGGGCTGCATCTGTCCTTGCCTCTAAGAATTCGCAATTTTTCGAGGAGAGTTGAATTAAATCGTTCTACGGGTGAATTGGATGAAGAATTCAGAGGTGTCGTGGCATGGTACGTAATATTATGGGATTTGCAAAAATCATCAATCAGTTTGTTTTGAAATTCAGTGCCCTGGTCGTGAGTTATCCGAGAAGGAAATCCATGGTGAGAAAAGAATTGCTTTAACTTCCAGAGTACTGTGTATCCTGTGCCATCCGGTAATGAATACGCCTGACCGTACTTCGAAAACACGTCTATTATTGTGAGTATTCTTTCTCCTTCGAAGTGGAAGGTATCTATGTGAATAGAAGAGAACGGAGTGGGGGACGTAATGGGTCCTTCATTCGGTACTTTATTCGGGTGGCGTTCGTACTTGTTTCTCTGGCAAAGTTCGCAATTATTGATATGGTCCCTGACTTGCGTTCTAAGGTGAGGCCAATAATACTTTTGGGTAAGGTGCTCGGTTGTCTCCGTTATACCATTGTGATTAATACTGTGGTATTGCGCAACTAATTGTTGTTGTAGATCTTTGTCTTCGACATTTTCTACCAGTTTAGTGGTGCGTAATATTACTAACTCAGAAGTAAAAAGTTTTTGGCAGGTTCTAATGAAGGGGATTTCGATCGTAATGTCATCGAAATAGACTGCGTATTTCTCGCTTGGAATTATAATTTGAGGGAGGAGTTCTTGTAGGTCCTGAAGTAAATTGTGATTTGTTACTCTTATTTTCGTAATTTTGTTTCTTTTGAAAAGTGATTTTGTGGAATAACCTGATGTTTTACTAAATGAAATAAACAATTGGTTCTTATTTTGGTTGAGGGATCTTTCCGACATTCTTAGGGTGAATATGGGATCTTCTTGATTGGAATGTATCGTCTGACAATCAATTTCTTGTTGATAGTCTTTGTCCGGTACGGTAGCAATGTCTGATTTAACGTCTTCGTCATGGGCATTAATTTCTATGCGAGATAGCGCGTCGGCGACATAGTTAGTTTTGCCTTTCACGTACTTAATCTCGAAATTGAATTCCTCTAATTTTATTTTCCACCTGTATAGGCGGGAGGAGGGATCTTTTAGAGAAAACAGCCACTGTAAGGGTCTGTGGTCAGATTCTATTATAAACCGTCGTCCCCAGAGGTAAGGTTTAAACCGCTTGCAACTATCGACGATCGATAAAAGCTCACGTTCCACGGTCGAATAATTACGTTCCGCTGGATTCAGGGTGCGAGAGGGATAAGCGACAGGATGTGAATTTTGCGACAGCACGGAGCCTAAAGCAAAATTCGAGCTGTCCGTGGTTAACACAAAAGGTTGCGTAAAATCTGGATAAGCAAGAATGGGCGCGTTTGAAAGAAGTACTTTTAACTGTTCGAAGGCTCCTTTGTAGGCTTCATCATATACATCAATTTTTGCGCCTTTCTTTAAGCAGCGGGTAAAAGGGAAACTAACCTTTGAGTAATCCTTAATGAATTTTCGGTAGTAACCTGTTAACCCGAGAAACTGTTTAATTTCTTTTGTTGTGGTAGGTATCGGGTATTCTTTTATCGCTTGAATTTTGTCTGGATTGGGCTTTATGCCGTCTTGGGTGACTACGTGTCCGAGGAAAGCTACTTCCTTGTGCAAAAATTCCGTCTTGTCCAGCTGTATTTTCAAATTGACTTCCCGTAATTTGTTCAAAACGAGTGACAAGTGGTAAACGTGTTCTTCTAAGGATTTTGAGAAAATAATGATATCATCAATGTATACGAAGCAAAATTTATACAGAAAAGGTCTAAGCACATTGTCCATTACTCTTTGAAATGTGGCGGGCGCGTTCCGGACTCCAAAAGGCATTCTTTTAAACATCAGGTGTTGGTTGTCTACGGTAAATGCGGTTTTCTCTATAGACCGGGGGTCCATTTCAATTTGGTGAAAACCTTGTGCAAGATCAAGGGTACTAAAGTATTGGCATTTCCCCAGGCTATCGAGAATTTCTTCGATTCTCGGTAAGGGATACTTATCCTCAATAGTTTTTTTATTCAAGTCGCGGAAGTCGATAACTAGCCGCCACTTCTTTTCACCCGAGGCGTCCGTTTTCTTTGGTACTATCCATACGGGGCTGCAATATGGCGACTTGCTGTGTGTGATAATGCCCTGTTCTAGTAGCTTGTCTACTTCTTTGTTGATAATGTCTTTTAAGTGGGGTGGATAACGGTAGTTTCTCTTGTAAACCGGACTCTCGTCGGTGGTGCGAATGTAGTGTTTCACGGAATTTGTGAAAGAGAGATCACAACCGGGGAAGTAAAACACGTCGGAGAATTCTGAACATACTTTAAAAATTGCCTCTGTCTCTAAATCGTTCATATGCTGAGTTCTTAAGAAATCTCCGATATCTTGCTCAGAAATTGAGTTCATTTCTAGCGGCCGGATACTAACGCTATCTAGCGGTTCAACGTACATCGGCTGGTCAAATGTAACTCCTGGAAAGCATTCCGTGGGATATCGAACGGAGTACTCCTCGGCAATTAGTACCGCGTCGTGGAAGTAATGACCGTCATGGACAAAAGCTGGTACATACACTTCTCCTTGCTTTATATTGACTGGAATCGTAAGAGTGTGAGAATTCTGTTTGATTTCATAATCCTTTTGTTTAGACAGGGAATGAAAATAGAATGGGATCTTTTTATCACCAAGAGTAATGGTATTAGTAAGGTAATCGATTTTTGCCTTCAGACGTGCAAAATCTGAAGAGCCGATGAGGGCGTCAAAATAATTATGCCACTGGATCACTCTGAAGTCAATAGGCGCGTCCAGGCCGTACTCAGAAAATATCTGATAGCGTACGTTGTCCGTTCCTATTGTTTTCGCATGAATGGATTGAATGCAGAAATTCTCTTTAAAGAGGTAGTCAGAAAACATTTCATAAGCGGGGTTAGGATTTATCATTGAGTTGCTGGCACCAGAGTCGATAAGGATCTTGAGGCCAAACAACGTGATGAACGGGAGTTCCGGAGCATTGCATATATTATTTAAGTCTTGGGTATGGATGACGCAGCCTCGCGAAAATCCTGATTCTCGAGTTCTCTACTTTCAAAGTATTCGTTCTCGCGAATGTCATTTATCTGCTCTGGGTAATAGCAGTCGTATTCTTGAGGGGTTTCGTCATAAAATTGCTCGTAGTCTTGTCTGTTGTCAGCGTAGTCAATCTGATTGTCATCATAGTGGTAATTTGCGCTTTGTCTAATGGTGGATACACCGGACATGGGAGTCGGGATATTACCTTGCGTTCGATTTTGCGGGGCATGTAGTCTTCCGATTTGCAAAGGACGCGGATATGGTCTTCCTTGACCTACCGGTGGTCGAAATTGCGGCGGTCTGAGGAGAGGAGAGCGATGCAAATTTTGTGTTGCATGATTTTGCGGTTGATTTACATGCGGTGAAAAGATTCTACTCGGTTCGGGTCGATGTGGCGTTGGCTGAAAACGCGACATGTTTGAAGGTGCATTAGAATTTGTAAAAGGTGTGGGAATGCTACTCCTGAAATTAAACAATGGGTTTTGATTTGTTTTAACCTGCTGGATAGAAACTGGGAGAATTGGTTTTTGATTGTTACGTAGAGAATCCATATAATTCTCGTACGCGCGTTCGTTGTCATAGTCGCGGCATGCACGAAGGGCTTGCGAGAGGTCTGCAATCTGCGCGTATCTAAGGTATTCACGATATGGGTTAAGAACACCTGCTCGGAAAGCGCCTAAGGCTTTTCCGTCGGCTTCCTGTAACTTCATTTCAAGGATGGGATTTTGATGGTTTAGTTTTAATGTACTTTTGTACTTAATAAGTAACTGGTTTAACTTGTCGTGATATTCCAAGAAACTTTCGTTGCGTTTTTGACAGCAATTAGATATTTCGCGGAACAAGATGTGTTCGTCGCGAGCGTCTCCGTATTTTCTAATCAATTTTTCTTTCAATCTTTCGAAATTTGAGTTTGTTTCGATGTCTAGCACTGATTGGGCTTCGCCTTTGATTTTTGCTTTGACAACGTTAAAGAGGAATGTGTTAGTTAGTTCCGCATTGGGAATTTCCGGAGATCGGTGAAAAGTTCTCAAAAAGGACTCGCATTAGACTAAGAAGTAGTCCAAATTGCAATCGGATGTACCATTGAATTCTGGTAGCAGATTAATATGAGACATTTCCCACCTCGAGAGGGGTTCGAAATCTTGGGCCATTATGACAACAAGGGATATCTTAATTTACGAGCAAAATATAAGATAAAGCTTATTAAATTAACCTTCTTATAGATTATGTCCGAAATGAAATGAATTGTAAATTTAATAATGGTTCACAGATTACACAAAAAAATGCAGGAAACGAAAGTAGTACTTCTAACTATTACGTTTAACTACTGCACTTCTATATGTTACGTTGCACTTCTGAATTTTATTTAGTGAAAATGCACGATAGCCAAAAATAGCTGATTGCCTACTGTAGCTAATCACTGCACTCACAAACTCAGCGGTGTGGAGCCTCACTTACAGCATGGAAGAGATGAGGACCCAGGTCAGCATCCTGCGTCTGAAGTGGGGCGTCCTCTCAGGTTGATTACCAGGCCGGTCCGAAGTGGATGGCAGCAGGGCGCAGCAGGTCGCACCCTCGAAGGCCTCTTAATTGTTGAAGAGGTTAGCGATGGCGATCGGCTGGCCTTAAGTAGTCCTCTGCAATGGCGATGAAGACCGCGTACTCGTCGTGGACGTTCCGTCGAGACAGGGCAGCAAGGCGCGGCAGCTCGCAGTCTTGAAAGCCTCTTAATTTTGAAGAGGTTACTACTGGCGATTAGCTTGCTTACTGTCTTCCGCAATTGCAAAAATGGACACCTGCCATCCCGGCTGAGCCCCCAGTTAAATAAAGTCGACGTCTAGTCGACAGGTTCTTCAGACAGGCTCGATGAAATCAAACTCAGAGAGTAAGAATAAACAGAATTTTATTCTTAAGTTAACATATACACATTGATACAAGTTGATACAAATTTCTAGTATGAAGTCTAAACTGGTTGTGAACCTCTTAACATGTTTTCGTAGTATTAAATACACTTCGTCCCCTCCACTTTCCAGATAGAGGATGGAGAGGAGGGGGGGGCATCTGGCGTCGCTAGATGAAGCAGCTGCGGTGCAGGTGGCCCCTTATCAAAACGCCAGGCGCTGCGCGGCAGGAAGTTCTTGGTGACAACAAGGGAGGAAGCGTTCAGGATATTTTTATATAGAGGTCAGAAGGGCACATATAATCTAATAAGCCCCATCTGGGTGAGGGATGAGCTGTATCTTTTACAGGGGTCACAGAGGACGCTCCTTCCTTTGAGCTAATTGAAGGAGTAAGCCCTATCTTCCGGAGTACATGAAGTTCTGCGTACTCCCTGTACGTTGGGATATAACACACGTGAGTTCTGAGATTTTGCTGCTGACGGATGGCCTAGAGGTGGAAATTCAGATTCGTGAGCTACATTTGGCGTCCTGTTTAGATATCTTTTTTCGTTATCTTGCAGCTGCCTAGAACTCGATGTAGAATTTTCTAACATTTTGGGATTGCGCAATCTCTGGTAGACTTCGCTAGTTAGCTGGGTGCTGACCTTCGCAAAGAGTGCATTTTGGAGGGGCGTCTCTGACCTTGCCACAGTCAGTAGTGGGGTGATCTTTACCGCATTTAACAAAACGATATGGATGGCCATAGTATCGTTGGGTGTGGTTGTAGGCTTGACATCTTTTGCACTGGACTATGTCACGTTTTTTTCGTGGAGCTTTAAATTTTACTTTTGCATTTAAAAGACTTTCAATTTCATAAATGTTTTATTATTATTGCTGGGTTCTAAATCAATGAAGAAAATTGGCAAAGGAACTTATATTTAATGTTAAAGATCTGTCGTATTTTGTGGCCTTTCTCTTCAATAGAGTCTTTTAATTGTATGATGTGTGTAGAACTGTGCATATTTCTTAGTACTACGCGAAACGGCTTTTCACCACTCCCGATAGGTATGAAACATGATTTTCTTTTCTCTACAATGTGACACTAGCTTTCTATATGCATCTCAATTATTTGGCATTATTCTACACTCATTGTTCGTATTTGTGAGTTTAAAACAATAATCAGATTTGGAAATGACATTTTCAATGGAGATAATCATATTTTGTATATTTGTAACTCCAGGTACAATTACAGGCGGTGGTTTGTGTTCAGAACAATTTTCGTCATTAATAGGTTTAGTTACTTCTACAGATTCCTCGCCGAGACTTTGAAACCTATTCGACGTGAGAATTGGTTTTTGCTTTGCCTGACGCTCGAGCTCTCCTTCACTTTCTCTCTTAAGCAGGGAACCCATTTGGAGCGGCCGGCACGGCACGGAGCAGCCCCGCGCGCACAGCCCAGCCCCGGCCGAAATGTTTCGCATGTGATTCATTTAGACGCCACCCAATGCTACCGGCCGGCCCGTCCGCATATTAGCATCCCTTACCTTCATACGGACCCATGAGAATATATCGGCTCGCCATAGGTTGACGTCTTAAAATGGCCGGACGCGGTTGATTCAAATAAAATACACAAGTCGGCCCACAGGTTGACTTCGGTTTTCATTTCATATTATATGTTCTTCGATTAGCAATACAAAACTATTGTCTTAAAACAAATTCTTGGTTCTTTCCTTAATACTTCATAAATTTCAATTATAAACGTTAAATTACCACTACTTATTTGTCTACCATCCCGGGAATCTATGTTGGTACGCCTTAACAAATTTGTGTTGATGTTATGATATTAGGTTAGACGTTTGTTTCGAGTTACCTGTTTATTTTGTGGAAACGTCTGACCGTATCATAAAGTTAGATATTTTCTGTAGTTCTACGTTTATCTATGAGTATGTTTTGGCATTCTGAGATAAATTCGGAAATACTTCCCGGAAGTTTCAAGAATGAAATTGTTGAAATTTCTGAAAATGTAGTTTATATCAGAAGTTCTATTTCTTCAATGAATGATATTGAAGCATGGAAAGAAGAATTTCAAAGGAACACACAAACCCAGTGGAATTTTTTAAAGTCTACACCAAATATGGTGAAATGTGTTTGTAAGTAGAAACATAACCTGATTATTTCAGTCACGATCTTGTGGAAATTGGATTTCATAAAGGAAAGGTTAATTCAAATAATCTGTCAGCAATTTGAATGAATGATTTTAAATCCACCCGTATTTCAATTATGTGTTTTTGTTCTTCATATTCAGTGATTACAAAGTCACTACAGAACTGTAAATATTACTTTGGTGCCTTTGTGCAAAACCATTGCACATAGCACCTACTAAGAAAGGAACAATTATCCTTGAAACCTGTGATTATAGCTGTTTATTGAAAATGATATTTATCTCAAAAAATTCTCATTTTAGAGACATAAGCGGAACACATTATAGAAAAAATCCTTTTGTGTTTTGGAACTGATTCTATTACTCCTGAAATAATCAGTAGTAGGCCTATAGTTGTGATTTTGTAATATTTTTATAAACATTTATTTTGGGAAGAAAGTACAATACATTTTTTTATTTTTAAGTATTTAAGATTGTGTAGATTTAAATAAAACTTTTAATTGAATCTGGGAGTTGAAATGTAAATCAAAATAATATTAACATTAGAGCATATCAATATTTTATACATGCTCATATTGGTTTAGATTATGTTTTATTAATTTTTTTTTGTTCATTTCATTATTAAAGTATCCTTCATGATTTTTAAAAATGTTAATGTATTCATTTTTGGAGGGCAATGGATTTCAAGTCCACAACTGTCAATTTTGTATTTTTAGAGTTTTTTCATGTTTAAGTTCAGTTGTATGTAATGTAATATTTATCAATTTCATTAGAGCAATATACTTTGTTCTGTTATACTGGATATTGTAATTAATATTGGTTTTTAGATGTTTAAGTATGATGATCAATAGTATAATATTAAAATTAAAGTGATTCACAAAAAAAAATAGTTTAAAACAAAATTGAACATGAGTTGTATTTGTGTAGAATAATTTGGGCAAGACCTAAATTTGTTATTTTGGTAAGCATTAAAAAAGAAGAAAAGTATTTAAAATATAGTTTAATGTTTTATTCCTTACTTGCAACTAGAAAGTTTGTAATTCTTGTAAAGAGCCATTGAAATATTTATATTTTCTTAAGTCTTTATTGCATTGCTAATCTTGTAACAATGCCTATATCACCTTATCAAGGCTAATAACAGATTTCCATTTTTTAGTTTACATCCATCAAGTCAGTTTAGTTAAAACAGCAATGATTAAAAACCCATAGACAATTCTTCAATACAAAAATGAGATATTTAAGAAAATTGGAACCTGCAGAATACCTTTTGGACCCAGGGATGCAATATTGTATCAAATTGAATATTTTAAAGTAGCAATGTACATACATATGGCACTTTGTTAATGCACATTTTTGGTCTAAAACATTCAATTTATGTCATATGTCATATATAAATGTAAGGAATATACAAAAATCAGAAAACATTTGAGAACAGAAAAGTCAGAGCTGCAGCAAAAATGTTCCTAACATTTTCCCCTCCCTATTTGAACTTATAGAAAAGAATGATAAATGGAAATATGTATTTAAAACAAGATATTAAACAAAGTTCAAAGACTGAGTTTTCAATAATTTTGCCACCATGAATGAACAATTATTGAAGTGACAAAAAAATTGAAGTCTGTTATAAGTCTTAAATGCTACATTGACAATATCTCACGAATGGACATCATACAATACTGAGGGCAACATTTCCTCAAAATAAACAAGTAACACGTTAACTTCTATCCTAATGCTATAACATCACCAAAGATTTGTTAAGGTCTACCAACAATGATTCCTACGATGGTAGACAAATAAGAATTTTTTCAATTTGTATTAGACTGATTTGGTTTGCAAATCGAAAAAAAAAAAAATCAGTATCAAATGAAAACCAAAGTCAACTGTAGGCCTACACCTGTATATTTTATTTGAATCAACCGCGCCCCGCCATTTTAAGACGTCAACCAATGGCGAGCCGTAATTTTCATATGGTTCCGTATGAAGGTAAAGGATGCTAATATGTGGCCCGGCCCGGTCCCGCCTAGCAGCCGAGCGGTCCGCCCGGAATGCTTCCCCGAGAATAAAATCCGGTGGAGGCGGCCGGCCCGGGTGGCGCGGCGAGTGGCCTTTGGAGGGGGTTGACGTGCCCTTCCAGGAACTAACGGCTGCATGGGTCTTGCAAGCTACTGTTATTGGGTGTCTCTCACCATCTTCCTTCCTCACTATTCCTAATGCAGTCACGTCACAAATTCTTCGTGATGGTAGATTTTAGCAATTGATAAAAATGCGAAATGTTACCAAATACTGAAAAAACTAGTAATTGTATGTTTGGCAATCCGTGGAATACATATCTGAAGGTTTTCAATTTGCGATAAATGCGAAATTATCCGCAAAATGCGAAATGGACGTGAATTTGCGACACAAAATTGCATTTCATTATTTTCTTCGTGGTCTCTAACTAGGGTTACGACTTCGACAACACATCCATGTTTGAAAACATAATTTTGACATAACATTTAATTACGGCCAACAGTATAGAAGCTGAACGATTTTTTAGTTGTTATGTACACAAAAAGACACGTGTCAACGATAACAATTTACTGATCTTTTTACAGTAGTGATTCGACTGCCAAAATTGCAAGACTCTTCTCGGCTGTCTTCTCTTGCTTTCTTCCGCCACGGTCCTGCTCCCGTGTGCGCTCCGGATCCGGACTCTCCGGGCCCGCGCCTCCACTAGGCCGGGCGTCACGCCGTCTCCATATGGCGTAGATAAAGTGGGGGGTAGGTTTACCGCCCTTGCCTCTCGCTGCTCCCGTATGCTCTCCTCCGCCACGGTTCCGCTATCGCTGACTGGATCCAGACTGAGGCTCTCGCTGCGGGGAGGCCCGCTAAATAGCCCCTTGGGGCCCGCGGCTCGCCGGCTGGGCCTGCCGCCGAAGATGGCGGTGAGTCACCGTCCGCCCATTCTGGCGTGACGGCCCGCGCGCTTCCCGCCATTACGTTGCTCGGTGGCGGGACTTGCAAATGCGCGCGGGCGGTCACAACATTAGTCAATAGTTTCATTGTTACTGATAGAAGAAATAGTTTATATCGATCCAACAATGAAATACGCTCTCAGTTAATTTTTCATTGTTTGTGTTACATATTAATAGTTATTTACATAAATTGATTTCCTTTAATAATACACAACCTTTTAAAATAATGTGTTGTTTTAATATGTATTTTCAAATTGCGAGACATTTATTTTCCTCTCCTTTGAATAATGTTACATAGAAGCGTATATTTCTCTACAAGACAGGAATTATTCTTTAAATTGAAAATTTCGTCCTTAAATATTTGTTCACTAATGGTGAAATGTTAATTATTTTCGCTTATTTCCTATTTTAGAAAAATCTAAAAAATACCAGAAAATTTTTTATTTCGAAGAGCTCTCCCGTAATAATAATTTTCTCAAAAACTACTACAAAATGCTAAATCCTAATTTTTATAATGCAATAAAATGCTATAGTCTTCTTTTCTAAATGAGATGTTTTTAAATTTAAAGAGTTAAATTCTACCATCACTACAAATACTTAATGATTCATAATGAATATCAAGAGGGAGATAATTTTTTTTAAGGTGATACGCAGATTTCTTCCAATATTCAACCGAGGAAATTTATAAAACGAGTACATAGGCATACAATAATTGATATGTACAAGCAGATGTCTTACGGTAAATGTGATGTAATTAATAGTTTGGTATGAGCTTTTTATAAAGTACCCCTAAAATATAAAAAAAAAATCCTTTAAAACCGTGGGGCCTGAAGTTGAGCAAAATCAAATAGATTTTATACTGGTTTTGGAAAAGATCCTGACGGTTTCGGACTAATATTTTTTACAGCATTTGTTTCCGCTGAGTACATTGTCCTCCTTGCTCCCGCCCTTCTTCCTCAGCAGCTAATATCATCAATTCCTCCATCGAAAGTATTAAACTCTTCATCGCTACTGGAACAAGGGGCGCCCCGTGCAGTTCCGATCCGTGCCGGGCCGTCCGTAATGGTGTGACTGGCAGGCCGAGCCGAGCGGCACCGAGCCGAGCCGAGCCGAGCCGAGCCGGGAGCTCCTCGTGGGTTTCTCGCTTTAGGCTTCCGTTTCACTTCCTGCGATATGCCCTCTTGGATTTCCTTAGATTCAGCCATGTTCGAATTGTGAAATAAATTGGTACTTGCAGTGGCTGGATTTATAGGCAAATATAGAAATTCCCCCGTAACTTGTGGATTGGCAGGCTCGTTATTAGAAGGACACTGCGATAGTTGAGGGTATGCTTGCTGCAGCAATTGAAGTTGATGTTGTAGTTGTTGCAGTTGTGTTTTCTGTTGAACTAATTGCTTTTGTTGCTGTTGAAAGATGATTCGCTGCTGTTGTTCAATAGATGTTTCACTATTTGATTCTTCAGTTGACCCCATTGTGTCCATAGTGGATATCGTGCCTTGGCCGAGGCCAAAGCATACACGGTCGGACTCGCTTATTGCACTGTTTATTATATACTGTTTTAAATATGATTTTTAATGAAATGAGAATTTAGATAATCACAGTATTTAGGCTAATCAAATTTCACTTTAACACCTCATGCACGCATTCGCTAGAAGTCAGTTCGGAACAGAGCTAAGCGCGATGTGGACTCCGCTACGGCTCGAAGCCAACTCCTTGTTTCTGTTTAATATGATGCAAAGATCATTTTTCTGTATTCTTTTGTTGCTGTTGTTTCTAAATTACGCAAGTGAAATTCTTTTAAATATCACTTACGCCGTTAATATGCACATTTCTATCGATTTGTATACATTATTGCATTTGTTAGTGTGTTTCAAATGACTTCAATTTAAGTTTTTCGTAAACTCAATAGATTCCTGTGAAAAAGAGCTTCAAATTTCGCATGTTCAATCATGATTAATTGACATTTTCTTAAAAACCGCATTAAATTTTTCAATGAAAATTGCTATTTAGGATGCCGTTTAGCCTTCTTTCATATCCTTAAAATATAATTTATGTTCTACTATTTGGCAACGGAAAAGTTGCGGAAATTTCGTAAAATATTTCTTTGGGTCAGAGTAGAAGGACGTAGGCAAGAAGGAGGGACAAGACTGTACAGTACCAGTCCACACCAAGGAAGTTAGAAAACTTTACTACGAGAATCTCTGTGTTATTCTGTAGCCACTCTAGTTACTTGCTCGTATATGTACGTATATACGGAGTAATATACGTTGTATACAGAAAGTTATGTAATGCTGCGAAAAATCAATTTCGTGATTTCAAAGGAAAAACACATTTTAGGGTCCCTGTGCTGAAAAAGTGTTTTTGTTTTCCAAAACGTCCGTCCGTCCGTCTTTCTGTTCGTTTGTCCGTCCGTCTGTCCGTCCGTCTGTCCGACCGTCCGTCCGTCCGTGTGTGAACACTACTAGCACCTAAACCACACATACGATCTTTTCCAAATAAAAGTCTATCTGGTTCATCCAAATGTCTGTCCATTTGGCTCTAGTTGAAGCTTTGAGATTTCAGAAAATATTTTTTAAAATTTGGTGGTACTTTACATTAAGACACCAGGACATTTTTAAAATTTTTTGAGAAACGGCTCCAATTTTTTTTAATTTCTTGTAACAATAGAGCAAAATACACTTATAATTGTGACATAAGTCCGATTTTCAGGATTAACTCTGAAATTTCGGAAATTGTAAAAGTATGAATTTTTTCGGCAATTTCTTACAACTACAATATTGAAGATAAATACTTTTCCTTCAAATGAAATTTGTTGTCCATAAATAAATCTTTCATTATGGCCATGTAAATGTTTTTGCAATTTTAGTAGTTTTCGTGCAATATTTGCAATTTTTAAAAATTACAACAACATGATTTTCTCAAAAACGACTCCAAATTTTTTCTTCACATTTTTGGGAGGGATAGAACGAAAGACACCCTAACCGATGACATAAACGTCATATTGCTCTATTCTTTTGTTTTCTCAAAAATTACAAAAATGTAGTAGTTTTTACTTGTCTCTCACGTCGGTAATATTTACATTAGAGGCAATTTCTTCACATTATTAGTACATGTGCTTTAAATAATGTCAAATAAATTATCTCGAAAACTCAACAGTTTTCTGTAAAACTGAGCTCAAAATTCCGAAATTTCAGAAACTCTCAAACGCCGTTTTCTCAAAAACTGCTACAAATTTTTTCTTCAAATTTTTCCAAAGGATAGTGCTAATTGCACTATCAAAAATTAATCAAATGCATTTTTTGAAATATCTCTCACGATAATATTTTTCTCGATTTCTATCGATTTGTGTACATTACTACATTTGTGAGTAGAAGTGCTTTAAATGAGTTTAAATGAAGTTTTTCGACAACTCAAAAGATTCCTCTGAAAATGAGCTTCAAATTTCGCATTTACAGTAATGCTTAATCGTCTTTTTCTTAAAAATCCAAATTTTGCAATGAAAATTTATATGTACGACGAGGTTTTACTGTTCGTTAATATCTTTGAAATAAGATTTCGATTCTACTGTTAAGAAATCGAAAAGTTGAGAAAATGAAAAAAAAACTTTCGGTGATTATAGATGGCAGCTGACCAGAGAATGGAGCAAGACCTTAAATCCAGTCCACACCAAGTAAATTAGAAAAAAATACTACGAGAAAGTCTGTGCCATTCTGTAGTACCTCTAGTTCTCTTTAAGGATCAACAGTCTTCTGCCATCATCGCTTCGAGGAGGATACAGATATTGACTCAATTTGTTGGGGAATCGATAACCCCTGAAAGAGATATTATGGTTTCAAATGTTTTTAAAATGATTATGCCCACATAGTCATAATTACATTTTTTACACAAGGCCAGTGAAATTTAATAGAGAATATGGAAACAACTTCAATTATAGAATTTCTGTTGAATGATATGATATATCAATAGGAATATTATTGAAGTAAATAGTTAGGTTTCCAAGATTGATACTAAAATAATATGGTGTTAAGTTTGAATTTTTTGGTGTGTGGCAGTTACTATTCTTCTATTTAACAACTAATGTGTGATAATCGTGAATAGTGATCCTCGATAATAAAATGACAGAATGTTTAAGGCAGACACCTAACTTGTCTTTTCCACGATCACAAAACCTCATGCATTGAAAATATTTTACAAAGTCATCTTCAATTTAGGAAGAAACAAAATATGTGTTCAACATTAGTTTTTAGAATAGAACGGAAAAAACTCCTGAGCACATATCCGTTTCATCATACAAAGAAAAACAACGTTTTGTATCCCTAACTGCAGAAATTTTTTTGAATGTAAAAAGTTAGGTATGTGGCAAACACATTTAGAGGAGCGTGATTTCATACCCCGTTCAAATGTTTGCACATTGTCTAGAGGTCTGTTTTTATTCATTAAGGTAATTAAGGAAGTCCAATCCACTACATGTGCATTAACTGTGTATTCAGTCTGAATTCAAACATCACGATCCAGCAGAGGTAGCCCCAAATGAGGTTCTTCTTGAACTCTGTTCGTGAATGCTCCTTGAACTGCGAGTGTTTGCTATATGTCATCATTTCAATTAGCTTCCCAAACTATGACTCAGTTTTACTACATGTTGTATCAAACATTATTAACAACTATTTCTCCCTCGATAATTGCGAGAAACCTTTTTTCCAACAAAGAATTAACAAAAACGTTATAAAATCTTTAAATAAATAATTGTTCTCTATCATTTAAAATACTTGTTATAAATACTTGTTATACTTGTTATAAAATACTTGTTATGTTATAAAAAATTAAATTTTAAGATTCAAATTGTTGTATTTGCAGGATGCAAGGTAAGTTAAACAGTCAATGTTTAATAACCATTTACTTTCACCAATAACCAATACACAGAACAACGTAACAAATACTGTACAATAATTCTTAACGGCCTTCTTGCCTTGCCGAGCCTTATCGCCCGCAGTGGCAATAAGCGTCGTTACGCGATAGCTGGCCGCAGTCGCCTCGAGTCTCCTAGTAGCGCGCGGCGGGTTACGCCGCGGTCGGGAGTGTAGCGAGAGGCGGCAGTGGCCACCGACGTCGGCGTTGATCGCCTGGCTGATACGCCACGACTTGTGACGGTAGCAAGCGCTGGCGGCAGCCTGGAGTCACTTTGTAGCGCGCAGCAGATGGCGCCTCGACCAGGCGTGTAGCGAGGGCGGCAGTAGCCCCCGAGGTCGGTGCTGATCGCCCGGCGGATACATCACGGCTGGTGACGGTAGCAAGCGCCGGCAGCAGTCTGAAGTCCTCTTATAGCGCGCAGCAGATTACGCCGCGATAGGGCGTGTAGCGAGTGCGGCGGTGGTAGCTAAGCGAAGCGGTAACTGAACGGGGGCGCTCGCCTCCCGACCATGCCTTTATACTCCACCGCCCGGTGAAGGGGGAGGGGAGGGGCTGTGCCCCTCCACTAGCGGCGCGGCGGAGCGTAACTCCGTCTCGTCCTCTGATAGGGGGAATACCACATTCCTCCCCGTTTTATTGTGGGCATATGGGTGCAGAGCTGGACCTGGTGAAGCGTCTCGGCTGCTGGGTTCGGCCTATAACTCCGCCTCTGGTTGCACCCCTTCTCGGGATGTGTCGTCTGATAGTGTTGCCGGCCGAGCCGCTGGCTCGTGTGTGATGGCTGGTTCCGTCATCCGCATTATAGCCGGCTGAAAATTACAATGAACATTACTCCTCTGTTGTGTGTCGTCTATTCTATGCATGTTCCACCTTTTTGTTATCTGATTCTCATGTCTTCTCAAGATACCGCTTTCTGACTGTACCAGATACATTCTATGCCCTATAGTCTCGTGGATCACTGCTGGAATCCACTTTGGATAGGATTTAAACGACCGAATATAGACTTTATCTTTGACTTTGAATGTTGTATTCACTACTTGCTTCGGGCGTTTGACGGGTACTAATAGTGCCAATAATGTCCTCGGCTGCCTCCCATGAAGTCGTTCCGCTGGACTTTTCTCTTCGTTACCTACTGGAGTTGCTCTGGACGTTACTAATAGTTGTTGTAGTGCTTTATCTTTACCAACTCCTTCTGCCATTGCTTTAATCATGGTACTTTTGAATGTGCGTACAAATCTCTCTGCTCCCCCGTTTGACTCTGGGTGGAATGGAGCTGTCCTAAGGTGTTGAATGCCATTTTCTATACAAAATTTCTCAAATAAATGTGATGTGAATTGTGCGCCATTATCCGATATCAACAATTGCGGTAAGCCTTCTATTACGAACACTTTCGTTAACATTTGAATTGTTGCTTGTGTTGTTGCGGTACGCGTCTCACACACATATGGATACTGTGAAAATGCATCCGTAACTACTAACCACATTGACCCATAGAACGGCCCCGCATAATCAACATGTACTCGCTCCCATGGTTTTTCAGTTTTCGGCCAGCTCGAAAAGTGCTTCGGCGGACTTGCCTGGTTCTGTCTGCATATATTACAAATCATCTGCATATATTACGTATCAAATTTTCTATATCTTTTGACATCCCCGGCCAATACACATATCTTCTAGCAACCGTTTTTGTCCTGGTAATGCCCCAATGTTCAACATGCAATAACTTTAACACTTCTGCTTGCAGCTTCTTTGGAATTACGGCTCTTACGTTATCTTCACAATTATATATTAACACTCCGTCTTGCATTGATAACTCGTTTTTCTTTAACAAAAATTGATTTAAGTCTGCTGAACTATGATTTAGTTTCCTTGTTGGCCAACCTTTACTCAAATAACCACTTACTTGTTTTAACAGGTGGTCTTCCCGTGTTACCTGAGCTACCCTTTTTGCGTCCAGCGGCAATCGTAACAGGGCGTCGCCATCCTCAAAGTCTATGTACGCGCAGGCTTCTTCCGATTTGTCGAATGACTCGTCTGGCCCCGCCGGCAGCCTCGAGAGCGCGTCTGCGTTGCCGTGCTGTGAAGTTGACCTATAAACAATCTCAAAATCATAATCAGAGAGGAAAATTGCCCATCTTTTCAGTTTCTTCTCCGTTCTCTCTGAAATACCCTTTCTTGGATTGAACAATGACGTAAGTGGTTTATGATCTGTAATGAGCGTAAATTTCGCGCCATACAGATATTGATGAAATTTCTTCACCCCATAGATTATTGCTAATGCCTCTTTTTGAATTTGTCCATAATTTCTCTGTGCGTCGTTGAACGTTTTCGATGCAAATGCAATTGGTACTTCAATGCCTTCTGGTGTAGTCGTTGATATCACAGCGCCAATACCATTTTCTGACGCGTCAGTCGCAAGAAGTAGCGGTTGACCTGGCGTGTAGTGCGTCAATCTTGTTGCTTTAAGCAGTTCTTGTTTCAGATACTGAAATGCATTTTCACACTTTGTCGACCATATAAACTTCACATTCTTTCTCTGTAACTGGTTTAGTGGTGCCGAGATCATTGCTCTATTCTTAATGAATTTGGAATAATAAGCAACCTTACCTAAGAATGAGCTGAGTTGTTTCACATCTTGAGGTGCTGGCATTCTTGTAATTGCTTCAATATTTTCCTTTGTTGGTCGAATTCCATGCTTGTCCACTACGTGGCCTAAATAGTTTATAGAAGTCTTAAACAATTCACATTTCTCCCAATTACATTTGAGTCCATTGTCTTTTAACAATTGTGACAGCATCTTCAAATTCTGCTTATGTTTTTCTTCCGTTTTGCCTGTAACAATAATATCATCCAAGAAGTTAGCGCAATTTGGTACTTTCTCCGTAATTTGTTGCAGAAACCTTTGAAATATCGCGGGCGAGCTGGCGATGCCATACGGAAGCCTTTGAAACTGATACAAACCATCATTTGTATTAATTACCATCATTTTCTTCGATTCTTCATCCAACTCTAACTGCAGATAAGCTTCCGATAAATCTATTTTCGTGAAACATTCACCTTGTAGTTTCGTAAATATTTCTTCTGGTTTTGGCATAGGATAGTGGTCTATTAACATTTGTGGATTTAATGTAACTTTAAAATCTCCACACAACCTTAGTTTAAAATTTGGCTTTTTTATAATTACCACTGGAGTGGCCCACTCTGCATTATTAACTGGTTTGAGCACTCCCTCTTGTACCCATCGTTGCAATTCTTGTTTTACTTGCTCTTGCAAATTCAATGGCACCGGTCTTGCTTTACAAAATTTTGGTTGACAATTTTCTTTCATCGTTATGTGAGCTTTATATGTTGTGCAATGACCTAGGCCTTCTGAAAACACTTCGGAAAACTCTTTCACATATTTTCTTCATTTCTGCACATTTACTTGTGTTGTCGACTGACATGACATTATCTTCTACCGTGAAACCAAGAGAGTCTATGTCTTCCATTCCCAATATATTTTGTACATCATATCGCTTCACTATGATAAAACGTAACTTTCGTTGTATTCCTTTATATCTTGCAGTCACTTCTACTTGACCTTTTACTGGGATGTTTATTCCTTGATATGATTTTAACTTTGCTTTACCGCTGGAACATCTCGGTGCACCTAACTTTTGATATGTTGTTAGATTTATTAGATTTGCTGTAGCCCCTGTATCGATCTGGAACTCCATATTTCTTCCTAACATTTCCAATTGCACTCTTATCTTTCTTCCTTGTGATGAATTCAAAATCATATTCACCGTCTATTTGGTCTACCTCCATTTCTTCCGACTGCTTGGTGCTACGTTTCACAATCTTTGGGTTTTCTCTAGGGTTTTCCTGTTTTCTGCCCGCCATTTGTTTCTTCTTTAGACAAACACTTTGTATGTGTCCGATCTTTTTGCAGAATCTACATTTTGCCTCTTTAAACCAACACTGACTTCGTTTATGGTTATTTTCACAACCTGGGCATGATTTTAATTTTTCTTCTGCTCGTTCTTTCTCCTTTGTGACTTTGCTCACTTCTTCTGTTGTCTTCATCTGCTTTACTAGATTTTCAGACATTTCGTGTGTTGTAGCAATCTTCATCACTTCTTCCAGTGTTGGTTCTTCTTTCCGTATTGCATCTATACGCACTTGATTTATCGGGGTATGTAATATAACCATATCTCGAATCATTATTTGCATATGACTCTGCACAGTCACTTTTATCGCACTTAAATTTGCATGATTTCGCTAAACCTTTCAGCTCTACCACCCATTCCGCATGTGATTGACCTGGTTTTAATTTCGTTTGCAAAAACTTATATCTTGAGGTCACTACATGTATTCTCTCTTCAAAATGATCGGCCGGTTTTAGTTTCAATTGACTGAATGTTAATTTTCTTGGATCTTCTTCTGAGCATATTTTCTTTATCGTAATGAAGGTTTCTTCCCCCACACACGCCAAAAAATGTGCACGCTGCTGTGCTTCATTTGTCACTAGATGTGCTTCCAACTGTTGCTCAAAACGTTCTATATAAACTGTCCAGTCCTCCTGATCTTTACTATATGGTGAAAATACCGGAATCTGCTGGACTTCTTGTTTCTGCATCTCCCATTGTTTCATTAACATTCTCATCTGTTCTTGATGTTGTGTTTGCAACATCGCGATCACTTGCGTTATTTGCTCCATTGTTCTTCACGCGTCTTGTTCTTATATCCTCGTCGCCAATGTTGTGTTTGCAGGATGCAAGGTAAGTTAAACAGTCAATGTTTAATAACCATTTACTTTCACCAATAACCAATACACAGAACAACGTAACAAATACTGTACAATAATTCTTAACGGCCTTCTTGCCTTGCCGAGCCTTATCGCCCGCAGGGCGATAAGCGTCGTTACGCGATAGCTGGCCGCAGTCGCCTCGAGCCTCCAAGTAATGCGCGGCGGGTTACGCCGCGGTCGGGAGTGTAGCGAGGGGCGGCAGTGGCCACCGAGGTCGGCGTTGATCGCCTGGCTGATACGCCACGACTTGTGACGGTAGCAAGCGCCGGCGGCAGCCTGGAGTCACTTTGTAGCGCGCAGCAGATGGCGCCTCGACCAGGCGTGTAGCGAGGGCGGCAGTAGCCCCCGAGGTCGGTGCTGATCGCCCGGCGGATACATCACGGCTGGTGACGGTAGCAAGCGCCGGCAGCAGTCTGAAGTCCTCTTATAGCGCGCAGCAGATTACGCCGCGATAGGGCGTGTAGCGAGTGCGGCGGTGGTAGCTAAGCGAAGCGGTAACTGAACGGGGGCGCTCGCCTCCCGACCATGCCTTTATACTCCACCGCCCGGTGAAGGGGGAGGGGAGGGGCCGTGCCCCTCCACTAGCGGCGCGGCGGAGCGTAACTCCATCTCGTCCTCTGATTGGGGGAATACCACTCAAATGTTATAACTTCCTAAGTGAGATATTCATAATATTTTCTTGGATTTTATTGATCATTAGAAGCCGGATTTTAATGAAATGTCATTTTTTCTCTTCATTTTAGAGCAATGCCGTTTAGTATAGAAATTCATTCTATGTTATGAAAAAAGGAATTGACCCATTTTTATAGGTCATTATTAAGCATTTTTGTCAATTTCGACTAATAAGTTATTTTTTACCTTTTAACATCATTTTAATGCAATTTTTTGCTGATTTCATCGGTTTTTAACATCATTTTTAATGGAACTTGCTTCAAAAAACATTTACGATATGTAAAAAATGTTCTTCACAGAATTATTTAGTTGTCTCTTCGATTTGTTTGCTCAGAAATTGTTTTGGCGGCCGTTGTGATTTAATTTTTGTGACGTATATTAGCGCCATTGCCAGTTCTGCCGATTTCGGAATAACTCTTAACAGAAATTTGCTGGTAAATAACAACCCAAACCAAAAGTTTTCAAGCGGAGTTCACTCGAACGAATGGAAGAAGCCTCAATTTCATCAGTAATGTATCCAACAGCTTGAGTTGTTCGTCCGAACTGGTTTTGATAACGTTTTTGACACCATTTTTTTTGGGGGGGGGGCATTTTTAAAGCATTTTAAGATCATTTAATTGATCATTGTTGACGATGTTTTAGATCAACAAAATCCGCCCTTATTGATAATTTATAGAAGTACAGTAGGTTATTGTATGCATATACATCAATACTTTAAGCAGCCTATAAAATAAACCAAACTGAATAAATGCTAAGAAATCAGAGCAACTAATCTTGAAGATTCACAGCTCTTTAAGAACTAATTCAGTACAACCTTTTTTTACCATCAATTCACAGGATGCTCATTAAATTTGAAGACTTCTATTTTAATGCAGTTTCAAATCCCGTGTTATTACTCCTGAAATTCAATGGTTGATTCAAGAACCAGGACCATATTGTGGGGTGAATCAGGAAACCAAAGCCATTCACAAATTTGACTCACATTCATTTCATTCAAAACAATTACCACATATTAATCCCATTACGACAACTTTTTTTAAATTTTAAGCTAACGTCTCTTGTTTAAGATTTAAAACATATTTTTGGAGTTGAGGGTTTGAAATACCCCTCTCTCGCGAAAAAAACGATCTGGGCATGCCCTTGCTGATACTTGAGGTCGCCTTTATGATGAACTAATAAGGATTACGAGACGACCAGAAATTATGTTTGATTTCCCTTCTAGTTCGTTACTTCTCTGAGCGTGAGGTGTAATGAAGTGTTATAAAGTGGCTGCCAACTTTACCTTTAACAAGATAATTAAGTAAACTAATATTGAAAGTCTTAATTCTCTGTTCCATTTCTTCAATATAATATAACGAATGTTTGAGTTATTTTTTCTTAATTATTAATTTAAAATGATAAACGTTTCTAAAAAACATTTTATAATTATCTACACTATATCTACACTAGTATCTACACAAATATCTACACTAGTAATGGCTGAAACTAAAAACATTAAACTCAAAGAAAATTATAACTGAAAAATATTCTATATATACTTCTCATTGCATTTATGTATACATTTAATTTCTTTGTTTTCATGACCAAAGATGATTCAGAGAGATGGCTTAGTGCATCACCTGCTGTCACTGCAGTGCCTCTGACCGGGAGGTTCTAGGTTCGAGTCCCGGAGATGGCAAGACTTTCGACACTAAGTTATCAGCAAGGTCGAATTCAGTCACTGCCTGGAGGAGAATTCTAAAAGCTGGTTGATCTGATCGGTAGTTTCCCGTGGTTTCTCCGATCAACATCAGGGGAATGAGGGAGCAGTATCCTACCAAGCGGGCCATGGGCCGCACACTTTTTTTTTCCTCTTCCTTGTCCTATCCTCACACCTTACACACACATACTAACGAGCACTACACTACCACATATTCCGGGAGACCGTTCAGGAGCTTAGAGCTTGTCCCGGCTGGGGCGGTGCCTGCTGGTGGGAGAGACCTGGTTAGGGGAAACCCCGTTAGCCGACGGTAGATCGCTACCGGATCTCGTCAACCAGCGTGGGAAGAAAACATCCTCGCGAGGGAGAAACATGCCCCAAACTTACGGTAATAGTCTAGTTGACGACCGGAATCACTAACAACCAACCAACCATGACAAAAGATGTCTTTAAAGATGAATGATTGTGAGTGAAAGACGATAAGAAAGACGAAGGGATAGCACTTCTGAAAACTACCTCCAAATTACAACAACAATCATACTATGTTATTTACGGGAAATCATACTCTCTCCCTGACTGCCGTTTCCTCTTAGAACTCTTTGATCTTAAATAAATGTTATACATTGTTCGCCGTCATAGTAGATTCTGCGCCATTTAGGTATTGTCCTGTATTGTAAATATCTTTTACAGAAAACAGCATATTTTCGCGATTCGGACAGCAACGAAAGCAGACGTGCGTGTTCCATTGAACGAAATGTCAATAGACAGTTGGGACATACGCTGTTATCGATTGATGGGACATCGTCGATTTGTCAAACAAACGTACTTTCCGGCGGGGGCCTCGCGGCGGCCTTGCGTCCGGGACTTGATGCGCTGGCTCTCGGGGACGGGCAGCCAGCGGCCTGTGTTTGCGCGTAGGGATACGTGAGGTGGAGGGGGAGCTCGACCTCTACGCCTGAGATCCGTCGGCGTCTCACCTGAGGTGGCTGCTGTTGGTGCTGCGCGGGTTGTCAAGAGGCGTCAGCTCAAATTTCCGCATTTTCAAAAACGATCACTAGGTTAAAGCGGTTCTGTACGCGGGATGTTAAATGCCGTATCTGTCAGGAAAAAGTAGAGACCATTGATTATACTGTCTCAGGTTGTCCAC
The DNA here is from genome assembly GCA_011170035.1 of Teleogryllus occipitalis. NCBI lineage: Eukaryota > Metazoa > Arthropoda > Insecta > Orthoptera > Gryllidae > Teleogryllus > Teleogryllus occipitalis. The sequence continues at coordinate 77,130 of BLKR01002566.1, forward strand.
TTCTAGCAAAGACCGAATACTTCAGAAGACACCACAGGTTGTGTAGCTACCTCCACTGACAGATCTATATCGCTCTTGAATTTTCAATCGCATGCTCCAAGTCGCACAAACACTCACCAAAACTGGTGACATCTGTTGATCTGTGTATAATATTGTACGACTAACAAATTCAAACTAATCTCACGATAGCGGCAAACAAACCGGATATTGTTATCCGGGATTCGGAGAAAAAATCGTGTCTACTTGTAGATTATGCGCCAATGAAGGCGGAAAATTGTCTTAAATACAAGCGTTTGAAAATCGAGATCAGCCGAATGTTGGGTGCAAAATCTCATGTCGTCCCAATAGTTCTGAGGTCTGAGATTCGTTCCGCAAACTTGTACAAATTTCCAGCTCACTCAGAAGACTGGAAAGTGCAAGACATTGCTTTATTGAAAACAGCCCACATTTTGCGCAAAGTATAGTATAGATACCGAAAGTCCCTGGATCTTGTTTTGATAGCTCTTTGCAACCAAGAGAAGACTTCAGTAGTAGAACGATTCAAACTTCTTTAGTCGTGAATTAGAATAATACGAGAGTAAAATAATGTTATCGCTTCTCTGAAACTTGCTCACTTGCCTACGAATCTTTTTGAAGAAGAGTGAGAGCGAGAGCTACGAAGGCGCCCCTTGCGGCGCGCGCCGCTTTCGCTGGCATCGCGAGGGGGGGATGGAGCAGGCGGGGAGCGGAGGGGGCTTTGGTGCGATATATCCGTACAGGACGCAACGCACTGGAAGACCTTGCGCGGTGACCCGATTGCACCGAGATTGCATGCGCGCCAGGATATTGCAGGGGCGACGGGAAGCGCAGGATTGTCCATCTGCGTCAGGATCTCGTATCAACGGAGCTTCGGATATGCTTCCGCAGATGTATATTATGATTGATTTATTGATTCTCTTGATTGATTGATCTGTTTCCGGGCGCGTCAACAGACTTAGTCATTAGTGTAGTGCATGTTTTTTGTCGGGAGATGGCGGTGATTTTCACCCGCTGGGTGGCGTGATCCGGCGCCGACCTACCGTCGGCTAGTGGGGCTTCCCCCTAACCTGGACTCTCCCACCAGCGGGGCACCGCCCCGGTCGGGACAAGCTCTAAGCTCCCGACCGGTCTCCCGAAATACGTGGTAGTGCAGTGCATGTTACTGTATGTGTGCAAGGGGAGAGGATAGGACAAGGAAGAGGAAGGACAGATCGCGCGCGGTCCGTTTGGTAGGGTACTGCTGCGGCATTCGCCTGGTGTTGAGAAATCACGGAAAACTACCGATCAGAGCAGTCGGCCGCTACAATTCTCCTCCAGACAGCGACTGAATTCGACCTAGTTGGAAAGCTAGTGTCGAAAATCCTGCCGCCGTCAGGACTCGAACCTAGGACCTCCCGGTCGGAGGCGCTGCAGTGACATGTACAAGGTATATTATGTATACTTGTATATTATACATAATATTAAGTATTGTACAGTTAATTAAATAAAATATTTAAGATTTTCAGCATTTATTATTATGTTCCTCATTTACTATTTTGAATAAACTCATGAATTTAATTCATTTAATTTTCAACGGGTCATGAATGAGAAACTTCCGGAAATAATAATCTGTGGTAAATTTGTGAAACAATGCATGTAGAACAAAGACCTACTTGATAATTTCATTATTAATATATTTGTTAGCTCTTCGGCTAAAAGCTTCAAAACATAAACTATTTCAAAACAATTTTATAAATGTGGTTTGTCGTTTTACCTAAGAGTGAAAATATTCCCTGGCCAGGATTTGGTAGAGTGGTATATTTGTACGTTTCTGAAATTCGATATAAAATGAACTTATGATCTGTAAGGTTCATTTTTGAAAATTTTAATAATTTGTAATTAGTTGCTTCTTATATAGTTTGTAATTAGTTGCGTCCTTATTTTTTCATTTTCTCTGTGATGCACTGTATGTATGTTTTTACATGGTAAAAGCTTGTTTTTCCGAAGTATCTCAACGTATATATACCTAAATGAAATCGATGGGTCTAACAGGAAGAGATTTTGCCGTTTTTGACGTTCATTCTAGATAAACGTTCTTAAATTCATTTTCTCGTAAATCTCGATATCATACGTTCTGCTCGTTCTTCCCTTATTGACATTCATCAGTGCCAATATTTTATTTGTCTCTTGTTTATATATGCTGGTGAGCGGACTTCACATTTAAATTGCACCTGTTGCCAGAGAGCGCTTGTGAAGTCACGAAATTATTATTTAATGAACTATTTCTTTCTTTCAGGTAAGCTGAGATACCTGCAACGGTTCTTGTCCCATTTTGTGAGTATTAGATTTGTCTTTTATTCTTTTTGAGTGTTTAACCTCTAAACATGTGCACTCGGATGATATTCATCAATGTATAATGCTATACTCAGACCGTACTAGTTGATCAACCCTCATAGTTTTTCTACGAACTTGAACACAAACTAAAAACTTCAAAACACACCATTAAAAACATTAAATTAATAGTTTAAGTTTTTATTATTTCTTTTAATGTTTTGTTATTTTTGTGTTCGATGATTGTACTAAAACATCGAGAAGGATGGCCTGTAAACAGTATTTGTAAATCTTCAAGTCAATTGTTCTCAAAGGAATATAAATACTTAGTAAATCAATATTTCTTCTTGATTGTCAATATATGTTTGCAAATAAAGATATCCAAAGTTTTTTATGACAATAATTTATTTCAGCAATTGCACAACGTTTCGTAACTAGTTTTGTTACATCATCAGGTACTAAAATAATGGGGCACAGAACCCGTTATTCTACATATCAATTAGTGTACTACTAGTATAGTTTATAAACACTACAATTGTCTCAAAAGTATAAGTCTATAGAGTAAAATTATCTCAAAATCAAACATATCTACTACAAAAGAGATCCTTTTAAACCTCTAATTTTTTTAAAATACAAAACAACAAAACAACACAACAAAACAAAAGCAATGCAATACCAAATAGACACTCACCATAGTGAGGGAACTACTATCCCATTGAATTACCACTGCAGTAGAACCATCAAGGAAACATAACGAAATTAACTCACACTCACTCAGGTGATATCACATAACTAACTGTTACCAACTGACACTCCATTTCCAAGGAATGAATGACACCTACAGGCGTATGAATATGTTGTGAGGTTACAACACGGCGTATGAATATGCAGTGTGCCAACATAACCACTATACTGGATCTACATTCTCCGGATCTTTAACTTTAATTTTATATAACACATTGTCATAGGCATTGGTAACAACATTCATTTCAACATTGGTATTAAGAGTCTGATTTAACTTAATCTGAAGTGTTTCTGAAATGAGTCGTAGGAATCTCCTGACCTCGGTGTCCAAAATAAGTGGGTTCTCAAAGTCAAATTTATGTGACAAATTTAGTCTGTGTCTAGATAAAGAATTGAGTCGTGGAGAAGATTCTTTAATATTTCTAGAATGCTCTTTCATTCTTTGTTTAATTGGGCGCTTAGTTTGTCCTACGTAGTTTGTCATACGTATGTTAGTACACATTTTGCGGTGAGACAAGAAAAAAAGTAGTTTGTATTGAATATAAACAGGTTATTTGGAATTTACTTGTTAACTTTAAATTCGAAAGGAAATAAGAAACCGTTATCGTTTACCCCAGGTCACCTCCTAGATACTCACATTCCTTGAAAGCCCATGAATAAAATTGGAAGCAACTGAAAAAGGAACAAATAGCGTTGCTTATTTCTACCGTTTTCATAACCTCGCAGCTCATAAGTCACATTGCCGAATATGTCTGAGGTTTTGCACAGACCATAAGATCTCGATAGATCAAAATTCAAAATGGAGTAGTTAGCTAAGCCATGGAGGATCGGAATTCATAATCAAATAGTTACCTAAGTTCAATATGATGTCAAATAAATTACAAATAAAATACAATTATGTCAACAAGTAAGTTTGTAAATTAATTGTAAAAGTCGTGGAATACAACGGTGATTACATTTACTGCACCGATATTTATCACAAAGTCATTTGTTATATTCAAAGTTCACTGTGAGCCACTGATTTGTATTGTATACTCAGACATGTAAGCTCCGAAAGGGTACAGAATATAGTTTTTAATGTAAACATATAAGAGAGCTTTCATCACCGTCGAAAAGAGAAAGTGTACAATAAATATATGGTTTTAAAGTTCCTAGTGAAGGTAACAATCCACTATTAGCAGACAGTACAAGGCACGAGTCACGTCTTTTTTCCCTTTTAATGTTTCTACGCTACATGTGGTCCTGCACGAGTGAGTGAAACTTATCTGGTGACATTTCCCGTTTTTGTTCTCATCTTCTGTAATTTTCTTCTTTGGGTCACGCACACGAGAAAACATTCCGTTCGTGCAGCGCAGGGTGTCATCAAGCCGAAGCTACGAGAAAGCCATTTGAGTTCTCTCCACGCAGGGGGCAGAGGAAATACTTAAAAACTTATGATTAACAACGACTTGTGCACAGCACATAGCAAATTCTCCGCAAAAATTCCAACATTTCGTTAATGTGGCTAATTAGCATTTTGACAATAAAGGCGAAAGTTAACTGATTGTCACGTCAAGGGTTTTAAAATGAAAACACTTTTCGCCATCTTCACACAAGGAAACCTGTGTCTTCCGGACCGAGTTAATAAGTGTGAAATATCTGCGCGCGAAGCTGGGAGGCATTAGCACAAAAGAACAAGAAAGAGGTTTAAAATAGAAAGCGAGAAATAACTTAAGGTAAGATCTAAGAAATGCTCATTTAAAGTAAAACATCACAAATTAACTAGAGACCTTTTATTATTATTATTATTATTATTATTATTATTATTATTATTATTATTATTATTATTATTATTATTATTATTATTATTATTATTAGCATCATCATCATCATCATCATCATCATCATCATCATTATTACTCATTCATGCGCAGCGCTAGCCTCACTCCGCGTGCGTTTAAAGGAAAGAGCCCTCGCTCAGCTCGCCACGCAGAAAAGGGAGGAAATAGAGCGACGCTCACTGGCGTCTCACCCTAACGCACTGAAGGTGATGGCAGATGGTAAAAAAATGATAAATGCTGATCATATAAGAAAAGTAAACTAGTGGGAATGTGCGGCGTACCGAAACTTTTCCTCTTCGAGCTGCCCCTAGTTATTCTTCAATAACTACTCATATTTCTTTAAGTTGATGACATATTCAAATGTCTTAAATGAAGGGAAAAATAAAGTTGGCACAGAATCTCTGGCTTTAATTTTGGAGGTACAGGAGATGATCGGAAATGAAGGGTATCCCGGAGAAGATGGGAAAAAGTTCCCTTAAACCAAATAAAATATGAGTAGTTACACTGTAACTCAAATATAAAAAAAATTGAAAGGTTACTTACTCCCGTCCTAACACTCACATCCATCTACAGTCAAAAACGTTTTTTCAATTGTACGTGTGGTTATTACTAAAACATCCCCTCGCCGTGTTCTAGTCTTCTCAATCTGAGAAATAAGTTTTCTCATCGTTACCCAGAAACATCTACTAGGACTTTGCAAGGAAAACGCACATTGTAATCTTGCTCGACCGGGAATTTAACCCGGGGTCGCGTCCTAGAAAGCGAGCACGCTGACCATTCAACTAAACAGTGAAAGCACTAGTGCTTTTATCTGGTTAAAATACATGAAAATAAGAGAATAATTTATAGTATCAAAAATACTTTTTTACAACTGTGCAAAACAGGCAACTTCTGTGCGTCGCTAGCCGTGCGTGAAGTTCTTAATTTTTCAATATTCATTAAAAATGATTGTTGCTAAGACAATTATCTTGTTACCGTAAAATGTTTTTTGCAGGGTTTTAGAATACTTTTTTGGTTCTGGGCTACTGACTTACATAATATACAAAGAATAGACAGAAACACAACTATTTCATTGAAATGAACTATATATTTTCATTTAAAATTTACTATTAAAATAAACATTAACAGTGAAATTTGTGCAGTTATTAGCCACGTTAACTGCAGGTAAAACTGTACAGGAACCTGATACTGCATCATATACTATTTCTCTTGCATTTACGTTTACCGTGAAATTACAGAACTGTTTTTCCCACCATATTTCCTCCTTGTTTAGATGTTGACAATACAGAGTCCGAAATTATATTTGAAATAGCAATATAATTATTTATACTATCTTCTAAATAGCCTTCAGCAACTGTGGTCAACCCTCCGTGACGTTTTTTAAAAATCATATCCCCTCGTGCGTCCGCCAAAAGAGTGGCAGAGCTTCTCCTAAAACAATGTCTAGTAAATTTTTTTGAATGAATCCTTTTCTAAGCATTTCGCTGTTAGTGAAGGAATTTCTCCTATTTTATTAATTCCAACGTGTTGCTATTCATATTTTCCGTTTTTATCCTTTAGGGAAAACCTTTTGCTAGATACATCTACCGGTCTCAGGGCTAAGTACGTACGTAAGACTTCAATGTATTCTACGCTACACACTGTAAATGCTCTTCCAGAATGAGTTTTGGTATCTGATACTTTTATGATAAGCACTGAATCGTTTTTCTTCAATATTATCTACTGTCATATTCACTAAATCATCTCGTCTACATGCATCACAAATTCCCATGATTTAATGCAAATGTTTGGGGGGAATTCTTGAGCAACAAAAAAAATTCTCATATAATATTTTTTTATTTATCACAAGTAATATTACGAGAAGTACTATGATAGCCGGTAAATTCACGACTCGCGTAGCAAGGAGTGATTTTACCGTATAGCACAGCACAGAGTAATATTTAGTGTGACTATTTCACGAATTAAGACATTACATGATTCGAATGGATAATTAAAATCACAAGAATTACGAAAAAGAGAAATATTACACAAAATTGCTACCGGAATAACTGAAACTTTCATTTAGCTCCGAGAAATCACTGTCTTCTGGAATAACGTATAATCAAGTAAAATATTAATAACAGTTTAATGCAGAAAATGGTTTCAAATATGTTTCGATTTTATGGTCATAAAACTTTCAATAACAATTATAACAAAGCTACTTACAAGAACATTTCTTAAAAACACAATAATTAAAGTTGTTGGAAGTTGAGTTTTCCATATCTTGGTATTACGTGGACGTATTTGAAATGGAAGATGTACCACAAGTTGAATTAACAGTAGGATTCATCAATTTCGAATCGATTTGAACACATGTGTGTACTCATTAAAGAATTTTTCTGAATGATTTTTGTTGTAATATTCCACATTTTTTCGATAGCATACTCTTTGTACTCTTCTTTTCCTAATCTTCGCATATTAATTGTCTAAAATATGTGTAATTTCTTCATTTGTATTTTGTTCTGTGCGTTTGTATTTTCTTTCTTCGCAAAATTCTTGAAATTGCTTCCACACACTTTCTCTGTTTCATTTGCTGTATTTCGGTTCAGAATATTTAATAATATATTCCATTTCAGAGTTTTAAACATTACCAAAACAACACATTTTAATATTTTAAGGATGCTCACAAGCTAATTTGGACCTAAAACAATTGTTATCTTCATCTTAAAAAGGTAAATAAAGTGATTACAGCGGAGTCTAAAGGTAAAAAAAGTGATAATCACATGGCGATAGACATCTGGGATTCGTTTACTTTGAATATATTCTTGCTTAGCATTGGTTGCTTACGACGCGACCAGACATGAGTGAAATAGTCACTGTAATTTCTTTCTTCGTTTTCTTATCATTGCGATGCTAACTTGACATCAACTTAGCACCGTAATGACAAGAAAACCAAGAAGTTACAGAGATAAATAAAAAAATACATACACGAGAATTTGCCCCTTTTTTGTAGTTCAAGAGTTCCCAAAGAAATTTGTTTCGATTCAAACTATACAGAAAATGGAAACTTCGCCAAATTCATATCAGAAAAAACGCGATTACAAGAAAACCATTAGTTTCAATGGTAAACAAAAAATAACTACATAGGAAATTGTCGCTTATTTATTGGTAAATAGTTCCCATAAAATTAATTTTGTTGCTCTTTAATTAATAACAGAAGTGCAATTTTCCGCAAACTTGATGTCAAGTTAGCGTCGCAATGAGAAGAAAACCATTACAGAGATAAACAAAAAATAATTACATGAGAATTTGTTCCTTTTTTTTGCTTAAGAGTTCCCAAAAATTTGGTTGCGCTTCAAATAATACCGGAAGTGTGAAATACCGCTATTTGATATTATGGAGACCCACAAATTCTGATAATTTTATCATGTCACAATTCACAATTCAAGGCGTAACCATCTTGTCTTACCGAGGGCTACAGCTGAAAAGCTGAACTCCATCGTTACACACGTTAATCAAGTATTAGAAATGGCCAATATGCATAATAATAATAATAATAATAATAATAATAATAATAATAATAATAATAATAATAATAATAATAATAATAATAATAATAATAATAATAATAATAATAATAATAATAATAATAATAATAATGACCATTTATGTGGCGAGACAGCACTACACTACGGTCCACACCACGCTCTTCGGCCTAACCACTTACATTTATAGATAAAAAATTGAATAATAAAGCGTTATTCAATGATACTTTTAGTAAATAAAATATAACTTAGAGATATCTTGCCCCAAATTTCTAACAAATGAACGAATATCCTGCTCTAAGTGTTGGGACGTCTGCCGAAAACTATCATATAAGTTGGTTTCATTTCCCGTCTTTAAATTGTTTTATTAGAAATTTTAAAATAAATAAATAAATAATACAACAAAAACTGATCCTATGAATTTAAGCAATATAAATATCAACACACATTCACCGGAAGTACGTAAATATACTATGATTAACATTTTCTCTCAATACTCAAGATATCTAGTAAGGGTAGTTTATTAATAATATAGTAATACAAATAATTGTTAACAATTGTTTTTTCGTAACACGTGTTCGGAGGAAAAGATACAAAAAATGGGAAAATAAATAAATAAATGAATAATGATAATGAAACCGGATACGCATGGTTCCGGCATGAAGTTGCTCAGCACGTGGTCCTGACAATACACTGTTTTTTCATTCGCATTCTTTCGGGCCGTAGCCATGGTCGGACTTGATATGGACTTGTGTGCTTCAGCAACTCTATTGGAGTTGTGCTGTAGAGGAACATTATGTTTGACCAGTATATGTATTAGAAAGGTGTGTACCCTTTATATTACCTTGACTTAGATATATAGTATATAATGTATTTATTTAGTTATTTGTGTATTTATTTTTCTACATGTATGTTCATTCCTGGCATTTTTATGTTGTTGTTCAGAAGAGTTTGTCCTTATTTATTGTGATTGTGGTTTTTTTGTTAGCCCTGATGAAGGAATTAAATATTCCGAAACGTTGGCAAACTAATGTAATTCATTAATTGACCGATCCCGTAATCCATTATCCTACTACTTATTAACGGTCGTGATTTCTACAATGGTGAAATTTTAAAATGTATATCAATAGTAGAGCAGTTGTTGCTACAGGTCAACCGTTATTATTGGAAGCGGGTTTTGATGACCTACAATATTGCCAAAATGATCAATACAATGCTCTTAAAATGTTTTTAAAATGTCATAAAAGCAAAGAAAACGACGTAAAAAATGTTATCAAAACAGTTCGGATGATCAACTCAAGCTGTTGGATACGTTACAGAGGTATCCAGGCTTTTTCTATTCGTTCAAGTGAACTTAACTTCCAAACTTTCCGTTTGGACTGTTCTTTATCAGAAGATATCTCTCTTTAGTTATCCCGAAATCGGCTGAACCGACATTGGCGTTGATAAGCGTCACATACAACGGCTGACATTACAAATTCTGAGCATGAAAATGGAATAGGCTACTCCGAAATTCTGTGGAGAACATTTGTTGAATCTGCTAAATATTATTTGAAGCAAGTACCATTAAAATGATATTAAAATCGATGAAATCAACGAAAAAATGCATGAAAAATGACGGGAAAAGATAATGTCAAATAAAAATTTCCTTTTGCCATAATATAAAACGAATTTCTATTCTAAACGGCATTGTTCTAAAGTGAAAAGGAAAAACATGACATTATTAAAATCCGCTCCCTAGTTATGTGGTGCAAAGTGTTTTGGCTTTTTTAATGTATTCCGATTGTCTCGTTTTGATTCGCTCGTTACAGGTGTGAAACATTAAGAAAATGTGAAAAATATAGGTGCATTTATTTTGAATTTAGTATTTAAAATGTGTATATAACTGAAAAAAAAACATAAACGATCTATTGTATTATGAATACAATTTCTGAAATTATTTCTTACGACATTTCTATATAGTTTGGGAACATTAAGGAACGCCATGTCAGTATTCCCTAATTTTACTATGCCATCAAATTGTGCAACATCCTTTGTTCATCAACGAAATGTAACCTGATTACCAAAAACAGCATGTAAACTACAAGTTGTTACAATCTTTCGAAATCAGACTTTATTAATCAAACATATATAACTGAAGCGTTAGTCATGTTATTACGTTACATTACATACTAATACACACGTGCTTGTCCACACTGAAAGTGCGAGAACGTAAGCCGTTTCACTTCCGTACACCTATTAAAGAGACCATAGGTGGAGAATTTTAAGTGATCAAAGAATACTTGAAATATCTTGCGATACTATAAAGACGAAACAATTTATAAATAGATTGACACGTGAAGATTCTGAAGATTTCGTGTGGAAAATCACGATGTACACGATGGGGATGGAGAAACGCCGCCTTTTGTGAGCCGCCGCCTTAATGAGCAACACAAGGTTTTCCCAACACACAGTACTTTACCCCACCTGAGAAACTCAATAGACTTCTGTGAAAAAGTTTCAAATTTCCTACTTACAGTAACGCTTAACGCCATTTTCTTAAAAACGGCTCCAAATTTTTCAATGGAAATTGCTATTTAGGACGAGGTTTCAGCTTTCTTTAATATCCTTAAAATAATATTTCGATTCTACTATTTGGAAACCGGAAATTGAGGAAATTTCAAAAAAATTTACTTTGGGCAGCGATATGTGGCAGCAGGCAAGAAGGAGGGCCAAGACTGTACAGTACCAGTCCACATCAAGGAAATTAGACAACTTTACTACGAGAAAGTCTGTGCCATTCTGTAGCACCTCTAGTTTACTCTCTGTCATCACCTTCAGTACGTGTGGGGGAGACATTTCGTCAGTGAGCGTCGCTCTATTTCCGCCCGCTTTGTGGAGAGCTGAGTGCGCACGGGGCGTGGGCCATTGAGGAAGGGCTGGTTGGGGCGGAGGGGGACTGGCGCTGGTGGGAGCGGAGGGGAATGGCGACGGCGCAAAAAGCTAACGGGCGACGAATGCATGGAAACTTGAGGATAGTAGAGAAAAACTAGATAAAAAATGCACGCTTCGAAATACACAACTGAAGGTTTGGGCCTAGAGAATGGTTTTGCCGTGGTGCAGCATTGAAGAAAGCAATGCTTAGGAATATCTAAAGAGTGAACAGAAAATGGTAGAAAATACAGAGCGTTTGAAAGGTTACACGCGGAAGCAAAATAATAATGAATAAGGGTTCAAAACTTCAGGGATGATGAGTATGAAACAGAAGTAGTGCTGGATCCATATTCTAGTCATTACATACTTAAATTCGATAAAAGTAATACTATTTCAAAAGACATTGTATTTCACATTTAATCTAAGAGATTGGCAAGACCCCACAGGCAAGAATGCAAATTCCCTCATCTCAAACAAATACTACATAGTATTTCTCGCAAAGTTCAAGCAGCTCTAGAAAAATTAAGATGTTTAATATTTCTATTCACTTTGACTAAATTAGACAAACTTTGCCTAACCTAAGGTATATAGAAATTTTTACAGAACTCGTTGTTTAATCCCCCACTATTACAAAACAATTTAACGGCCAGTTGATTTCAAGAAAAAGCAAATTTATTGGCGATATATTTTGAAAATAATTTAAAACGAAATCTAATCTCAGATTTGTCCTTTAATAACAAATTAACTAATTTTCTAAATAAATCATGTTATTCTGCCCCCTTATCAATATCCTTTTTTCTTCCCTGACAAACGTAACGGAATTAATTAAAAGTGCTAAGAATGAGAAGTTGACAGGAATAAATGAAATTCCTATTACAGCACTAAACATCTATCAAATCGTAGCATAGCATTCCTAACAGGCGTGTACAATAGCTGTTTAAGGTTAGGTTACTTTCCATATAATTGTAAACAAGCACTGATCATTTCTATATTGAATCCAAATAAATCTCCAAGTAACCCCGCTAGTTACAGACTAATTGCCAGACTTTGCCAGTTATCAGCAAAATATTTGAGAAGTTTATCCTCATTAGACTTAACACCTTTCTCACTACAAACAATATAATTTTTCCCTATCAGTTTGGTTTCAGATCCTACCACTCCACCACCCTCCAATTGCTGAGAATTACTGAATATATAACCCACGCCTTTAATAGCAACAATTCTTAATGGCCGCCTTCCTTGACTTTGAACAAAAATTCGATCATTATATCTTGAATAACACATCGGCATAAAGGCATATTGTTCAAGATTCGTAACACAGGAATCCTGAATTATTTGTTCAACGTAATTCGCAACTTCATAATCGATCGGTCATTTTCAATCAAAATAATATAACGGATTCATTATTGCCTTCTTCCAACCTCACGTTGGTGCGCCTATGTGGTGAGTTAATAGCCTATTCCAGCCTTTGGTGCGCCACAGTGGCGAATTAATTAACAAGCCTATTCACACCTCGCGTTGTGTTGCTAATGTGACAAATTCCACTTATTCCTCTCGTTGGGCTGTCAATCTAACAATTTGACTCCTTCCACTATTATTACATACGCTAATATATTGGGCGCCAATGTAACAAAATCGTCTCCTCCCTCTATTAAATACGTTAATAGCCCGTTTGCTAGCTAACTTTTCGTAATTCTGAAGATTTATGGGGTCGTGGATTTGTGATGGGCCCTGTACAGGGTTCGAAACGTAATACTCGTGCAACGCGCGCGTGGGTCAGCGCCTAACTACCATAAGTCACAACACGTCATTGAAAGGGTTTTATCGATAAACACGATTGTGTTCATCTTGATTTATTCTATCATGACTAACTGATTCTCTCGTTCTTAAAACACCAACAAAGAACACATAACCAAAAAAAAAATACCCTTCAATGGCATACATATAAAATTCACTTGACATAAAAACAAAGAAAAAACATTCACTCTGCAACTTTACAAAAACAATCTCATTCACAGCGAATGCGCATTCTGCAATACCAACTTATTGACTTTTAATTTGTACCAATTTAACATGACTTGATCTTGGGCAGAAATGCGGTTTTGCAGCAACCAAAATAAATCAATCGTTTCACTTCCCTGTCTGCTGGTTCGGTGTCGCGGCACGCAGCGCAGGTCACTTCATGTCCAGCCACCAATTTGCACACCCTCAGTGCGCAATTACCGCAAAGCTCCAGCTACCACAAAGCTATCAGGGATCATTTCACAGCGCCAAGCTTACACAATTCGGGAAAAGCGTGAAATATTCTGCGTAAACGCAACACAAAGTTCCCGCTGAATGATTAAAATCATGGCGCGTAGATGCACTATGTCCTTTTACAAAACAAAACTCCGCTTGCACTTCCCTTCAATATTCAGACGAGATCGCGTAAAATTCGTGTTATTAAATACGATACAAAATGTCCGCCTACCACTACTTCAGGCCGCGATCACAAAAGAAACTATTATCCTGCATTGCCACTACTTACTAATTATGCGCCACTATTCGCCAATACATGTGCACGTTTTTTTCATAAAGTTCGTGCGCCATTAAGATAAAAATAAACTGTTTTTTCAAACTATAAATTCCGAACAATCATAAAAATGCAGCGTCTAACACGGACCTCCCGTTCACACACTGCTCGAAACTGTCTCTCCTTGGGCATTGTTGTCCTCAGCTTATATGTTTTTTCCGCCAACAAAAGCAGATCACCCGCTTAATGCGCCGAACATCATAACGAAATGTATTTCTTCTTTTCATTTATTAACGTTTACCTGCCTTATTGCCCCTATATTATGTCCGAAATTTCTCTGACAATTGTCATATTGTCTTCTTCGCCTCTCAGCGCCTTATTTAAATAAAATATTACAATTCGCCGCTCGTCGTCTTATCATGACGTCACCACAATGTGTCTCTTGTTTCGTGTCTTTTCTAAATAACAATTTTAACACTTAACTTTGATTTCGCCTCCTAGGCGTCCTCCAAAATTGTGACTACTCTAAAAAATTTCTATAATTTTTGCTGTTTTGTTCTACCAAATCTTAACCCGATCCCTTTAGGCGTTCTCTTACTATTTATGAAAAACAATATTCATAATTTGCTTCTTCTCGGCAATAATGGCGTCTACATGCTCTTTTATATTAAACTGAGATGCACGATTACTAAAATTCTCGAATTAAGCAAACCCCTGGTCCGATTTTGTTGATTGTTGTTTCAAATGATTCCTAAAACTGTGCTTTATCAAATGTTCACGTTATGCTTCCCATTCCTCCGCGCATTCATTTAATTTAGAAAAAATGTTCGTGCGCGACGCTGCAGTCATTTGCCTCTTCGGGTAAAATTTATTTCATTTTTAGGGATTTTTTTCATTCAAAGGAAATACTTATTTGGTTGATGATTATAAATCATTACAATAAATTACATTTTGCCGTCATTAACAATTCACGCTGGTTTTCCTCAAATCTCTCCTCTTTTCATACATTGTTGAATATCTTCACCGCTGACATCCAACCACTCAACAGCATTATACGCGGACAACAATATTATTTATAGGTTAAATTTGCAACTGCCTGACGCCTTCTCAATTGACATTAGATTCCTTTTATAATTAGGCCTCCTCGTGGAGATTAAAAATTAACCCCTCAAAATGTGAGACAAAGATTTTCCCCTTACGGCAAATAAAGTCTCCAAAATATTTCTATAAACAATTCGGTCATCTCCTGGGAGAAAGGGGAAAGGGGAAAGGGGAAATGGGAAAGGGGAAAAACTAAATAATTTACAAACTAACTTACGTAACTAATCTGCGTAGCAATACAATTCATTTTACGTTCGTGAAGCGCTGTAAATTGGGAGCTTGTGACTTATGTTTGTCGCCACAAAAAATACTCATATTTTAAAAAAATTCGACGAATCAAAATTCAAAAGATCTTATTTGAGGATATTTTTGACGAACACATTTCATTAAAAAAGTTGTATCGGTATATTGTAGTTGTAGGAAGACGCCCAAAAAAATTTGATTTTCTTCAAATTTCGAAAAATCAGGGTTTTCAACCTACATGAACCTACACCATTTTCTTAAACGTCCTTCAGACTATCCACTAACAAAATTTCATCAAAAAGGATGGAGCCGTTTTTGGAAAGTTTTCAAATGTCCCATATTCACGTAAAGTTCCTCCCAAAATAAAAATTTCAGTTTGAAATTCAAGACGTTGCAACATCAGCCAGATTGAGGAAAATCAATTTTGGAAAAAGTCGGCTGTACAGTTTAGCCGACGAAGGAGGAGGAAAGGGTAAGGAAGAGGAAGGAAAGATCGTGTGCGTCCATGGCCCGTTTGTCAAGGTACTGCACGGACATTCGCCTGATGTTGATCGAAAAACTATGGAAAACTATCGATCAATGCAGCGGGGCGCTAGAATTCTCCTCGACAGTGGCCCAAATCGACCTAGCTGACAAGCTAGAGTCGAAAATCCGGCCACCATTTGGACTTGAATCCTAGCACTTCTTGGTCAGAGGCACTGCGGTGACATCAATTGGTGCCAGGAGTCACCTTTGCAGCATCTGCTATGGTCTTTAATACTGTAAATGCAGTGCAGCGGTCTTCCTCCCTAGCTGTAATGTCACATTCGGTACCGTCCCACATGTCGGTTTCTGTCCGGGCAAGCTCTAAGCCCCCGACGTTTTTCATGACTGTTGTAGTTAAGATAGTTTCATGACATTTGTGGCTTGTGCATGTAAAGGAACAGGAAAGGTCAAGGTTGAAAAAAAAAGATCGTGCGCTGTATGCGGTGTCCTTGCTAACGTTCTGCTCCACTATTCGCTTGGTATTAATCGAAGAAATCACGAAAAACTACTGAAGAGAATAACTGCCTGCTAAAAGTCTCCAGGCGGTGGCTGATTTCGTACTATCCATCTAGTGTGGTAAACTCCCGGTCTTATACACTGCAGAGGCAAAAGTTACTGTGAACTGTCTGAGCCACCTGGGTTCACCTCAGAGGTACAACGCCAGTGAATCACTGAATGCTTGGGGGGTGAATGCAGTGAGTCTTTCTGTGATGATCTTGAGTCATTCTGTACTGAACTTGTGTCGCCTTACCGGCGCCCAACTTGTGTCGCCACCATGTCATGCTAAAATGTTGCCGTCTCGTGCTGAATTTGCGTCCACCCACACTGAACATGCGTGAATCCGGTCTGAACTTGTGTCGTCCTGTGCTGAACGTGTATATTTCGTCCTGAACGTGAGCAAGTGGGGGGCACTGGCGAGCAGTGCGTTGAGAACGATTCGCGACTGCGGGGATGAGTGCGCGCGGGGGGGGGGGGAGCGGCGCCTGCGGGCGACACAAGACGCGTTTTCGATGTGCTAATGCGTGCCCGGCCACGTATTGATTAGTGAGATGCGCAGCGGGTGGACAGGGCGGGGGCCGGGGCGGGGACCGGGGCGGGGACGGAGGCGGGGGCCGGGGCGGGGGCCGGAGCGGGGGCCGGGGCTGGGGCCGCGCCGGGGGCCGTGGCGGGGTCCGGGGGCGGCGGCTCGGGCTACGGTGGTGTCAGGGAGGGCGACAGAGGCGAGCCCGGGGGCGGGAGAAGTAGCCAGTAGTGACGTGACGGGTTAGACGTACGCGCTAAGCGTCTCAATGAACACCGTAACAACCAGTTCGACGTGAATGACATGTGCTAACAGAGACTTCGCTAATCATGGTATACTAGGTTGCAGATATGCAACGGTACAACATGGAAAGAACGATACAGATGAAGATTAAAGTAGTAAATGTTTTGACTGGTAGTCAGAAGACTGCCTGGATAATGTCGAACGCTCAGGCAAATCAGCAACAATGTTAAATGAATGCGGATGAAATTTACACGAAAATAAACGGCGTGGTGATACGAGAAATTTTATTGTGGATTACGTTACGTTCGTTGCGCCGTCCACTTCTCAGGCGCAATGCCCACGGAAAGTTTAGGCAATCCGTGCAATCTAAATTAAAGAAAACAAATAAGAAGGAGCACCGTGACCAATGAACCAACATTTAGGTTGATTGCGTGGACGGGCCAGAAAAAAGAATTTCTTGGTTGGCCGACTTCACATTTTACATGGGCAAGTGTTTTTTTCTAGAGAATGTAACTGCTGAACACAAAATACCAGTTAGATTTCTGGAGCTAACACGCTTTCATTCAGTTAACGATGTTTGTATACAAACATATTTGCTATAGCAAATAGAAGCATTAGATGATAACGTTGTCTTTCAAAATATTATTCTATCTCTTCCCAAATGCATTTTATTTTTCGTTGATATGCGTCCAACATAATATAAATCACACAATTCCGCTTCCTTCAAAAACCACCATCCTACTGCATCAGTGCGAATTATCACGTCATTTCTTTAAAAAAAATATTGATCGATGATATAATCTTTCAATAGATCACATCTCCTTGAATGTGAAACCGATATTTTGATTTTGGGGGTTCTTTTTATGAAGCCCCTGGGGCGTTTTCCAAATTTACAAAAAAATGGCATCATCGTTTTTTATTAAAATTTGTTGTTGTATATTGTGAAGGACTTTTAAGAGGTGCAGGTGTCATGTTCGTTAAAAAACCTGATTTTTCGAAAATTGCAAAAGTTCAAAATTTTTTGGGAATCTTCTTAGAACTAAAATGTTAAAGATAGCGATTATTACTTTAATGAAATCTGTTTCTTAAAGATAGATTTTGAAATAAGGTCATGCACAATATTTCGAAGATATGACTACTTTTAGCGTTATTTTTCATGAAAATACGGGCGAGAAAGTACGTGATGTTTTATCACCACTAGCTTTCAATGTTAAATAAGATAGTACTTGAGGATGAGGTAGGATGTTGTAAAACTTACTTGTTAATTTGGCTATAGTTTCTCCTATGTTTGAAATATTTCCCTATGAATTAAGTGAATTCTCAGAAAGTTATTTTCTTTCACAATGTTTTGAAAATACTACACAAATATACAATTATTACAACTCAAGAAAACAATCAAGGGTGAATTTCATGATAAGGTTGATTGATTGAATACTAGTGATTCTGGGCGCATCAACTGCTAAGGACGTCGTTCCCGTAAGTGTAGTGCATGTTTTATCGCGGGATGTGGTGGTGATCTTGCCTTGCTGGATGGCGAGATCCGGCGCCGACTTGTCGTCGGCTAGCGGGGTTTTCCCCAACCAAGTATCTCTGAACAGCAGGACACCGCTCCAGCCTGGACAAGCTCTAAGCTCCCGACTGATCACCTGGCATGTATGGTAGTATAGTGCATATTAGTGTAAGTGTGTGTAAGGGGTGAGGATAGGACAAGGAAGAGGAAGGGAAGATCGCGCGCGGTCCGTGACCCGCTTGGAAGGGGAACTGCTGCGGCATTAGCCTGGCATTGAGCGGAGAAACCACGGAAAACTACCGTTCAGAGTAGCCTGCCGCTTGAATTATCCTCCACCCAGCGACTAAATTTGGCCTAGGTATTTGTGTAGTGTCGAAAATCCTACCACCGTCGGGACTCGAACACCAGGACCTCCCGCTCAGAGGCACTGCAGTGTTTGATGTCCTGAGCCACCTCTCCCGGTAATTTCAGGATACAACAATCTATCTGAGCATGAACTATATGAGTAAAGTGAGAGTAGACAAGGAAGAAGAAGGAATGATCCCGCGCAGTCGCTGGCCCGTTTGTTAAAGTACTGCTCCAGTATTCTCCTGTTATGACAGAACGAGCACCCGGCCGACAGAATTCCTTTCCGGAGGAAGTTTCGACGTAGTTATCTAGAATCCACCATCATCGGGACTCGAACCCTATGACCACCCAGAGTCACTGCGGAGACAACGGTACTTGGGACTTGGTTGGATTGCTTCCTTGCGTGACTGACGTGCTCGGACTGTGCTCCAATATTTTACTAATTTTGACTACTTTCTTACATCTTTCAGGTACCTTTTGTTTTTAAATTGTTTTCTTTACTTGTTTACTTGTTACAGGAACGCTGAAAGAGATTTATATTGTCCGAAGCAGTGGAAAAGAAGTAAATAGTTATTTGTTTAAAAGACAGCGTAACGGACAAACGTGCATTTTAACGAGTTCAAAGACTTTTAATACATATTTGGTGTACAAATAAATTTAGTTTTGCGTAAAGGGTTAAACAACTAGTGAAAGTGTTGTGATAATTGTGAAAAACATCAAAATTCAAAGTTTCGCATATATTAGTAACGGAAAATTTTGAACCTTGTGATTTCAAAAGAATATCAAAGTGGTGAATCTTTGTGGCCTTTAAAGAGGTAAAGTATAGTAATCTAATTGTATTGATTAGTTTTGCAGCTTAGATCTATTAACGGAAACACACTCAACTCTACTCGCAATTACCCAATAACATTTAAATACTAATTAGAATCCCATTTCTTTTATTTTTTAAATACTTTAAACTTAAATTAAATAATTTAATACACGTAAATTAAAAAGATAATTTAGGAAACATTTTTGACACATAATCTGATTTCTCATCTAATTATTTATTCTCATATTTGCCACGCATTTGATACGCATTCGTCACATGGCTACTATTCGCTATACACTTTCTACTCTGTACACTCTCAAAGCCGACCTTCTGAAAGCCTTCACACACGTAAACAAAAAATTAGATGAACATATCCGAAGGCTCGAAGAGGTCGTTCAAAACTCAGACGGTTGGACAACAATAGGCAAC
Source organism: Teleogryllus occipitalis (assembly GCA_011170035.1). Lineage (NCBI taxonomy): Eukaryota > Metazoa > Arthropoda > Insecta > Orthoptera > Gryllidae > Teleogryllus > Teleogryllus occipitalis. Next base: position 97,202 of record BLKR01002566.1, read on the forward strand.
ACCGCAGAAACTTTCAACCGTCCATCCGCAAAAGCAAAAACACAATCATCACAACCAATCATGACTCAAAACAGATTTGCTGTGTTAGATTATGACAATGATTTTCCATGCCTTCCCAATCCTCACTACCCCCTCCCATCATCGACACGTCCACCCACAAACCGACGCAAACAGGCTAGCAAGCGCAAAGAAACAAATAGAGTTGCGCAACCTGGCCCACAAGTGAACAAGGACATTCCTACTGAGCCCACGAAAAAGGTGCTAATTTTAGCAGATAGCCATGGGCGACAAATCTCCTCCCTGCTCAGTGGGAAACTCCCATCCAATTTCTCTGTCATGTGTGTGTTTAAACCTAACGGGAGGTTTGCCGACGTGATCAGTGAATTGGACACCCACACAAAAACTCTCACCAAACGGGATACAGTCATCATCATAGGAGGGCAGAATGACATCAATTTGGGTGGTCACTTTACACCTGAGCAACATGTTGACAAACTACAACGTGCCGCCCAAAACACGAACATTGTAATCTCGACTCTGCCCTTCTGGTACAACAAACCAACACTGTGCAAAGAAATTAGACACGCAAACAACAAATTAAAACTGCATCTGAGAGGCACACATGTTAAATTATTTGAGCTTAACTTTCTCTCAGAAAAACACTTCACCCGGCATGGTCTTCACTTGAACCTTGTCGGAAAACATGCACTCGGTAGCGAACTTGCTAAACACATCCTTACACCTCAGCAGTATCCTATCCAAGATTCATCCCCACCTACATCTCCTAGTTCTCTTCCATCCTCCGGAACCCCTTTGGACCCAATTGCCTTATCCCCTGAACCTAATCCTTGTACTACCTCTCCCATTATTCATTCCCCTACATCTGTAACCCCTCCCTCACCTCCTAACACTGCTGGGACACGATACTTCCTTCGACCACGCACTCGAGGTAAAAATGAGATAAATAAATAGCAACTAGAGTCAGATGCAGCAGAAAAGCATCCGTGTAGGTACATGAAAAATATTCAAATAATGCATCATAATGTGCAATCTCTTTCAAATAAAATTGAATTTATCGAGGCAGCATTAGAGTGTGATCTCAGTCAAATAGATGTTCTTTGCTTTACAGAACATTGGTTATCTCATAATGATCTAAACACACTCCAAATTCCTAGCTTTTACCTTGCAGGATCTTATTGTAGAGCAAGGGAATCAAATAAAGGCCCTGCTTACGGAGGTTCGTGTATTTATGTAAGAAATAATATTGATTCTACCTTCTTGTCAGAATTCAATTTATATGCAGTTGAAAAAGTTTTTGAAATAACAGTTGTACATCTTACTACGCTCAAAATTATTTTACTTTGCATCTACAGACCTCCAACAAAGCAAGCTTTAGATTATTTCAATTTCGTAGAAAATCTAGAGATAACTCTGAACAAAATTAGTAATCTCTCTTTTAAATCCATTGTTGTATGTGGAGATTTCAATATTGATTTTCTGAGCGAATCCCACGAAAAAGAGCAGTTTCTCAATTTAATTCATTCTTTTAATTTAGATATTACAGTGAACGTACCTACACGGAATACTCTTAAATCACAAACAGCAATAGATCAAATTATAATTAACAAAACCACAACTAGATATGAAATAATAACGAATAATCTAGGTTACAGTGACCACGATGCACAAATTCTTACAATTACTAATAACATGAATACTGACACAATAAATAAAACACGCATGTGCAGAGCATTTACTACAGTTAACATAAAGTTATTTACGGACTACTTGCTAAAAGAATCATGGGAGGCAGTTTATAACGCTATTGACACAAATGAAAAATATAATTTATTTTTCTCAAAGCTTTCATTTCTCTTTAACGCATGCTTTCCTATTAAAAAGAGAAAATTAAACATTTCACGAAAAAGTAATACTTGGATCACAAAAGGAATTAGAACATCGTGTAAAAATAAACGTACTCTCTACTTTATTTCTAAACGTCATGACGTATCTCAAGATTTCCTTATCTACTTTAAAAAATACAAAACATTGTTACGAAAAGTCATAAGGCAGGCTAAAATCATGAAAAACGATCAGGATATTTTGAACTCAAATAATAAAACAAAAGCAATGTGGAATATAATAAACAATACTACCAAATCAACTAGAAAACCCGTAGAGAATGTTGTTTTAAAATATAACGATATAAATGTGAACGATCCGGCAACAGTGGCTAATCTCTTTAACCAATACTTTTCGAGAATTGCTGCCGATCTCACTAAGGGTCTTCAGCCACAAAATTCAAAAACAGACAGTTCACCCAAAATTTTAGACACAATGTTCGTTTCCGAAACTTCTTCCTATGAAATTCTCAAAATAATCGGTAAACTAAAAAATAAATATTCGTCCGGTTTAGATGAATTCCCGGATTCTTTGTTAAAGACTTGTGCGTATGCCATTATACACTCGTTAACTCACATATTTAATGCATCTTTATGCACTGGAACGTTTCCAGATATTTTCAAAACAGCTAAAATTAAGCCGCTTTTCAAAAAAGGCAACAAAAATGAAATTCAAAATTATCGGCCCATTTCTCTTCTATCAGTTTTTTCAAAAATATTAGAGAGACTTTTTTACGTACGAATGGAAACCTTTCTCACTAAACACGACGCGCTTTCAGATTGCCAACATGGATTTAGAAAATCAAAATCAACGGAAACAGCTATATTTTCTTTTCTTAAAGATGTCGCCTCATCATTGGATCAAAACGAGGCACCTATTGGATTATTTTTAGATCTCTCAAAAGCTTTTGACGTCATTGATCATGACATTTTACTTTCCAAATTACCTTCATATGGAATTCGTGGTATTGCTCTAGATTGGTTATGTTCGTACCTTAAACAACGATCTCAGAGAGTTGAAATACCTTACTGGAATGATGGAACATTACGTACGCACCTTTCCGACTCTTTGCCCATTGCATGTGGAGTTCCTCAAGGATCGATTTTAGGCCCTATTCTGTTCCTACTTTACGTAAACGATATGCCCTCGACGATTCGAAACGGAAGAACGGTTCTCTTTGCGGATGATACGAACATCCTTTGCAATAAAGAAACCGTAAATAGTACAATATCAGATGTTTCAAATTGGTTCCGAAATAACAAATTAATAGTAAACGAAAAGAAAACGGTTTTAATGCAGTTTTCCATATCAAATAAACAATTCTGTGCTCCATTGAAAATGAACAGTGTACCATTGACTGATGTTAAGGCAACAAAATTTTTAGGTCTCTCAATTCAGTCAAACCTTAAATGGAACGTCCATTTAAATGAATTGAACACAAAATTAAGTTCATTATGCTACGCGTTCAGAATTCTTGCAAATTCAGTCAGCCTTCATACTGCTCGTTGTGTATACTTCGCGAATGTTCATTCCCGCCTGAGATATGGCATAATATTCTGGGGAAATACATCTTATAGCTCCCAGACTTTTAGATTACAAAAACGAATTGTACGAATAATAACCAAATCCCACCCACGTGATTCATGTAAGCTTCTCTTCATTAATCTAGGAATTCTACCATTACCGTGTCTTTTATTTACGAATCAGTGGTTTTTGTAAAAAATGACTTGCTTAAGGGCGGGAATATATTTTCAGAAAATGCCGAAGTCTATTACTATAACACTCGACGTAGAAATCATATTCATCAGGTGACAGTATCAACAGCTCATTACAAAAAATTCACATACAATACATGTACATTATTTTACAACACTTTGCCAGATGACATTAAACGATTAAATTCAATAGAAAAGTTTAAATCCCAAGTGAAATCGTTTCTGCTGCATAACTGTTTCTATACAATTAGAGACTATACTGAGCATCACAAGAAAAGTAACATTAATTTTAACAATGATACATAATGCATCATTTACCATTTGGACTGTATAAATAAGTATAAACAACCTGTAACAACTATTGTACTACAGCTTCCGGGTCAATGACCCCCATCTCGATCAGGTTTTTCGTCCAGTTTCCCTGATCCATTGAGCAAATGCTGAGATGGCCCCTTGTTTTGCTTCTGGACATAAATGTAACTTCATTTTCTGTGCACGTCTTCTAGAATTCAGTGGGAAATACAATTATTCAAATCATCGTTTCCATGTTGTCGAGGCAGGAAGTAATAAGAGCCAAAATTTATTGCTTATTTATCTTTGAAAATAGATTTTATTACATGGGAGTTTTTTTTTGTTTTTTTTCTCCCTTGCAAAATTCAAAATTTATTGCTTATTTACCCTTGAAAATAGATTTTTTTACATGGGAGTTTTTTTGTTTTTTTTCTCCCTTTCAAAATTCAAAATTTATTGCTTGTTTATCCTTGAAAATAGATTTTATTACATGGGAGTTTTTTTTCTCCCTTTCAAAAATTCAAAATTTAAGTAGTATATGACTTAGTGTAGGGATCACAGAATTTTGAAAATGTGCACACAATTCACTTTTCCCCATAGCACGTCATACGCAGTTTTTAACTGTTTTTTGACGTAAAATAAATAAATAAATAAATAAATAAACGGTAGTGCTGGGTCTGAGTTAACTCAGCCGATCATTTTAATAGAATTCATATTTCTATTCCGGTAAACTTAATGTCTCACTCCTCCTTCACTCACAATCAGATCCCTTCCAGTCGATCGTTTGGTGACTAATTGATGTTTCCGGTCGCGCCAACTGTTAAGGTCATTAGTTATGATTTTTATCGCGGGAAGTTATGGTGACGGGATCTGGCGCCATACTACATGTCGGCTAGTGGGATCTTCCTGCCCCAGCCGGGACAACCTCTACCCTCCCGACTGGTCTCCTGACATGTGTAGAGATGTTGTACATGTAAGTGTAAGTGTATGTGTAAGGAGTGAGGATAGGACAAGGAAAGGAAGGAAAGATCTCGCGCGATCCGTGGCCCGATTGTTAGAGTGCTGCCTTCTGTTAATCTGAGAAACCACGGAAAAATACCGATCAGAGTAGCCGACTGCTAGAATTCTGCTCCAGACAGCGGCTGAAATCGAGCCAGGCTTCTAGCTAGCGTCGAAGGAAGATGAAGCCTGGCTCTAAGAGAACGACGGGGTTCGAACGAACGGCAACGGTTTCGATGTTTTTGAAATCGACTAATAACTGTTGAAATATTAAAATAATGGTCCAAGAAGGTTACAATAATAATAATAATAATAATAATAATAATAATAATAATAATAATAATAATAATAATAATAATAATAATAAAAGACCTAAAAATTAACCAATAACTCGCTACTTTAACTAGTGGTGCTACAACAGCACATACTTTCTCAGAATATTGTAAGGGTTACATAATATTATAACATGACAATTTCTGTCTTACTCTTCAACTACCATTTGAAAAAGTCTTAAACAAACGAAGTGCGAAAAAACATATATTTTCTTTCAAACGTTTCAACAAAAACAGCTTTCTGCCATTGAATTCAGTGTATTTACTTTCTACATTAATGTACCAAAGATAAAGGTAGAATAAATCGTTGGCTTACAGGTGAGAGATGTTGGGTCGGGTTTTCGGATCTTGGGAATACTCTAAACGGTAAAAATTTCCTAAATTCTTAAAATTTTCCAATTTGCTAGTTTGTGGGATATTTTAACTGTTAACATTTCCTAAAAACAAATTGATTATATCCATATTTTTATTTTTATAACTTTATTTAAGAACCAAATAGTTTTACGACACTTAAACATATAATAATAATTATTATTATTGTTAATATTATGAAATATACGCAAAATCAGTTACCATTATCTCTTAATGCTTTCAGTTTCTCTCAGGGCTTGAACTCTTGACTTGATGTGTCTTCGCTTGTATGCTGACGAGAATCCCTCCCTTTCTAGTTTTTCTAGGGGTAATTCAAAAATACGTACGCAATTTTAGCTTCTTCAAAATCTCAATGAACCAATTAACATAACTTATTAACATTTCACTGATTCTCTTTCTCCTTTTCTTTCTTTTTTTCTTTCCTTTCTCTCTACCGTTCCATTCATCCCGATTCTTTTCCGATTTCCTATTCAAGCTCGTCCTCTCTCGCTTTCACTCCTGTCATCCATGTGAAAATCTTCATCCAAATTGCGTGCGTATTTTCCATTGAATGACTTCCTTTATTATGTACTATTGTAATATAAATTCTGAAAATGGTCAGGCGGAAGAGCAGGCTAAATGGCCTGAGCCTCGCCTCCAATAAAGACATTTATTTATTTATTTATTTATTTATTTATTTATTTATTTATTTATTTATTTATTTATTTATTTATTTATTTATTTATTTATTTATTTATTTATTTATTTATTTATTTATTTATTTATTTATTTGTTTATTTGTTTATTTGTTTATTTGTTTATTTGTTTATTTATTTATTTATTTATTTATTTATTTATTTATTTATTTATTTATTTATTTATTTATTTATTTATTTATTTATTTATTTATTTATTTATTTATTTATTTATTTATTTATTTATTTATTTATTTATTTATTTATTTAAAGATATCCGATGCATATTTTAATAATAAATACAATTATTAGTTTATAATAACACGAACCAACGATAAATAATTGATAGAAAAAACTGAAAAGAATTACAATCAACTCCAGGAAAAATCTCAAAAAGATATCGAAAGAATAGAAAAAAGATTAGACAGTAATTGCAAAGATATTTATTCAAAACTTCAAATCCTAGAAGACAAGGAAGCGAGAAGAAACAGAAACGATAGAAGAAAAAACATAATAATTAAATGCAAAGATATAGAAGAGAACAAATCTGACCTCTCAAACACAATTAAGACAATAATTGACAACATGAATATAAACGTAGCTTACAATACACCCACTTACATCGGCCAAGATTGGAAAGGACGAGGAATGATGAGAATCAGAATGGAAACAACAGAAGACAAAATATCGGTAATGAAAAACAAATATAAATTAAAAGGACAGGATTGTTTTATAGAAGACGATATGATTAGAGAAGAAAGACAAATACAAACAAAAATTCGTGCCAAAGCCAGAGAAGAACGCGAAAAAGGCAACACGGTGAAAATTGGCTTTCAAAAACTACAGGTTAATGAAGAGTGGATCTCACTACATGAACAATCCAAAGAAAGTGAAGCAAAAAACTAATTACCTCTCCCCCAAAAAACATAAACTACCAGCAGCCAAGAAATAAAGGGAATTCCAACACAATAATAGACAAGAAAAAACAGCGTACACTTAATGTAGCTACCTTCAACGTCAGATCTCTTCTTTCAAACGAAAGGGAATTAGAATTAGAACATGCAATAGATAACATCCACTATGATATTATCGGCCTATGTGAACTAAGAAAAACAGGAGAGGCCATAATAGAGCAGAAAAACGGCGACTTATTCTCATATATAGATGAGACGAAAGGTCAGAAAGGAGTAGGCTTCATTGTACTCAAGAAATTAAAAAATTCCATTGAAGATATTGTCGGCATTTCAGAGAGAATATGTGCTCTTACATGAAAACTAGGGAAGAGGAAAATTTCAATAATTCAAGCGTATGCACCAACCCCGAACTGCACAGAAGAAGAACTGGAAGAATTCTATGATCTACTAGACAGCACCAAATTAGATCCGAAAGGAATTTTGTAATTAGCGCCTTTAACTCTAAGGTAGGAAAGAAAATGAACAACAAAGAAGAGGTAGCTTGTGGCCCCTTCGGTCTAGGAATACACAATGAAAGGGGATAACGACTAATCGAGTTGGCAGAAGAACATAAACTAAAAATAGTTAATGCCTTTTACAAAATGAATGAACAAGACAGATGGACTTGGCTTTCACCAGATGGCCAACACAAAAACGAAATTGACTATGTACTAACAGATGATCTGGAAAGTGTTATAAATATAGATATTGAAAAAGGGTTGAAGTTCGAAACTGATCACAGACTTTGAAAATGCGCTATCAGAATACGCAAAGGTAGGAATAAATACCACCGCTGGAGGAAAATACCAACACAAGATTTCAACAAAAGCAAACATCAAAAAGCTCTCAGAGCCGAAATAGAAACCAGAATCAAGAATGGACAGGAAGAATTAATGCATACTAAAGAAACTACTCAGGAGAAATACAACAATCTTGAACAACAGGAGAAATATAACAATCTTGAATCAATACGACGTAAACGCAAAATGTACTGAGGTCGGTTTACAAATGAACTTTTCGAAAACTAAAGTAATGAGTAACAGTGAACTCAAATCAATAATGGCGAACGACAGCAACATAGAATATGAGCAAGAATATGTTTATCTGGATCAGCTAATATCATTTGCAAATAGAGGAGATAAGGAAATAAGAAGAACTAAATTAGCATGGAGAAAAGTCTGGAGCCTCTCTTTCATTTTGCTAAATAAAAAGATAAACCTCCAAATTAAAAAGGTAGTAATGGACTCGTGCATCTTGCCGATATTGCTTTATGGATCACAAACATGGTCCTTAACAGTATTACAAATAAAATGGATACCAGAGGAAAATGGAACGAAAAATGTTAAATATTTCGCTCCTAGATAAAATACCATCTACAGAAATTAGAAAAAACACTAAAATTAAAGATGCAGAACGGCAAGCCAAAAAAGCAAATGGCATCGGGGAGGACATTTTATAAGGCAAGACCAGCAACGATAAGGCAACGACAGGCAGTGACAGGCAAGACCAGCAAAGACCAGCATACACTACAACAACCTGGGACCTTCGGTATGGGTGGAGAAACCAAGGGAAACAGAGGAGAAGATGGGCAGACGAGCTCTGCAAAGCAGCTGGTCCCACCTGGACGAGACTGGCTCAAGAGAGAACAACATGGAGGCAACTGGGATATGAACAGCAAAAAGAAGATGATGATCCACAGTGCTATTAATCGATTTTAGTGAAATTGAATATCAACCTACTGTAACCCTGCTAAAGCAGGAGGCCTTTGCCCTTTACGGGATGTTATGGGATAATAATAATAATAATAATAATAATAATAATAATAATAATAATAATAATAATAATAATAATAATAATAATAATAATAACTAGTGAGAGCCCGTCAAAATTTGACGGTGAGATCTGAGATAAATGTAAAATACTGTGTCCACACTAATATTCACAATACGTTGCATTGTTTGGATCTTTAGGGTATAACGAAGATATTCTGTGATGTGGAGTTCCCAAAATTTTGAACACGTATGGCCCATGGCCAGGTGGCAATGTAATATGACCCAAATATAGCAATAATACACCAAATGACACAAAAGAAAGAGCACTATTATACTGACGGATATTATTTCTAAAGTTTTTTGATGTGTCATCATCTCCTATAAACGAATTTGATTACTTCTGGCATATTGCGCGAAGGTAAACTTATTTTCCCATTTAAGCAACACAGAATAAACTCGTTTGCAGAATTTCTCTCGCATGGGAAGTATAAAGCAGAACAAAACTGATATTTCATAGACAACGACCCAACAGAAAACGGAATGACCTCACTATCACGACACCTACGCTGACTTTCTCTTTCCCCGCGTCCAGTTAGTTTGCGACTTTTGGGGTGCGTGGGCAACGATTTGGAATTCGACATAACCTGTGAACAACTTCACTACTTCAGTACAACCGAGCAAAACGCACTGTCCGGATGGTCTCTACAAAATACACCACAAAAGCAAATACATGCAAACTGTCATCGCCACAATGCAATTATTACACTGAAACAAAACCTTTACGAATTGTAAACAAATCTCAACAATCAAAACAAAACATCAAGCAGCGCCACCATGAAGCAGCTTGGACTCAAATCTATCGTTTTATATAATCGATTTTGAATCAGCCACCCTTTGGAAGAAAACAATTGACTATTGACAAGCGTACTATTAAAGAATGATTTAATTAATTTACACCGTAAATGATGGTGAATCAACAGAAACAATATCTGATAACACATCTAGGAATCACATTCTTTCGTTTAAAGGAAAAAATACTACAATCGATTCAGTAGAAGCTCTAAACGAAGCCATGGCAGAATACCTTTTTTTTAATATATAGATAATAATAATAGTAATAATAATAATAATAATAATAATAATAATAATAATAATAATAATAATAATAATAATAATAATAATAATTACATTTTGGCGCGAACTTCAAGTTTTTGAATTGATAAAATTGCTTTAATTTTTTCACTATCGTCCACATTGTTTCAAAATGTAAAGAATATGTTATATAATGTTATGAGACATATTCTAGGGAGGAAACGAAGACAGTACTCCAACGCTATCACGTCGAAAATCAATTTTAATTTTTGTTTCTATTTGAATTTAGCGTCAAAATTGATTGACAAAAAAACTTACAATTTAACTATTTTGCCCCGTTTCTGCAATTTTTTGTAGCCTGATACATGCAATAGAAGCTAAGAAGAAACAAAACATGAAAAACACGTTTCGCGTTGTATTTCAGCAACAAATTGCCGGAGGAGACTGATCTTTTGCTAATCTAGGGCATTTTTTATCCCATTTCATGTTCGAATATCGATTAGGTTTGGGAGCCCTTTTCACCGCGGCTTCACCTTGAGCTACATTGCTTTTCAAGTAAAATTTCCAGATAGGACGAGATTATACTTTTCTTTAATATTTTAAACGTAATATTTCGACGATAATATATCTACCATTAAGAAACCGAAAAATTGAGAAAACTTCAAAAAATGTATTTTGGGCAGCGATTGATTTCCGCGGGCAGGGCCGTAAAGACATTCCACGCCAAGAACATTATAAAACTTTAGTACGAGAAAGTCTTTGCCATTCTGTAGCACCACTATTTGTTTTTCTTATTTTCACTTGGTTCCCACATAACAATGGCTTAAGGCCCGTGCTTTCGTCAGCTTAAGCATTAGTCGGGCACTGATTGCGTTCGAGGTGATTTAACAGGAGGTTTTGTGGAACAAAGTCTCGTTCGGCGTCAAAACTTTAAAGGGCTGTGATTAGAGGTGACAGTGGACGTCGCAACTTCGAATCCTGGCTCAGCACGTTTTCTCAACAGCCTGTCGATATTCATACCCCGAAATAAGTAAAGCAGTCTCACATAAAATCGATTTGCATCTAGTGAATTCGTTGATTGATATGCAGTATCGGAAAGTGTGAAGATTTATCGATCAGTATTGGCGTAAAGGCGATGTACATCAACTTGGGACTCTGTGTCTAAAATGACTGCCTCTTTTAACGTTAGAGGCTGATACGTTTTGGAAAAGGTGTTTGCTTTGTATACAGCATTGTACCAGCGGGGTGGGGCCAGGTAGGCACACTGTACCGGAGACGAGAGGTGCGGCCCACTGTCGCCGCCCCGGAGACGCGCCCGGACCGGCGACGGGACAATTAATGAGCAGTGCCGGAATGCGCCACCAGAAGCAGAGCGAGCGGCGGCGCCCCATATCCGGGCACCAGACCACAACGGGGAACAGCCACCAGTAGGCATCACCCCTAGTTGATAGTAGATGTGTCAGGATGCGTGAACTATTTAGATGATATCGTTGTAACGGGTGCATCCAATGAAGAGTATATGGACAATTTGAAGAAATTATTAAGTAAATTGCAAGTGGCGGGGCTTACAGCTTAAGTACGCAAATGTGATTTTTTTAAACCCAATATTGCATACCTAGGGCATGTGATTGATAAGGACACACACAAGCTAACTTGGAAGCCATTATTAATTTGCCAGCTCCCAAGAACATCAAACAATTTAAATCATATCTAGGAAAAGCTAACTACTATGCCAATTTCATTCCGGAATTTGGCGGAGGAGCAGCCCCGCTTAACACATTGCGCAGATAAGGAACCAAGTTTCTTTGGTCTCCAGCTTGTCACTCAATTTTCGAGAGGATCAAGAAAACACTAATTAAGGCAACCAAGCTCATTTTGACCCCATCAGGACATTCATAGTGCCAACGAATGCCTCAGATTACGGGATAGAGGCTGTACTCTCCCAAAAGATGAGCTAGGACAGGAGCACCTAATTGCGTTTGCATCCAAAATCCTAAATGTACATCAGTGTCGGAATGCACAAATACAAAAATAAGCTTTAGCAGTTATTTTCAGGGTAAGAAAATTTAATGAGTACCTGTGCGGCAACAAGTTTATCATAGTTTCTGATCAAAAGCCATTAGTCGAGCTTTTCCACCCAGCAAAGAAGATTCCAGACAACACACTGCGTAAGCCTCAGGGATGGGCATTGTTTTTAACAGATTGCTGTAGTTTTACAACTACAGTATTTGTTTCAGAGGAATAGCGCATCGTGGGAACGCGGATGCTTTATCCAGTCTACCAATTGGCCCAGACAGCAAGTTTGACGAGCAGGAAATAGAACACCTACTACTTGACCTCCAGCAAGAAGAGGCAGTAAAGAGGCAGTTTCCTGGTGGATCAGTGCAAGATTGCGGCGCTTACGGACACCGACCCGGAGCTGGCAAAAATAAAAAGTTTCTTTAGGTCAGGTATCAGGGGACAAGGCGAAAACCTGTAAGAGAACGTATGTTGGATGCTGAGGAATAGGTTGAAAACAAGATCGGGAGTAGTGTTGTTGGAAGTGCGAGACAAGCTTAGAGTAGTAATACCACGCACCTTGCGCCAGCATGTATTAGAAATACTTCACAGAGGGCACTGGAGAATTGTAATAACCAAGCCACTGACAAGGAAATATTGTTATTGGATAGGAATGGACAAAGATATATAAAACAAAATTAGGCTCTGCGAACCGTGTCAAGCCTTTCAGAAAAAAACAAAAGCAGTTTTAAGTCGAAGCCGGAGCCACAGGGGCCATGGGATAGGATACATGTCGATTTTGCTGGCCCGTTTGAGGGGGGAATGTGGTTAGTTGTGGTAGATGTAGCGTCAGGATACTCGTATGTGGTCCGCATGACCAACTGTACGGCAGAGACAACGGTCAAGGCGCTTCAGCTAATACTGGCAATAAAAGGACTTCCAAGTACGCTGGTATCCGTTAATGGACCACAATTTACCGGGAGAAATGTTTTGAATTTTTTTAAACTAAATGGTATTCATCACATTTTAGCTTCACCCTTCCACCCTCGTTCCAACGCAGAGGCGGAACGTTTCATGCAAATATTTAAGACAACCATGAATAAGGCTAAATTCGAAAACCAAGATCAGCAAGAATCAGTATTAGAACTTCTTTTATCCTATAGGGCTTTACCAGGGGGGGGGGGGGGCTCAGTCGAGCTCAACAGCTATGCCTGGCAGGCAACCCCGGACTCAGTTGTCACTTTTTTCCTTCAAAAGTATCACGCATGAAACAAGAAACAAGCTTTCAAGTGGGAGGACAGTAATGCTGTGAACGTAGTAGGATTTGCCTAAGGGGACACCAAGGAAAGTGGTGCAAGTGCAATGGACTCGATGCTACAGGATGCAAAGAGCAGGAAGCACCAGGAGTCAGAAGGCACCTCAGCAGTTGAGATGGCGTCACTTTGTAGTCGAAGAGTTGGACAATACCAAAGAAAAGGAGACGGAATCCTTATCAAAGGAATGATGATCCTTGTTTGCAGGAAGGAGGACGAGATACGCCAGGGCAGCAGTTTGAACTGTGTGGACAACAGTTGGTTTTCGAGGTGGAGCACCAACAGGAGGCGCCACGGCAACCGGAACAACCGCTGGGGAGCCAATATTTTCAGCAACCGGACCAGCAGATGGAAATAGAGTCGGAGCAGCCAGAAAATAAGCCGATGGACCACGAGCAACTGCAGGAACAGCCAGAAGAGCCTCTACCCATTGGAACGCCTCCAAGGAGGTGTAGCATTCGATTGCGGGCTCGGGCGATCCAAAACACCAGCCAGAACTCAAAGGTTCTGGCGGGTGTAAGGAACGACGCAGCAGGCCGCGGTCGACATTCACACCCTACCGAGAAAAACCAGCGGACGTCTCCTCTATACGACTACAAGAGGAAGTACAACAACAAGAGCTCCTGCAAAGAGAGCAGGCGGCACCCTCAGCTGGAACAGAGGCGCAGCAGCAGTAGGTTGCGCAATCGATGCAGACCATATCGTGCGCAATAAGAGGTGAGGGTGCTGTGTATACAGCATTGTGCCCGCGGTGGCGGGCCAGGTAGGCACACTGTACCGGAGACGAGATGTGCGGCCCACTGGCCACTATGGCCACCCCGGAGACGCGCCCGGACCGGTGACGGGACAATTAATGAGCAGTGCCGGAATGCGCCACCAGGAGCACGGCGAGCGGCGGCGCCCCGTATCGGGGCACCAGACCACAACGGGGAACAGCCACCAGTAGGCATCACCCCTACTCTCCACGCCGCAGTGACGGGAAGCCCATAGACTTGCGCAGAGGGTTCCGAGGCCAGCAGAGTCGAATTTCGGTGGTAGAGCTTGTTGCTGGTGTAGTGAAGGCATTATAATGAATGTTATTGTTGACGAGGTCGGGAAGAATCTTGGACTGCGACTACTGTGCTGCGAAAGGGACATCTACTGGTATACGTGTTAACTTGGCTTGTACTCTGGACTTCGAATATTGGATTGTTGGCTTATTGGAAATAAAGGAATTAGCAAAGATCTGTTATTTACCTCTCCCTGGATTTCCTGTATATAACAGTTTTTATTTAAGGAAGGGGTAGTTTTCTTTCTATACACACCATATTTTTGCAAACCAATAAGTTATTTTCTTGCTGAGTTTACGCAAGCATCTTTCTGATACTACGATAACAACATAATAATTATACGATTAATAAAATAATGTATGAAGTGTACTTTGTACGTTTTTGGTTATGGCCATTTTCTTCTCGATATACATGAATTTCATCAAAATACAATGTGATTTTCTAATAAAATGTGGGGTGTCTTTCCAGCCCATCATCGTTCACAACATTTCTTTTCTTTCCTTTTCATTTCTTTCGAATCCTCAAGCACTGTTTTTCCAAAAGGTTCATCTATTTCTAACTTTTGAAATCTAGTTCAAAGAGCTCAGAATAGGAATATGGAAAGACACGGGGTTAGGATTGGAGGCGGACACGAAGATGGAAGAAAATTAAAGATGGATAATAATAAAGGCAGGACAGGAATGCTGGTGGGACCGAACTCTGACGAGCAGAGTGGAGGCGACGCGACGGTGGGCGGAGAGGAAACGTTGTTGGGCAGGGAGGGGACATTGGTTGGGGCGGGGCGCAGATGCTGGTAAGAAGGGCGGGAGCACTTAAGCCTAGCGTTGGAGATGCTGTTCAGAGAGGGGGGCAGGGCGTGGCGGGGGGCCCGAGCGGGCGGGGGCAGGCGGGACGCGGCCAGGGGGGGCGCAGGCAGGCACGCCGGAGCCGGAAGCGCTGAGCTTCAGGCGAGGGAGGGTCCTCGGAAATGAGAACGAACGGCTTGAATATAAATGCGCGCATTGTGCCATGTTCCGGCGCGCGATGGCCAGCAAAACGTCGTCGCGGATTCTGCCACGGGGGCGCTGGAGGCGCTCCGCAGCTTTTGTGGGGAGCGCTCCACTTCCGAGGTTCTCGTCGAGGCGGGGAAGATCTGCGACATCTCCCTTAGATGACCCGGATAGTAGCTTCCATTGCCATCGGATAGTATTGGAAGTATTCTTTTAGATTTCCTGTCGAATGTGAATGTATATAATTTATTGATAATTGTATAAATTAGGCGTTAATCCTCCTTATGTCAGCTAACGATGTTCCCAGGTGTAAGACCTGTTTTTATTAATTTTCCAAGCGAGGAGGTTAGGGAGACATGTCGTGAGCTTGATGTATTCCCATAACTATATCTAACACATTTGGCCTGCCTGAGCTTTTATTTCTCTTTTTATAATTTAAGTATGAGATAAAATGGGAGAGTAAACTGTAATATTTATCCGTTATCTGAACCATATGAAACTATAAAAGGGATCAAAAACGTTTATTTTCCCAGTACAATGTTGGTGGTGACTCTCTATGACGCACCCGTGTAAAACTGCGAAAACAATTATTCAACATTAAATTTGTAAAATGATCGTGTGTTGTTATAACGAAAGCTGATATCTTTGTCTTTCAATTAACAAATTTGTCAGTAGGGAACGCTGAAAGTGATTGATTTACTCAACGAATTATGTGAGTATTACCTCAATATCAGATTGTTCTTTTCTGAAATTAGCCATTGCTAATTAGCCATAGCAGCTTTGTTGTCGAAGAAAGGAAGTAGCAAAAACCCGGCAAATCAGAGCGCCGGATCAGGACGCAGTAGCGGCTCTGAAGGCGGGCGACCGCACGGCCAAGGTCTCCGCCGTGCCGACGGGGGAGCGAGCGAACGCAGAAATGTGCGCGATTCCCACCGAGCACGGTCGCGAAGTCCGAGAAGCGAGCGCGACGCTGCAGGTCGAATCTGTCCGGGAAACAACCAGAGTTCGAGTTGATGAGGGGTCCCAAGTCGAACATATATTACACCATGCGATCCCTGTAACGGCCAACCGAATCACGAATGAAGGCAAAAATTTGCGGCAAAGCTGGAAGCCAAGAAAGGGGGAGAAATGTCCCGTAATTGAAATCAGTTGTGGTGGTGTGCGTAGAAAAGCATTAGTAGACACCAATTCGATCAAATCTGTGATAGCGGAAGAGTTGTATGACGAGTTGTTAGGAAATAATGTAAATGTTTTAGAGTTACCAACCAACAATACTCGAATGGTAGACACATGGGGGCGGAAATCACACCCAGTGAAGAAACAAGTATTAATAGAAGTGATGATAAAAGAAAGAGTTTACGACGTAATCTGTTTAGTTGTGAGGAAGTTGATTTATCCATTAATTATCGGAGTAGGCTTTTTGACGGAAGATGGCGCTATTATCGACGTAGGAGAGACGCAAGTTTTGATCAACGGCGAATTCTGAATTTTTCATCTACCACATTATTTTACTCTTTCTACTCTCCAGTTTTTCTGTGCACGGCTTTTAAAATGAGTTTTACACTTGTTCTAAGGTATCCCGTTCACAGGTGCTACCCTTGGGCTCACTATAACATTGTCAACTTTAAAGAGAGAAAAAAAAACAATAAAACGTAACATACACGTTACTTAAATTTAACCCCTTAAATGTGACATATCACAGAAAGCAATTACTTTTAACACAACACAATAAACTATGACTTTTCCAGATAACATCAACTGTACAACATGAGAAAATCATGAATTATTTAAGTAAAATTGTACAAGGTATGGCCTCTTTGAATGAATTCAATAACAGGCGCAGTAAATGAACTTGAAACTGCCACTCACATCGTTCGGAATACTTCTCCCACCTATTCTGACCTTTCACCCACTTTTAACACGAATCGTGTGTTTACTGCTATTCTCTTTCCCCAATTGATCGCCGCATAAAAGTTGTCAGTTCTTTTACCTCAACAGCTCCGCATCGCTCACCTGTAGGCGACCTTGTGGATTTTCTGCCGCTCGCAGCCTCGCGTTGCAACCCGTCTTTGCTCGCTGTCCCACAATGTTACCAGATTCCTTACCTCGAGCTCTGGACTTCGCCACGCCTCCAATTTCCACACCCTTCTCCCGTTCTCCGGACTCGTACAATTCTCGTTCCAGTCCAAAACTTTCTCACCTACGCTTCTCTCTTCCTGGGGTCGTCCTTCTTCTGCCGCGCCTCGTACAAGTTTGTTCGCGCTTCCAGCCTCGAATAATTAATGTTGCTGAAGTTTTGCTTTAAATGCCCGGCATACATACCACACTTTGTGCGTGTGTGGTCTCAGCGTGCAATATGAGATGCTGGATTTAGTTAATGTCCTTCTGCGCGAATTTTACAAATTTGAAATTACTTCGAAGTCAGTCACTTCACTTGCTCTCGCCAATATTGAGAATGTTAATGCGAAGAATGTTCGTGCACTCCACGTCTTAATTACATCACTTTCGAAGATACGCTTCTCAAGCTAACTTTTAACTATCAAGTTAAAATAAACTCCTATGCTATCAAGTTACAATCGCCTTCAGAACTCAGTCTAGTCGCCGTCGCTGCTGCAATCACCCTAATCCTCTGTGTTCGTGGGCTTCTTTTCGTAACTGATGGTGGCGTTATGGGGTTGTCTAATCCCTTGACGTCACTATATATATATATATATATATATATATATATATATATATATATATATATATATATATATATATTGAAACGCACCGCGTTTCTGAACATAGACGCGGGTGCCAACATGGTTTAAACAGCGCGGTAGAGACGGCCGTTCCGGGCGGACTCGGCCGAGCGAGAGTGTTTCCCGCGGCAAGCGAGACGAAACGAACACGAAGTACGAGACTTCGACAGTTGGGGAGAGTATCGTGGGAACGACGGCAGTCGAAGGTGGAGTCGAAGAGGAAGAGTAACGGGCGGTAGTGCGGAAAGCTGATGATGGCGGTGACGAAAAATAGTTGAGAGGAATCCGATGACATCGAGCAGAAATCGAAACGTAGGACAATGAGAAACAGTAAGAACTATTAATTGATCTCGAGTTAAGTGATGTACAGTAAAGATTAAACGGCGTGAGGCGAGGAAAGTGATGAGTGTATAGACACGTGTACGGCAAAGGCAGCATGAGTGAAACGAACATAGCGATACAGCATCGGCGGGCTTAACAATTTTGGAAGAACTGGAAATCAGGACGGATGCTGATCTGGCGGCGAGTGGACATCACCGTGCCCGGCAAAGCACGACTGCGGCGTGGGATTTACACCGGCGGCCGGATAGAAGCGGCGGGGGCAAGCGCCATGGCCACGTGGCGGGCGAAACGGCCCCGACTCGACACATCGCGCTGGCGCATTCGGAGTTGGTGAGCTTGAAGGAATTTCATACACAGCAAAATCAGTAAGACTGTTACGAGAAGGGACTTATAATTAGGCGGTAAAAGAATCAAGTGAGTTGGGAAAGGGAGTAGACGATTGTGTGAGGGGGTATTAGATGAGGGGATTTGCCATGTAATGATAAATAATCTAATTTGATGTGAAGAACAGAAAGGGTATTTTGGAAGGGTAAATATTGTCTGTAAATAGAATGACTAAGTATTGAAATAACGAGGTGATTATGAATCAGTGCAAGCAAAGGGAGCTCCCATTTACAGTATGAAGTGTAAAGTTAAGACAGAAAAAAAAGTGTTCATTAGCAATATTTGCGTAGTTAATAAGAAAATAGTTCATATTTGTCAGTATCGTGAGAAAGTCATTAATGCTAAACCATTATAAACAAAACCTTCTATACATTCAATGGAACGATGTTTTTGTAATATCCATTATCTTTTCTGGGAATAAAGAATTGTGTTTTTACATTAACAGTAACTTTTTCAATGTTTGTGCATGCACTCAGAGTCCATTCGCAAGAAAGAATACCTGTCCCCTTATACAAATTTACTGTGGAGCAAGACCGAATCGTCGGTCCGTCACAATATATATAGTGACATACCAGACTTCACACAATATTTCAATGGGAATTGGGGACAAGAATTTATTAAATTCATCGTAAAATGTGTAAATGTTGAGGGTGTAGGCATGCAGGCAGGGCGTTCCCTAGCAACCACGGAAGTGGAAGTAAATAAACATAGCGCGGCAAGTAACGGACAGAAGATTGTGATATAAGGACATGTAGGATTGGTGGTAAACTAGTAATGGGGTATGACGTAGAAGGAAACTGGAGATTGTTTTGTAAAACAAGTGACAAGAAGGTATGAAAGTTATCGAGGGTTGCATAATTTTGTAATGTTTTGTTTTGTAATATTAGGGATAGGAGCTTTAGACCGCGGACCGTGCACATCGTACTGCAGAGGTCATTGTAAATGATAGATGCGAGACTTGGTGGAATTTTGCGGGAAATAATTTAGCAGTGAGGACTTATATTTTGTGTGCGTAATTCTATTTGGAACTTCGAATAATTCTGGCACCGGGAGTAGTAAGTAAAACAATTAATAAGTTGAGGAGGTCATTGTCTCGGCAGCGGACCGAGAACAAGATACAAGAGAGAAGATTGGTCGGAGCGGTGGATTCTTCCTGGCCTCATCGTCCAAGAGTGCATGGATATCTGGATATATCTAAAATAGTAAGAATAATAGAGCTATTTACAATCGGTCATGACCAAGGTGACATTTCATGTCAAAATAATTAATTGAGGAATAAACTTATAACGTTCTCATTCTGAAAAAGAAAAGCTGATTATCATTTCTTTAGCATCTTGTGCAATCCATAGTTTAATAATTTCTTTCCAGAAACAAATTTCAGATTCCTCGCTTCTTCCGTATGGAGAGCGGATCGAATGATGGTTTGCTAGGAAGAAAGTAAGTACCGGCGACGATTATTTTCGTAAGAATCCAACCGGCAGAGCTAGTAGGATATTTATTTCCCTTTAGATGTGTTTGCGGGAAATTAAAATCGCAACCCTTTCCTGGCGCCCAAAAATGATATAAATTCGGAAACCGATTGCAGAAATAATTTAACAGAAACGGAGAGCGTTTGAATATATATATATATATATATATATATATATATATATATATATATATATATATATATATTGAAACGCTCTCCGTACACATATTGTAACCTCTCATAAGTCGGTTACATTGTTTAAATAGCGCGCGACAATGTTAAACTACGACCAAAGCAGTAATAGTACCGCTGAACTACAAGGGGGTGTGCCAGCAAGAAAGGATATTCTGTATCAGATTCTGAGTAAAAGTTCTGAACGCACTCACGTACTAGAAATCAACATCAAATCAGGAATCGCCTTGAAGAATTTATGACGGCGCGATCAGCACCTTGGGGAAAAACGTTCTTTTCTGCTGTGAACCTTCGGAAGTAACGGACCTGTACTGTCTTGCGGTGTGCGATGTGATACTGAACGAGAGGAGATCCAAGAAATTATAACCATCAGAAGCTTTATAAAAAGCTTCTTCTTCTTCTTCTTCTTTTTTTTTTTTTTGTCAAGTTATATTTCGCGTGGATATTCCAACTAAGGAATAACGTATATTCGTTGGAGACCGCCGTCGAGCTGTGTTACTTGGCGAGGTTGGCGTGCAACAAATCGACGAGGGACGGTTTTTCACGACGCAAGAGGCTAATTCGACCTTGGACGCAACGGGACCATCGCCGTCGTCTGGAGTGGCAGGACGCGGTGACGTCGTGAGTCAAAAAGACCAGATTTTAAAACTTCGACAAAATCCCTTTTAAAAGAACAGTTGAGAGGAGGGGAAATCACGCATAAGAATATATAGAATTCACCTCACGCCCAGACAGAGATAGTCAAGCATTCAAATTATCGGCTATTAAGCGTAACTTTTCAGTATTTTTCCATCGTAACGAGAATTCAGATAAATTGTTCATGCAAAAAGGTGTAAAATTTATTCTTTTAATTCTTTTGTTTAACTACTATATTTGTTCTTCTAATGAATATTCTTTTCTGCAATTCATGATTTAAATTGTTTTTAATTAAATAGTAAAAAGGTTAATAAGTTGCGTGACAGTAAAACCGCTTATAAAAGGGATCTCATTCATTGTACAAGTTTATTTAAAAGGTATATGCAAAGTGTATATTGCACATGTAAATTTTCTTTCAGCAGTGTATGTGATTTGATGTTTTTTTTGTGAATTGTATAAAGGTATTTCATTGTGTTTGTGTAAAAGTGAAAGATTATATTGGGTCATTCAAAGTATTTTACGAATAGAAAAGGTACAACTGCCGTTGATCAATATTTTGGAAATTGCTGAACACTACAGCAAGTAATATGAATTTCTAGGTAATGTGTAAATTCTTAACGAAATTGTATCAGAACATTTGGTAGAATATATCAAAACTTTGTTAAAGTTAAAAGTTAACTTGCCTGTATTTATTTTAATATTCAAAAGCAGGATATAAGACGAACCCACTCCTGTAGGCCGATTAGGACATCAGAAAATCTTCCTAAATTTTGATGTGACATTGATTTACCAGGTCAAAGGTCAAGTAGTAACATTAAGTTATTAGAGTGATCCGCTCATTTGTATCTCATAGTAGGGAGCGGTCACATATTTGGTGAATACGCGAGGTTCAAAATTGATATAACCTCGTCATATAGTATTCCTAAATAAAGTGAAAGGTCACAATATATACAGTGGCGACGCAGCGATTTTGCTAACCGAGAGAGCTATTTGAATAAGATTTTGTGAAATTATTAACAGAGTTCATCATCTCCAAAGACGGAGTATATTTTTTAATGCCTTGGTACGAATTCTAACCAGCCCCAACCCCCACCCCCTATGCGCCTCAGGTCAAAACACGACCCTTTCAACCACTTGGGATCCGCCCGACCCAGAACGGCGCCGGACATAGTCTTTAGCGTACCGCAGCCTCTCCAGACCGACCCACCTCTCTCCACCCTAGCTGGGCGCAGCTTTTAAACAGTTTGTTCGTTGTTGCATCAGAATCCCCTTATGAAAACAAAATAAAATTAATCAGCTCAGACGCACACGTGCTCGCAGCTGCACTTTCTCAGTTGGCGTCAACAATGAGAGACAGAGAGCGTTGGATGGAAAACCTCTGATCTGTCCGTTACAATATAAATGCCTAGAACTGAGCGAAAAAGATATTCCAAAAATTGCTAAGCGACGAGTAAAAAATTGCACAGAAAACTAGTGAATACTAGGATTAATTTTTTCGTTAAATATTAATCTTTCGTTTTCCTTCATTTTAGTTTTACATAGATTTCGGTTTTCCGGATTTGTTTGATTATGCATGCTATGAAGTGGGGGTACTCTAAAGAAATGAGTCCCCAAAAATATAAGAAAAAACTCAAATATGTCTCATTTGGTAGTTTACTTCTTAAGAAACATAATTTGGGTCCTATCTGTCTCTGTGTCTCTCATTTCATTTCAGCGCATATCTTCCACCTCTCTTCCATGTGTCCCCAACTATCCCCACACACACCCTCCCCCGACATCACAAATAGACTAGACTGTGAGACACATGTGTCCCTCTGCAGAGAAGAAGTGACATATTCACACTAAACCTAGTTTCAAGGACTAGGACTAGTCGTTTCCAAGTTCATGTGTGTTGCAATAAACCATTTGTATGTCTTAATCTACAAGAATATTTATTTGCCTTACATCGGTGCGCTGCAGGAGTGGATGGTAATTCCCTACAGTGGCGAAGCTGAAGGGTAATCTGGGAACCTTAGAATACCCAAATTATTTTTCAAATAATCTGTCATTAAGTGTACCTTTTTTCAATATTTTTTTACTAAATCTTTGAAGAAAATTAAATATTTTTGACTCCTTTTTCCCGCTTACTCGCTAGGAAATTAGTAGGGCCGCAGAGCTACACTCTTTAAGGCCGATAGCTGAGCGAGGAGTCTGCCAGTGAATAGACGCCGGCTGGCTCTGCCACGCAAGCGCACGAGAGGGCTCGCGCTATCTCCGTCTCACTCGCACTCACTGGGCAGAGAGCCGCAGAGAGCCTAGGCTCTTGGGAGCACTGACTTGTACTGCAATGCACGTCCATGACTCGGCCAGGCATATTCACCTCATTACCAGACGTTGTAGGAAAGTAGAATTGTTCGTGTTTTCTTTAAGAAACAATTAACATAAAGATGTGTGTTTCTCTCTCTCTTGTTTTTTCTCGTTGCTATAGTGTACCCTCTGCGTATCTGCACCATAGAAACCAACGTCTCAGGACGAACTCGCGTTTCTATGGTGTACCCTCTGCGTATCTGCCCCATAGAAACCCAAGTCTCTTGCAATATTTTGGCCTTCATTTGCCGAAACAAAAATGTCCGTCATTTTTGGTATGTCAGAATATGCTTTTTAAACTATGCATTTATTACCTAAAATTTCAGAAATATGCACATTAATATACAATTAAAATTAAGAGTATATCATTTCCTGGATAAATCTTTCTTGATAAAATTCAGGAGAAGCATGCTTGGAATGAGAAGATATACTTTTCTACAAACATATTGTTAGTTAGCTTACTTCGCAGGAGAAATAATTGAAGTAAATATGCACATTAGTGAAGTTCACTGTACATCTTGTTTCAATTTTTCTGTGTGATTTAAAAAATATGATTTGCAGAAATATCCTACTTTTGCACAAGTATTTTCTCATCTCTAGAAAAAATCTCAAAATGTGACAAGCTCTTTCCAATCAATGAAAGCTCACAAATAAATCGGTTCTATGACAACATGACACATTTCACAGATAAGTTTCTAATTTAATGAAATGTGCAAAATATGCTCCTTTAATTACAGGAATATACACCTACAGGAAATATTGACCAAATATGTACTAAGATATTAATCTACCGAGCATGTAACCAAATGTCAAGGAATTTCACTTGGCTATGCCCTGAAGCAACGGAAAAAAATGCAGAATCATAGAAATCAACTCCGTACTCATTAGTTTCTTAAATTTTGAAGTAATTGCATAAAAGTAATGCAATTTTTTAATCAATTACACGGTAAATAAAAAAGAATACTCCAAAGCTTATAAATTTTGCAAACTTCTGAACATTAAGATAAATAGTACATTTATCAAGAACATCTGCACTGATATTGAATACTACATGCTGCTTAAATTACATTAATATCATACTAATGCAGCACATGCCTGTGAATGAAGTTGATCCCAACAGTATTACACAGAATTACATATTCACTTACTTTATTTAACCAAGTAAAACATAATTAAACATGTTTAACTATAACATTACTTTACTTAAAACAATACTTAAAACTAAATTGTGAACACCGAAACTTAATTGGAAAAACAAAATGTAATATACAAGTGTCCTCAAATAATAAATATAATAATAATAATAATAATAATAATAATAATAATAATAATAATAACAATAATTATATTGCCTTTCAATATTAGTTTTTCTGAAATTATGCAAACATAAAATAATGGAGAATCTTTAACGTCCATAAATAATACTCTGAAGTTAGATTAATCAGTAGGAGTCAGGTGGGTCAGTAGGGTCAGCTTGGTCAGTAGGAGTAAAAATATTTTTAAAACATTGCCATTGTATCAGAAAATGTATTTCAATTATCAGAGCTACACAAAATGAGAAAGAAGCAAGTACAATTACATAAAGCCAACAAAAACGTGTCAGTTACAATTACACTATCTTGATACAGTTGAACACATTTTAAAATAATTGTATACACGAATTGTATACACACCTAGCAACCACCAATAGAATTCACATAAATTAACTGCTATATATTCTTGCTCAAAGGGCACCTCACAGGATCTGAGGAACTCACATGCACTTTCACCACACACACACACACACACACACACACACACACACTCACAATGACTACTAATGGTAGAATGTTGGGCGGTGAGGAGAAAATTATTTACTATGACTATTGTAATGAACCGTCCTCCTCTTATATCTATAAAACAACTATAATCGCCCTTCGTTAGGCGCACCAAAATATGTAATGAACCACTACATGCTCTAGATCAACTATAATCTTTATAATCGCCCGGCGTTATAACGCCAAAATAATAACCAAAACCCGCTCTTATCAATTGCCCTGGTTATACTCAGCTTCCACCTCCAAGGTTGCCCGTCGACTAGCTGCTCCCCCAGAACTTCCGATATTTTCTTACTTACACATAAAATCTGGGTGTGAGGTTGTGGCTGACCTGTACAGGATCTAACAAGTCTTCGGGCACGTGGGCGTAGGTCATTAACTAGCTACATGCAACAATTAAACTACGTTCGTTTAATTTAATGTCGAACCAAGTGATGTTCGCCGTCATTTATTTTCTGTAATTCCTGTGCTAGTCGTTATTTCAGTTGAAATATATATACAAACTGAGGTCGTTGCTCTCCCATGACTCACATAAAATACTTAACGACGAACAAAATAAACACATAAACACATCAACGATATAATACCCTTAAATTACATGACACAAAATCCAAAATATTTCCATTCATACTGACAATTATAAATAAACTCATTCACACCCGAATGCGCATTCTGCCTGTATATCTATTGAATCTATTTTACGTTAAGACAGAACTTGATCTTGTACAGAAGCTAATTTTAATCTTTCTTCTCCTTCAAAATGTGAATTTCATAACAAAAAAACAAAGTTTCATAACTTCCCTTTTGCCGAAAACGCTGTAATCCGCAGCAAACCATTGTTGCGCGCCGTCCTCGCTGTATATTACGCAGCATCCTCCAAATCCATCCTCCCGCAGCATTTCTCCATCCCCACACATTACCAAAATTTTCTTGAACTCGCTAATATCTTCTTAGCATGTCCTTTCATTCCCCTATCATCCTATTTCCATTACGCAACTAATAACGCGATTATCTGTCTATCGCGTGCTACATTTCCTCCAAAATGTCCTATTGTTGAATATACTGCGACACATAAAATATTTCCGCGTTACGCATTGTTATTACGAACATCATTGCCTAAACTCACTATATCCATTCATGTTCACCGTGTTTCTCGCACAATTGCACACTAAAATTTTATCTTTTTTCGGAGCGTTGTTCCCCACGTCTGACTTCGAGCTCGCTACACACAATCCCCCTGGGCATTGTTGCGTTGTGTCTTCAACTTTTTTTTCTGGAACATTTACCGATCGCTTACGTGTCTTTACCAAAAATATCATACCATTTCACTTAATTCTGTCCTTTCCAGGCTATTTCTCTTTATTACTACTTTTAATTATCAATTTACATCTTATTACTATTTCTTTTACGATTTCCTAATGTTTATTAACGCCAAAATTGCTTAATTTCCGTCGCTCAGCGCCTTGACGTAGTTGTGACGTCAGCGCGACGCATCATTGTTCTCTCGTAAAATTCCAAATATACAATTTCAATTGGCATCTCTACTGCAGCTCCTCGATATTTTTCAGAGTTGCGAGTAATGTCATAATTTTCCGCGTGATTTCCTTTGTTAATCCCGAAAGTTTCATTTCAATCGCTTTACGCGTTCTCTTAATTTTTAGGAAAAACCACTTCTTTACATTACCTTTCTTATGATAACAATGGCTGTAAAAATTTCTAGTTATATCGTCAAAAGTGTACTTTCAAAATCACCCATATCTTTTAAACCCCTGATGCGATTTGCTTCGAATAACTTTTGAAATGTTCCTCTAAATG
Source organism: Teleogryllus occipitalis (assembly GCA_011170035.1). Classification (NCBI taxonomy): domain Eukaryota; kingdom Metazoa; phylum Arthropoda; class Insecta; order Orthoptera; family Gryllidae; genus Teleogryllus; species Teleogryllus occipitalis. The sequence goes on from BLKR01002566.1 coordinate 124,394, forward strand.
AATGCTATTGATTCGTACTGTCCAAATCGGGATTTTTGTCGCGTCTTCTTTAATTTATAAAAAAATTATTAGTGCGCGACACCGCTTTCTTCTGTTTTTCCATCTCCTACTCATGCCATTCCTTGTTATGTTTGTTCTTTGCATCTAAATTGTTCGTGGGGATCTTAGATTGTTACACTATGTGAGGTAAAACTTGCATCCGGTATCTATAATTAATTAAACATGTGAAACATGCCCGACTTTGACTTGTGCCAATTTGAAACAAGCCCCGTCTTTCTATTTAAAAACAAGCCTCACTTGGAGGAAAATTTTTAAACATAATTATTACTGATTAATGCAATTTGGGCGCCAGGAAAAGGTTACACTTGAAACCTAATGCTTTCTACGTAATTTAATATCTCTCCTTACAAAATTATGTTGGGCTAACTCAGTTAATTGGGGTTCGAAGTTCATAATTGTTGCTAGTTACTCTGCAACCAATTATTCAATCTGCCATCCATACGGTGTGGCGAGGAATCTGAAAATCTTATTAAAATGCTGGATTGCACGTAACGAACAATGATAATCAGCTTTCTTTCAACTTAACAAATTATAATTCATTATAATGATAATAAAAAATGAATCATTCTTTGATCATGACCAGTTTTCTCTGTATTACAATAATTATAAACCTTGTTTTCCATTCGTGGGTCGTCGCGCGCTCTCCATTTCTTTGTTCGATGGTGCCCCATAGAACCTTCTCCGCCGTCGCAATAGAATCTTGCCTCTGGATAAGGTCCTCATCTAATGTCCGTGATCTGGTTCAAAATTCCCCCGGCGATACTATTATAATCCGTGACTTCCCTCACTTGCGTCTCGGGTGAACGCCTAAACACGAAATTTTCTTCCAAGAACTCTCTATCCTAATATAAAAAACGATAGTTAATTTAAACAACTGTCAATTACAGTCTTTCCTCGATCTAGTAAAATATATCAGGAGCCGACCCGCTTATCACCGCATTGCCCTAGCGAATGAATGTTCTTCTAAAAATTCGGAAGCATCCGAATTTTATATCTTTTGTCTCTCAAAACAATGCTTATTACGCCTCTGCTCTGTCATTTTAACCTAACGAAAATGGTCCTTAACGCCGGTTGTTTATTTGTCCCATAGCGACCCCCTCATGATCGTCTATTGACGTCCCCATACTCTATGTCATATAAAATGACATTTCCATAATAAAAATGTTTCGTCATTTGGGTATATCACACATGATATATTTACCTTGCTTAATAAAGTACAGTTTTTTACATAACAATTGATCTATCATTTATTAATTTCCATTTGTAAAACAATTATTTTCCCCTTTCTTACTTTCTTTCCAATTGCTATTGTAAATTAAAAGATATTTTGACATGCTGTAGTAAAATGGAATATACCAACAAGGCAATAGTAAAGAGCCTGAAGTCCAAATTGATAGATAAAATTAGGAGGGCAATATGACCAACTGATAGTTCGTTCCTGTCTGGCTTCTGGATATATTATGAAATATGTAGTATTAATGTCAATATTAAACAAGTTATTTAAAATTAGATAAATAGGAACAGTTTTGTCTATTAATGAGGTTGCCATACATTTTGCTGAAATTATTTGTGTCTGTCTTTTTGTCACCTATGTTGTATTTATTGATGTGAATCAATTCTTTAATCAATTTTCTTTTATAATTGATTTCCTTGTCCAAAGCCTGGAAAGCATTGAATTTAAAAGAATGACCAGATTATTTATTATGTTGAGAAAATGCACAACAGTGAGAGTCTTACTTCATATTATATTTGTGTTGGTATAGTCTCTTCAGCCCACTGGAATTAAAACAATACGCCCTGGAGACCATCAACCATCGATACCCTTCAAGCGACTGGCTGCATATTTACACATTCGGGTCTTACCTCCCTGAAACCAACGGAGCCGGAGCAGGTTGGTACTGTTCTCTCTTCGAAGATTTTGAGGCTGTAGGAAAAAATGCCACTAATTAAGATGGCGAAGTAAATGCGGTCTATAAGGCACTGTGCCAATTGCTTATAACCATCCACTTTCCGGGAAGAGTAGTCTTTCTGATTGATTCCCAGGCTGCAATTGCTGCTTTAAGCAGCAACTCTTAACAGAATGCATGCGAACAATACAGTGCCGAATTAAAATAGCTGACGCCATTGCAGCGGGGTGGGTGATAGCGCTACAATGGGTACCTAGTCATGTGCGTATATATGGCAACGAAAGAGCAGACGCCAAAGCCAAACAGGGGGCGGAGTCCTAGCAACTAAATGTACCAATTACCCTGAATAGAGCCAAGAATCTGATTGACGCTTCCATCAACAACGCCACCCGAAGAACCCCCAAGACCATGAGCATGAGTAAGAAGTGGGGGAACCTCGCCACAAGGGGACCGATCCCGAGAGGCCTCGAAAGAGCTGAAGCCGTCGCCCGCTTCAGACTGACTACTGGCCATGACTACCTGCAGGCCGAATTGGCCTAGCTGGAGATGACATATGCCCGCTGTGCAATCTTGGGCGGATGGACGGTGACCACCTAAGTGTTTGCTCAGCTTTAACGTTCCCGATAGAAGACATCACAGGTCGATACTGGGAGGCTCGACGTCTAATGGTTGAGGAGCCACGGACGGGCGTTGAATAAACTAAACCAAACTATGTTCATTCAGATAGTGTCTTTTCTTTGTTTCTGTGCTTCGAGTATAATCATTTGTAAGTGTTTATGTCTCAAGTGCTAGTGTGTGATGTAAACCAATTCAACGATTACTGCCATTCTTTTCAAATTTTTGTAATTCTAAGAAAGAATATACTAACCCTGTTAATTTTTCATAAGTACCTGACCTCGATAAACGACCCCATACCCTGCATTACAGTAGGAATAGAATTTCAGCGGTAATAAAAAGTGAAATCCATTGTTCATACGGATGGCTCTCATCGATCCAATCTAATCTTCTGCTCAAGTCATTTGTCCAAAAATCTTGCATCATGGGGGGAGAAAGGAAGGTGACAGTACTGAATTTTAAAATTGGCAAGTTTTAACAAGTAACAGTCGCTGAACTTCTTAAAACACACTAATCAAAAACAAAATAAGGGAGGTTTTAAAAAAGGAAATTAATTATAAATAAACAAGCTATCTCATCCATATGCCGGCCAAACTGAAAAAGATTTTTTCAAGCCCGTGGAAAAAGAATTGCAATATTATTTTTCCGCAATATATGTTAGGATTGCAGGATAATCATAGCTTGTACAAAATTTTAGCAAAAAATCTAAAATTTGGAATCTTCAAGCTTCAAAACGTTTTTTTAAAATCTCAATACGACTATTTTTCACCGAATTACAACCTGTCAAAAATCTCCGAAAACTTGGGTTTTTTGCTCCCTTGATATTCTTTTAGTAGTGTAATATCTGCCTACATTAATAGGTAAAACCAAGCCAACATTTTTGTTCTTTACTTTCGAAACCAGATAAATTTTTCTGGATCTCCACTTACAACTTGTGAACCCCCAGTGTGGACTCCGTCGAGTGTCCCGTGACCCCTGGGGGTCCACCTGGACCACTTTGGTAATCACTAGTTTAAATAAAGAACGTATTGAATGCAATTGAGAACGTGTACTCCACTAACTATTCCTCTATTTCTTCAACCCTGCACTTGTTTTCACAAGTCAACGAGCTATAAGTGTCTGCCGGTGTGTGCGGTAAATAGATTTTTTCTCGCAGAGAGTTGACAATAACGACGTCCGTAAAAAAGAACACAAAAAAATATCTGCCACATAAAGGTTGAGGAATATGAGGTTAATTTCAAGATAATATTAACAAGTACTATATATCTGTAATAAAATGGTGGTTTTATTACAGTTATATAGTAAAATTTGGAGACATTTTATACATGATACACCTATCTATTCTAATTTCCAAAGTTTTCACATTGAATAATATTATCCTGCAATTAATTTGTTTTCAATATCGCTTTCTGACATTCAATTTTCCATAATTAACTATAAAAATCTACACACTCGAAAACCTCTGTTATTGATACAGAACGCATTTACCTACACATTAATAATTCCTTTTTACGAACTTAGAAGCTATACTGGTTTGATCAGAAGTTTAATGGTCAGATGACTATGATGATGTGAAATGAATTAACATGGTGGTGAAATAAAAGGCAGGGGAAACGAAAAAAGATACTTCGTACCCCAGATTCCCACTTGAATCTCCTACATTTGAACCCTAGTACCCATAAGTGCAAAGCTAGCGTGGCAGTCGCTACGCTACAGGTCACCCATATTGAATTGCCTAGGCACCAGAAGCCCTATTTGAGCTTATGACCCTCACAGTGACATTATTAAGTTCAACACATTCTGGAATAGTTATTGCTAAAAGGAATTGCTAAATTACACTAAAAAAGATGCACATTAATCTTCCATTTTTTACGATTCAAAAACATAATAGACCATGATGGTTCAATAAGTAATTTCATGGACAGACTACAATGATAATGCGAAATCAATTAACATGATGGTGAAATGAAAGGAAGGGGAAATAAAAACAAACGAGAAAACCTGCTTCGTCTTCAAGATTCCCAGATGAATCTCCGAGCTCGTCCACCCCGCGATGACCTTGGCTGCCGGGCGACGCGTCTCGCAGGTTCCCTCAGAATGTCAAGGGCGCGTCCGTCGAAGCATCGTCACCCTCGCAGCGCCTTCAATGTCAAGGAGTAGCGCGAGGTTCACGGGCGGACGCAGACGAGAGAGTCGCTCCAACGCAAAGACGATGGAAGACATTAGACTTACTGAGAGCGCTACTGACGCGGAGTAATAGGAAGGCTTCCATGTTAATGGAAACGTGGGTACCTCTTACAGATAGTTACGACTGTGATAGAGGCAAGTTAGTTGCTTGGAATAAAGAATGTCCTTTTCGAAGATTGCATTATTTAACTGTATAAAAATACACGTGATATAATATGGTTAAGAGTTGTCCGGCATATATTAAAGGGCACGAACGAATTCACTGTTCCATGTTCAAATTCAGTGTACAAGTTCGTAAAGTTTGACTCTTCAAAACGAAATATTACGAAACGTCTGTGTTGTTTCTTTACAGTAATTACCGTATTTGCCGGTGTGTGAGACGCCCTTTTTTCCTGCAGTGAATCGTCAACAAACAGGATGCGTCTTATACAAAGGATGGGAATTTTTGTGTTTGAATTTTTAGTATATAGCATTACAAAAATCAAATTTTTGTGCACTGAAAAAAAAACGAATTTGTATTTCTACAAAAAAATCATTATTACAGAAGCTAAAATTATTGCGAGAAGAAAGAATGCTGAAAATTTCGTTGGGTCAACGTCATGGTATAGAAGATTTATGAAAAGGCACAGTCTTTTCATGCGTACTAGAAAAATATCATAAAGACTCCAGGCGGATTATGAAGAAAAGATCATTGCTTTCACAGGTCACAATTCGCATTCCTTTTATAAAAATAAAAATCCAAGTATAAAATTTAACCTTAAAGAATGAAATCCTTCTTGAAAATAATGTTGCGTCTTATACCCCGGCAAATACGGTAATTGTAAATGTTGAAGATCTTTCGTGTGAAAACTATATCAGCATATCTGTATTTTTAAAGAAAAATGGTAGCCGCCGTAACAAACATGTATCTAATCATTATTCAATCAATCTTCTATTTCTAGCGTTCGTGAACGATTTGCCATCGCAATTAATATCAAATATTCGGCTATTTGGAGACGATTGCATTATACTATATCGCATTATAAATTCGAAAGATGATTTTAAAAAATTCTGTAACGGGATCTTGATGCATTATTTTACTGGGCGGAAAATAAAGGGATGGTCGTAAATAAATCTAAAAGCAAATCCATTACATTTGGCAGAGGTCATAATTACAGCGTAACGAATTACTGCTTAAGTAACGACATTGTTCCGAGAGTTCCTTCGTGCAAGTACCTAGGAATCCATTTAGATAGTAAATTAAGCAGCTGAGAAAGTCACATAGATTTTGTTGTAGGGAAAGTGTAAAGATCTCTTCATTTTCTAATGCGCATCTTAAAAAAAGAATACAGTAAACGCGAAGGAAATTGCTTATTTATTACTTGTTCGCCCGATAATGGAATATAGAGCATTTTGTTGGGATCCGCAGAAAATTAAGCAGGGTAAGAATTTGAAGAGGATTCAGCGTAAAGCAATTACATTTTTTTCAGGGACAAGAAAATAGCAGGGTGGGATTCACTCGAAAACAGGTGAACATTGGCAAGACTCTGCGCTTTGTATAAAATTATAGCGGTCATCCAGCTTGGAAAGAAATTAAACGGCGGCTAATTATTCCTACGTACATCAGTGGAGGTGATCACAGCACAAAATAAATTTAAGACCGCAGAGAACGGATGTCGGGAAATTCTCATTCATAAATCGAACGATGAGGGATTGGAATAGATTGCCCGCAAAAACCTTTGAACCCTTTCTTCGAAGCGTTCAACGGTTTAGGAAATTAATGTAAGATATTTCTATATTTAGGAGGGTGTTAACTAAGAATATTAAGTTATACAGCGAAGTGAAGTGTCGTGCAGTGTAGAGCAGAGAATCATGAATGAAATATTTTTGGTGTTATAGTGAAGTGAAGTTGAAGGACAAAGCAGTGCGGTCTTAATTGTATAAACACTCTGTGAAGCTTTAGATTGACGTTTCTTTTCTTTTACTTCATGTAATTTAATGTTTTAGGATTCATCAGTTTTTATATTACTATTATTGTTATTATTATTATTACTATGTTGTTATTATTGTATTGTTATTATTATTTTAGCATTATTATTACCATTATTATATTATTTGCACGAAATTTATCATCATATTTATGTAATTAACTGCCACTGGGTTACACACAATTGCTGTTTAAATAAATGTATCTTATTTATCTTATTATCCATATACGACTCATGTATCGGTTTTCATTTTATAAGGTTATTTTTCTACTCCCATTGTGTAATGCTGTCACTTGATGGCTGCAACCTGATGCATTATCATTCTCATTACGACACATATTTCATTATGATACAGGTTATTGACCAATCACAATAGTAGTTTATGCAATTAGTTTATAATGTTAAGCTTTATTGCATGAGTACATGTTTTGAAAACGAGCGACGTTAGGAGCGAGTTTTCAAATTTGTACGAATACAATAAAGCAACATTATAAACGAGTTGCATACGCTATTTTTTTGTATAACAGCATTATAAATTTACAAGAGAATCAAACTTAATTTCGCGAAACAACTTTCTTCTGACGTCTCGGGTGCTTGACATCCAACGCCCTCTGGAAATCAAATTCAAGATGGCATTGTTGACATCCGTGCGAGAAAACGGTGGTCGGCTGTTCCGTCTTCTTCTACCTCCCCACGATTCTCTCGCTACTATTGGCTGAATGTGTGATGACGTCATGTCGCGTTTAATAATGGCGATGACGTCATGTAGCGTGCGATAAAATACTGGATTATGCACGATTCGGGGTATCGAAAAGGGTCGTTTATAATGATGGTATACAAAAAAGAAGTTTACAAACCAAGTATTGGCACTTAATCATTGGGAATCTTTCTAGTAAATGTTTCGTTCGGTTGTGTACATTAAAATTGCATTTTATCTTATATTTTGCTTGTCAGTTTTAATTTCTTTTATTATTATTAATTTTTCATTGAATATTATTTAAAATAAATTGGATTGTAATTTCACTTTGATCCTATTTGACTAGCGCAGTACTCTATCGCAGGCGGACTAGTAATCACCTGCGGCAGCATGCGGTTAGGGAGCTGTCCGCATGGTGGCTGGCCTTGGCTGAATCCTACATCTCAACTGCCATGAAACGATTCAATGTAAAAGTTTTACATTCAAAAGTCGTAGAAAAAGTACCGTATGAAACTCGATATAATGAGTATTAATACACTCTTGTGAAGTTTATGATACTCGCTCGTATCGTAATATTACTCATTGAAATAATACTTACCATTAAATCATCGTTTCGTAATGTACTATTGTTACACTCGCTGTAACGCTTCACGGGTCAACACTTAAACATTCAGAATACGTTCAATATATCAGGAAGATTCTTTCAAAATGTTTAATACAAGTTCATGCACTTCACATACATTCCATGACTTTCAAATCGTTTTTCACTATTACTGCTTTAACCATTTCTCAATTTTTCCCAAATCATTGACTCGCACGCCGATTTCCATCTCTCTTTGTCTATCAACAACCATCGTTGCTATCGTAATAAACATGTAATTAACAATATTGGTTAATTATATCGGAAACGTTTCATCATCCAAAAACAAAGATAATGACCAGGTGATAATGTTCCTTGAGTAGGGAGCAAATATTACTTTCGGAGCTGTTTTTTTGTTTTTTTAAACATTTGTAAAATTTATTTTATAATATTTATTGAGCCTTGTCCCCTTGAAAGACAAATGTTTGTCTTTCAAGGGTATGAAAAATTACATTAACATCATACAGAATATGAGGAGAAACTAAATAGCAACCTCTAAAGAAATTACTGATATGTAGACTTTTTTTAATTTATAAGAGTCATAATGATCTTCAAAAGAAACTATGTTTATAAATAATACATGATTCATGAAAATTTTTACAATAAATGATAGAAACTGTGAGAAGCGACAACTAAGGTGGATGTAAAAGATCTTTAGGATAACATGATTTAATTCGCGGGAATGGATTAACTGTTTTTCCTAATTGAAAAGATGTATAAGCAGGAGAAGAAGAAAGAGAAGCATAAAATTTATGTGAGAGACGAAGGATCCAGGATTTTAGGGGAAGAATATCGAGTTCACGTAATATTTGATCGTTTCTTATGAACCAGGGTGCTTTTAATGCTTTCCTTAAATAATTATTTTTTGTTATTTACGTTAGTAAACACGCACTTAGTCCCTTAGCAACCAACCATCTAAATACTGCTTTAAGAGCGCCTCCATAGCAACGGTCGATAAAATATTTTTAATGGAATAATTAATAATAATTCATTTTAGCGGCCGTTGCTATGAACACTTCCCAGACATTTTTCCAAATCTGCTTGCATTAGTAGAAAAAAAATTCAACTGTCTGATCACAAACAAAGCATCTAGTACCACCAACCCTTGCTATAGAAAATCAAGAGTAATGACAATTCTGAACTCGCGAAAGTGATAAAAGTTCATTTTTAATAAGCGATAAACTAAAATAAAAAATAACAAAAATCATTGTATGTAACTCGTCCTCTATTAGTCTTTAAGGACTAAGCCGGAAGGTTAACTACTCGGCTTCGCTATCGCTCCGCCTCGTAGTTAACCTTCCGGCTGCGTCCTTAAAGACTCGTTTAGAGGACTCGTGACATAAATACCTATTGTATAACCTCTAATTTTTTAATATGAGTTGATGCTGCACCACCCCAAATGGGGCATGCATAAGTTAACGAAGGGCGAATTATATATTTAAATATAGTTAATGCAGAATCTACAGAGAGGTGCGAATTTTTATTCAGAAGTGGATATAATTTTAAAAGCTTGAGATTAGTTTTATTCATTATAGATAAAATATGTGTTTTCCATGCTAATTTAGTATCTAGTTGTAATCCGAGATATGTAATTGAAATATTTGAAGGAATCCAAGGTATTTCTTTATAATTAATAATAAGAGGATAAGTAGGAGAGATTCGTTTTAAAGAAAATATTTTTGCTTGCGACGTTTGATTACTTAACTTTATTTGCCAATTGTTAAACCAAGTAACAAGAATATTTAAGCCATCTTGTAAATTATCGCGTCCTGTTATAATGTCTGAATGGGAATTAAGTAAATGAGGGATGTCTGAAATGTAAATATTAAAAAGAATACGAGATAGAAGAGAACCTTGAGGTACTCCAGCCTGGATATCGTATTCAGTAGAAAACATATTGTTAACTTGAACTCGAAATTTACGATACAATAAAAAACTTGATAAATTTTTTTGTAAATAAATAGGAAATCCAAATATTCTAAGCTTATAAAGTAAACCATCATGCCATACTTTATCGAACGCTTTTTCAACATCTAAAAATAACGCAAATGTTTATTGTTTCTTTTGAAAACTAGTCGCTATAAAATCTGTAATTCTCAACAATTGTTGTATTGTAGAATAATTAGATCTAAATCCAAATTGAGAATTTGTAAATAAATTAGTTTGATTAATAAATTTAATTACTCTCGTTAAAATTATTTTATCAAAAATTTTTGAAAATGTAGACAATAAAATAATTGGACGAAAAATTTCTGGTCTCCTATGATCTTTTTGTGGTTTAGGAATGGGTAATATAATTGCTATTTTCCATGTTGAAGGATAGTAATTTATTCTAAGACAAGCATTGTATATTGCTGTTAATGAACTGATAGTGGGATTTGGAAAATGTTTGAACACTATATTAGGAAGTCTGTCGAAACCTGGAGATTTATTATTTTTCAGTTTTGTTATTATAAATTTAATTTCTGAAGAAGAAATAAATTTGATACGTTCGGGAACTGTATAACATGGATCTTCAAGATTTTTTAATATATTTCGATGAAAGGAATAATTGATAATCAGATTATCGGTAAATGACCTACAAAATTGTTGTGCAAATAGTTCCACCTTTTTAGAATCTGTAGTAGCAGTTTTATTGGAATCTTTTAAAGTAGTAATTTGATGTTTCTCTTTTGTTATAATTCTAATAGCAGACCAAAGTGATGAGGAATTCGGCTGAAGTTGGGATACATAATTATTGAATTTAGAATATCTATGTTCTTCTAATTTCTTTCGCACAGTATGAGTTAATAAATTTAATGATTTCTTGATTATGGGATCACGAGTAAGTTGCCATTTTCGACGAGTAATGTGTTTAACAGTTATTAAATTTAATATTTCTTTAGGTAAAATATTAAAAGATAATTTTTTGGAAGGATGAGAATGAGTTGTTGATAATACTAATGCCTTTTTAATATTATTTATAATAATCAAAATTTCATTATCAATGTGAGAAGAAATAAGTAAAGAGGAAGGATATTTTGAAAAGCATTGCGTATAAGAATTAAAAATATTCCAATTAATCCTTCCTTTAATGAGAGAATTATTATACTGATATGAAGTGGACATTTTATGAAATGTTATTAAAACTGGATTGTGGTCCCAATTTAAAGCAGGTATATAATATTGTATTATCGGGAAACTTATATTTTGAGATATTACAATATCAAGAATATCAGGAGTAATTTTGGTATTATGTAAATAATAAGTTGGCTGTGAAGGAGCATGAACTGACCAATTATTTAGAGTGAGTAGATTGTAAAATATTTGACCTTGTGGAGAAGTACTATTACATCTCCAAGCTTGGTGTTTGGCGTTTAAATCACCGAGTAAAAGTGTTTTAGAATTGTCATTTAATACTAATTCTAGAGTTATTTTAGATAATTTTTTGTTGGGTGGTTTATATGCCGCTATTATATTTACAGGACCTATAGAAAAGAAAACAGTGAGAGCTACTAATTCTAATTCAGAAGAATTAGGAACATATATTTGTAAATGTTCGATTTTTCTACGTATGAAAATTGCTACACCTCCTCCAGTAGTGATAGAAGTTCTGTCTTCTCTATATATTATATAATTTGGTATAGCACATTTTTTTGAATGAGTTAAATGTGTTTCTGTAACACAAGCAATGTCTATGTTTTGACTGTATAAAAAGTGTTTAAATTCAGCTAGCTAACGTAGCATTTCAATTTAACATTTTTATTTTAGTGTGATCCATTATTGAATATTCGTGGAATAACATCTTGAATTAATCGATGTATTTGTGGAAGTAAAGAGTTTAATATTTGATTTGTTATAATGGGAATGCAAGAATTAAATTCTGAACTATTAAAAGGAGAAGAATTAAAAGTATTATTAAGATATTGTTGGGATTTTGTAGTTTTAGAAGGAAGGGAAGGAAAATTATTCAAATCTATAGCAGGAGAGGAAGTTATAGAAGACGAACTCATAGGAGATTTAACGATGATAGGGGGTTTATTTTTTGAATAATTTTGATTACGTAATGGAGAAGATAAAGGTAACTTTTGATTAGAATTTAATACTGAATTTGCGTTAGAATTTAAAGACTGTTTCTTAAAGAAAATACTTCCTCGATAGTTAGCTGTGTGCTTCTCAAAACAGTTTGCACATTGAGAAGTAGAATTTTTTGGTTTTTTACATTTTGAATAATGATGATTCTCAGTACAACGTACACAACGAGGTTCTAGTTGGCCTGAGTATGATAAAAGTTTTGACAATTTTTACATTGTACAGGAAAAGTTGGTTTAGAACGAAATTTAATTTTGACAATGCTATTAAATAATTTATTCATTTTTATGATATCCCTATTAAGATCATTGTCTGTAAGTTCAAGGGCACATATCTCTAAAGGTTGGCGATTTTTATTAAATAATCTATAAACAGTTGTAATAGTATATGTTTTGGATAATTCAGTTTTAATTCCTTCATTGGTGTAGGAAATAGGAATATCATACAATATAGCTGATAAGGTTTATTGCATCGGATCACGATAAGAAAAATAGCGAATTTTATTTGTATTGCAATAAAGTATATACTTTCTAAAGTCCTCTATGGAGTTAAAGAAAATGGAAATATAGTCACTTTTAACTTCGGTAGTGAAATCTAATTGTGCTATTTGTTTAATTTCTGAAATAAATGTACCAAAATTACTTAATATTTTAGAAATTTTTGCTATGTTAATTGGAAGGATGGAAGTTTTGTTCTGTTTACATTGATTCATATCTTGAGATGTAGAATTAAAATCATCTACCACTCGCGCAACTTTTCTTGAACGATAGATTGACGAAATGCGGGCGGAGTGGGGGTATTAGTTACAAAGACAGCCACTAGAGTATTTTCAGTAACGCCAACCTTTGGTAGATGAAAGTCAAACCCGCTATATGTGCGGCCAGGTCATCGCTCTGGGTAGGCAACAGCAGGGACAGTAGATAGGAGTTTTAGGTGCCTTCTTTGAAGGTCCTGGACCTGCCTCAGACATTTCTTTAGATAATGGTAATAAAGCTGAACAGAAGTTCTCGACTATGAAAGCAACTAGCTTTGACTAGCTTCTGTTTCGCGCCAACGAAGTTTTAATGCTGGGAATATTGTCATCAGTGTTCGCTGCGATCTTTTGCCTTCAGCTGTTTTTGGCTCCAGGGAGGGGGAAGCAAGGTCATCGTTCAAGAAAAGGTGCGTGAGTAGTACTTCCTCTAGAAGATCTTGATATGGATTGGAAGTAGGGACAGAATAAGATGCAGAAGAATCACCCGCAGAGTCAGTTAAACGTTTGCGTTTAGAGTTATTATGATCACTAAATGTTATATTTTCAGGGAGTAATGAAGCACTGGAAGAAGAAGATTTAGAGAACTCACTTGTAGTATTCACTGTACTAACTGTTTGATTTAGAAGTTCTTGTTGAGAATTAAGTTTTTGTTGTAAATCTTGACCGTGTTGTTTGAGGTACATTATTTCTTGTTCTAATGCATTAATTCTTGATTGAGACATCATAACTAACTCATTATTATTTGGAATTTCCGAAATATTACATAAGTTGGAAGTTTCCATACAGTTTGGATTATTTATCAGATACATCTGATAATTTCAACTTCAAGTTGCCCTACGGGGCAGCTCATAACTGACTCACTACAGTGAGTCAGTTATAAGCTGCCCCGTAGGGCAACTTGAAATGTCCATTAAATACTGTTGAAATCACTTGAATTTCTTATTTCAAAAGAGGCAGCAGGCAACCGCAAAAGGTCAGTGAGTGATAGTGATACGCAGCCAGAACATAAAAAGCTCTTAGGGTCTTCTAGCAATGCAAGTGACTCATCACCAGAACATATAGAATATGGAGTGCCAGTGGGTAACAGATTTGGACCTTTAGAAAAGGATAATACCGACGTACCAGACAACAGATTCAAGTACTTAAACATTGACAACCGAGAGTCAACGGACCCCCCTAATAGAATTCCGCCCATCTTTGTCGCCGATATTGCCAATTTAAACATATTCGTAAAGGAATTAAAAAGCAAGGTCTCTACTAATTTCGTAGCAGATTTAAAAAATCAAAAAGTTAAAATAAACGCCCAAACAGCCACGGACTTTCGTAAAATAGTGAAATGCCTTCTCCAAACTCAGAGAAGCTTTCACACATACAAAGACCCATTAAATAAGAACATCTCAGTTGTGTTTAAAAATGTTGATCTATCGATATCAGAAATTGAAATTTTCCAGGAAATTAAGCAGAAATTCCCTTCCCTAACTAAAATAACCAGACTCACCAAAAACAACGCCCCAATCCCCGTAGTAGCAGCAGTATTCAATGGTAAAGACCCCATAGAAAATATTCTAGCCATTAAGCATATTTGTAATTTAAGAGTGACAACAGAGCGAAGGAAGAAAACGCAGGGACCAGTGCAATGCCAAAGATGTTTGGATTTTGGTCACACAAAAAACAATTGTAACCATCAAATAAGTTGTGCTTTCTGTTCCCAAAGTCACTATTCAGTTCTTTGTCCAAATAAAAGTCAAAACCCCATTTGTAGAAACTGCAGTGGTCCGCACAAGGCCGATGACAGAACCTCCTGCACATACTTCAACTCCCATAATGCCCGTAGTACTGACCCCATGACAAATTCATCATCTAATAACCAATCATCCTCGCACACTGCAGGCAACATCCACTCCACTACCGAGTTCCCCTCCTTACCAGTATCACAACAACTACGTAACTTCACACACTCCAACTCTTCCGCCCGCGCAAATCCTACTTCCGCTGGATCCAATCGTAGACACCCCAATAGCACCCAAAATGGAAACCAACAAAATAGTTCCTTTCTAAATAGCATCATCGAAGCAGTCACATCCAGTATAATCAATTTCATAAATTCCTTAATTCCTACCATAATCAACTCCATCCGAAGTTCCATATCTTCACTCCTAACTAACAACAATAGCAATGGCAGAAAATAGATTAAATGGAATAACCTTCATGAATTGGAATGCTAATAGTATTTCTAATAAAAAAATAGAATTCACGCAATTTCTCCATACCTATAATGTTGACGTGGCATGTGTTACGGAAACGCATTTAAAACCCAGCAATAAGTTCTACTGTCCAGACTTCATTACATATAGAAAAGATAGATCACATAATAAAGGAGGAGGAGTCTTAATTGCAATCAAATCTAACATAAAACATCACCTCATACCAACACCTAACTACAATGAAATAGAAATAATTGCACTTAATGCTGAAATATTACAAAAATCTTGGACAATTATAACCATTTATAAACCTCCCGATCATAAATTAAATATTAATAGCATCAAAAATCTCTTTCAAACAGGTAATAATGTTTTAATGCTCGGAGACATGAATGCAAAACATATGTCATGGGGTTGTAAAAACAATAATCGGGACGGAACAAAGCTGGCACATTTTATAAATAACTCCACACTGAAAATAATAACAACACCGGAACCTACGTATTACCCCCATGATAACTCGAGGAATCCCGACATATTAGATATTGGAATAACCAACTCGTCCCATAAATTTAACGCTTCTACAATATTTGAGTTAGATTCAGACCACATTCCCATACTCGTAACCTCCCACCAAATTCCTCCCCCTCATGCCCCTTTCCCCAAAACAAAAATTTGTAAGATCGATTGGACTAAGTTTAAATCAGAATTAAATTCAGTAATACCCAAAATAAAAATACAACAAACCGCGCTCGAGATTGATCAATCAGTTTCCTTTTTAAATTCTATCATCCAAACGGCCACCCAAAATTCGGAAGTCAAAACAAATGATAGGAAGCAAACAAATTACACCAACCTCCCCCCGGAAATACTGAAAATCATAAACATTAAAAATCAAACCAGAAGATTATGGATTCGCTCCAAAAATAATAGTGTCAAACACCAGCTAAACATTATCAGGAATATCTTGAAAAAAGCATTAATAAATCATAAAAATAAGCAATATCATCAACTTATCCAGTCTCTCAGTACTCAAAACAACACAATTTGGCAATTCACAAAAAAGATACTCAAGAAAAAAAGTATAATTCCTCCAATCAAATTAGCAACAACAAGTGCATACACCCCCTTCCAAAAAGCAGAAAATTTCGCCAACTATTTTTCGTCCACTTTTACCACCAACACCACACAATACCATCCATCTCATCAATTAATTAATAATGCATTTATTACTCCCACTTACGGACCAAACCCAAGAATTAAATTAATATCACCCAAAGAAATAAAAAATATCATATCCAAACTGCCAATTAAAAAATCTCCAGGATACGATAGAATAAGTAATACAATAGTCAAACACTTTCCTCCATCTGCACTGGCCTTCATTACAAACATTTATAATTCGTGTCTCAGAATCGGATATTTTCCTCTAACTTGGAAGCACGCGGTCATCATACCGATTCCCAAACCAAACAAGAACCCCTCATTAGTTGAAAGTTACCGTCCTATTAGTTTGCTCCCTACCTTTGCGAAAATATTGGAAAAAACTATCCTTACGCGCTTAAAAGCATTTCTGATTCAGACTAATGCAATTCCCAAACAGCAATTTGGATTCACCGAGAAAATCTCTACCAGTCATCAACTTCTACGGCTAACAGAATATATCCACACAGGCTTTCAAAATAAAAAGCACACAGTCGGGATTTTTATTGACATCACCCAGGCCTATGATAGAGTATGGCACAAAGCAATGATTTACAAACTAAAAAAGCTAGGTACCCCATATTATCTCACACAAATAATATCCTCCTACCTTGAAAATAGAACGTTTTCAGTCACCGTCAACAATCATCATTCAAATCCAAGACAAATAAGTGCTGGCTTACCACAGGGATCGCCACTATCCCCTACACTTTTCAATTTATATGTATCCGACCTCCCGAAATTAGAAAACATACAAACAGCCCAATTCGCGGATGATACTGCAATTTTCCTTGCCGGTAATTCATTAGTAAATATTAGAAATTCTCTTCAGCTGTATCTCAATCTCATAGACAGTTGGGCAGCATATTTAAAAATAAAACTGAATCCTACCAAAACAGCCATTAAAATATTCACCTTAAGACCCTATACACCTCCAGCACCGCTCACAATAAATAATGAACCCATTAACTGGCTCCCTCCAAATAGTACCGTCAAATATCTCGGTCTAAACATGGATACCAAGCTGAACTGGAACCAACACATCAATAGTAAAATACAGCAGGCAAAAAATAAGATACACCAACTAAAACCCATCATTAATCGATCTTCACACCTCCCACTCCCAACCGCCATATCCATCTATAAAAGTATCATTAGACCACTCCTCCTTTACGCCTGTCCAGTTTGGATCTCCGCTGCAAGAACAAACCTAAACAAGCTCCAAATAGTTCAAAACCAGTTTCTTAGAACTATCACAAATGCACCTTGGTTTGTCTCAAACTCACAGCTCCACAAAGAATTTCAAATTGACTCCATACAACACCATATGACATACCTCTCAACCCAGTTCTATCACTCCATACCTCAAATTCCTCACCTAGACAACTTCAGACTCCGGAAATCTCCTCATAGAACCCGATTAAAAAATAGATATCCATACCAGGCATTCCTTACCAAATTTGCCGAAGTAGATTGTTTTTAGAGGTGTCTGGAAAAGATTTCCTCACCCGAATTAGTTTTTAGTTTAATTTTAGGTAATTTAGAATGTAAGCAATCAATACATATGTAAAGTGTTATATGTACTGAACTATGTATGATCTGTAAAAATAAAATAAATAAATTAAAAAAAAAATTTCAAAAGAAGCAGCAAATGATTCAGAATATAATATTAGTACTTGATGTCCGTAAGAACTATCACAATATTCACTATTTGATAATATACGTAAGAGGATATTACAATTGATCGACTTTTTTTCACTTTCGGAGCTGTACGACAAAAACTAAAAGTATTGTGTCGCGAGTGAAGTACAGAACTTGTGATTACTTTTATTAGTGTTGAAAAGTAATTTCTCAGTATCAAGAGTGAAGACTGTCACAACCGTGGCTGATTTGCTTTCCAACATGGGTTTTTCTGACTACAGGGAAACCTTAACCTCCAACAACGCAGAACAACAACACTAAGTACTAATCGCGCACTTTTTCTTGATACTCCACAACGGGGGGTGCGTGGAGAGGCGGGTTCTGTCTACGTCACGGCAGTGCAGGGCTGTAAACGTTATTGACAGAAAAATCGGCGTAATAACTCGTCTTAAACTAGATAGCTATGAGAAAAAACGGATGATTTTTTTAATTCTGAAGAAATAATTAATGGTTATAGAAATAATTGAGTAACAAGAAGGAACAGGGTATGCACAGGTCGATAGAAAGAGAGGCCGAAAACTAGGAAGTCGACATTGGAAAGGAAGAAGGTGGGCAGCACTGCAAACTGAGCCGTGACGTTCCGAGTGGAGCTCATATTTTCTACCGGGCCGTGCTATGCCGGGCTGAGCGAGGACTAGGGAGCTCGAGGATCAAGAAAAAGTGCGAGCATAGTAAGCGGAACTTATGCTAATGTTGCCCAGAAAGATACTTTTCCTAGCAAAGATCAAGCTATAATAGCTGTAGAGCTTAATAAATAGCTCCTAATAAAGATCAAGCTATAATTATTGATGCACAAGACGGATTAAGCTTTAAAGAATACATTAACAAGATTGCATCAATTGTTGATTCCAGTAACATACGATTCATATCTCGTTTATCCAATAACAGGATCTGCATTTTTCTCTCAAGCCCGGAAATACCTACGAGTATTACAAATACACAAAAAATCATAGAAATAGATAAACACAGACTAAGTGTAAACCCCTTAATTAATAAGTCATCATCTCTAATGTTTGTCCAGTAATACTCCACGAAGAAATCCTAAAAATTCTAAATCAAAAAGGAATTAAAACGTCGACTAAGATTTCATTTGTCAGAACAGGCATATCAGAGCCTGGCTTGTCTCATATTTTGAGTTTCAGAAGGCAAGTGTTTATAGATCCTGATGATGTCATGAAATTGCCTGAATCAACTTTAATTTTTTATGAAGACACAACATACAGGATCTATATTTCTACTGAAACTATTTCTTGTTTCCTATGTAAGCAAGGGCAGCGCATGAATATTGCCAATCATTTCCCCTCTAAATCTACTGAAAATCAGGCAATGAAAACCACTGAAGTTCCTGAAAGTTCACAAACTGAAAAACAAATAGAAGCTGAAATTCCACAATCACAAGACTTAACATCATTAATTAATGAAGATAAGTTTCCTCCTTTAACCAAAAGAAAACTTCCATCTGAGTCCTCCTCTCAGACCAATGTATTGAATAGTAACGGTCAGACTAAATCTACAGGACATACAAAAAACAGTGCACAAGAAAAAAAGGAAGATATAACAAAAAGCTCACCTTCTGTAGAACACAACCCAATAAAATCAGTTATTGATTTTATTGCACCAACTGAAAGTTTTATAGACGCTAATCAAGAAAAATTTCCCCTACATTTTCAGCAATTTAAAACATTTATAGAAAATACATGCGGAGCCAAATATGCAGTAAATATAGGCAAAGATTATACCGAAGACATCCAAGCATTAATGTTAATGATGAATCAAACATATAAACTCCTTACTTAAAGATAAATTATTAAAAGTTGATGTACTAGAATCACCAAAAAGTTGAAAATATCTCTGCAGCAGTATGAAGAAACTGATTATGATACAAGTTTAGACTCCTCAATCATGGATTCTAATTAAAGAAAGTTTGGTAATGATAAAATACAATCAATCTAAAATCTCAAAGACCTTTAAAATAAATTATTATTATTAATAATAATCATAATAATAATAATTCCGGCGTGTTTTACTGAAGGAGTTACGTTTATGATAAGCAAGTCTAGCAATTTTAAGTTTCCTAGTAACTATCGACCCATCACTTGTCTCCCCACAGTATATAAGATTTTTACATATGTGCTAGCTAGTATGCTGAAAACCCATCTGAATGCCAAAAATCTTCTGACACCAGAGCAAAATTGTGGCAGAAAGAGTGCTCAAGGTTGCAAAGAATTATTGATTGTAGACAGTTGTAGTCAATCAAGGCAAAAAAGTCACCGCAACATTTCTATTGGATGGCTCGACTATACCGAGGTCTTAGACTCACAACCTCATTCGTGGCTTTTGTATGTCCTTCGCCTCTACAAAGTAAATGCCCTGTATGTGAACCTAATCCGACCCTGCATGGAACCTTGGCGTACAAAGATAGAAGTCTCCTTTTCTGGAGGCAGCTATACCACCAAGCAGTGGTGGCTCGTGGGAATTCGCACGTTCGTATGTGCACACCCAAATAATTGCGGTGCAATTTTTCTTTAACATATCGTAACATGAGGGGAATACAAGGCCTCTCAGAGCGTTTCCGAAACATGGTATTTCAAATCACGCGCCGTTTGGATGCTGCGATTGACAGTCCACCGCCAATGCCCTTCGTGACAGCCAGCTTTGTGTTACGTCAGTCAGTGTAGACGGCAAACTATTCAAATTTTTTGACTATTGAGTATATAAACTTGTACTTTTAACCTTAATTTTGTTCAGCGAGTTCATGGAAAATACTCCATAGCAAAAGTGCGAGTAAAAAAGTTTCGAATCCATGTGTTTCTTGACATCCTTTGAAAAACGTTCTGGAAGTGCATAATCATGCGGTAACACGACGCAAGAAGTAAATATTTCGGAGGGGTCCTTGCCGAGTGAAGTCGAAATGGATGTTGTGAAAAGAAATGCGGTCAACCCTCGTTGGTGATAAAAGGAACTATTCAACATGTTATGAAACTTCATAAGATGCCTTGTTTCTAATGGTCATTATTTATGTTAATGAATATATGTGTATGCTTGTAATGTATGCCTGTATGCATGGGCATATGTCTGTGTGTGTGTGTGAGAGAGAGGGAGAGGGTGGGAGGAAGGGAGAGAGAAGAGAGGCGTTTCACACCCTAATAGTATGACCACGAGCCGCCACTGCCACCAAGGAATTGAAGATTAAACGAGGAATTTTCCAGAGTGAAGTCCCTTATGGTTCTCCCTAGCTCTAAACCTTCTCAGCAGAAATTTAAGAGATGTTCGGGTATGGGATATGAAATCACTAAATATCCCCATATCCTCATTAATCATCAGTTCTACGAGGACGATCTCAAGTTATTCGCCAAAGATAAGAACAGTTTGACATTGATAGAAGAAGAAGAGTTTGACATTGATAAATGCGCTGTAGTGCACGTGAAAAGGGTAATCCTTGACCCGGACAAACTCATCCTGATGTGTGGCACCAATATCCAAGAACTTGGGCAAGAGTATACATATAAATATTTAGGCGTGCATAAATTGTTGAGCACAAATGAAGCAAAGATGAGGCATGGCATTCAATATAAAGTCTGGCAAAGAGTTGCAAAAATTTGAAAAACTCTTTTAAATGGAAAGAACCTCATGTCAGCTATCAACACTTGGGCAGTACCTGTGGCTGTCTATACATTTGGTGTTCTTCTCTGGACAATAACTGCACTTCAGGAGCTTAATTGTAAAGTCAGGACCACTCTTACCAAGTATCGCATGCACCATCCCAACAGTTCAGTGGCAAGACTGTACATACCACGGAAAGAAAGAGGTAGAGGTCTTCTGAATTTTGAATCCCTTTGCGCGAAGCAAATCAACAATCTTCGGAAATACTTCCTCAGGAAACGACGGTTGTGCATGAAGCAATTTATGCCACGGACAAAATTTTACTCCAATTAACGTTAGTGAGGCGGGCTCAGAGTCTGTACATCACCAAAGAAGATACGCTGAATGAATGGGCCCAGAAGCGTTTGCATGGCAGGTTTCCTGCTGAGCTCAAAGGGAACGCTGTCAACACTGCATTGTCAGTCTCCCGGCTAACAAAATCTGGCCCCTTTGCTGAGACAGAAGGCTTCGTCATTTCTATTCAGAACGAAGTAACATCCACTTGCAATTACCAAAGGTATGTGATTGGGGATATGAGTGTAGAGGACCGCTGCCGACTTTGCAATCAACCCGGCGAAACCCTCCAACACATAATGGGCGGGTGTTCCGCATTAGCACAAACAGAATATCTGAGACGGCACAGTGACGTTGCTGCGGTTGTCCATCAGGCCCTGGCTGCAAAGATAGAGATGGTAGAGAAAAAGGATCCATATTACAAGTTCAAGCCGGATTCAGTTCTGGAGGCGAAACTCTTGTAGAATGTTGCAGTCACCACTGATCGCAGGGTCGAAGCCAACAGACCTGACATAATATGGGTTGACAAGTTTTCACGGAAAGGGATAATAGTCGACATAGCTATCCCTCTAGACCGAAATATAGCTGCGTCCATTGCCAAGAAGAAACGAAAATATCAGGCCTTGGCTATTGAACTGAGCGACATGGGGCGGTTAGTATCTGTTGAAGTAGTTCCTGCGGTTATCTCTGCAAATGGACTGGTCTCTGAAGAACAAACTTCATCGTCTGCAAGGCTTGGCCTTAACAACTGGCATATTTATAAAATGCAAAAGGCTGTTCTCCTGAGTACTGCACGCATCGTGAAGTTTTTATTGATATAATATCACCGTTGAATCCTGACCGCCCGAGTTTGCTAGCGAAGCAGGCACCTTGGTTCTCTAAAGGTCCCGGCGTCGGCTGTGTGGCACTTCGCTTGGCGAGAGACTTGAAAATAATAATAATAATAATAATAATAATAATAATAATAATAATATACACATGGAAATTTTACAATGGACTTGTAACATTTAGACAAGACTTGATGGTCATGTTACGTAAAAATCACTCACCAGAAAACAACCTTAAAGCAGAAAAATAACCTTAAAGCAGAAGAATAACTTGTTGCAGGTTAGCTGAAAATATAATTCCAACCGATTTTTTTTGCTATAACCAAGACGGAAAAAAAATACGAATTTTAAACGGACATTCAAACCTCAACGAACTTCAGATTTACGAGGTGCTGATAAGTGTCAAAACATATTCACTGCTCAGTTTATTTTCCAATATTAAATCACTGTGCGAATTAATTTTCTGAAAGCTTTATTGTATTTTCTGTGACAAGTGACAATTCCGTTGTTTTGAACGTTACGAGAACAGTGTATCAAATAGTTTGAATTTGTGTTTCAAATCTTATACTATACAACAAAGACAAACTTTCAGATAATATCTTCTATCTAATTACGGTAAAGTATTCTCTACTGATTGTATTAAACAGTTGCAGCTTAAGTGGACGAAATTCTACGTAACCACATTGCCAAATTTCGTAAGTACTTGCTTCAATAGATTTTGTGAGTAGCATACCTTCTCGTTTTTATATTGAATCTTACTTTTTAATTTATTGAATACACATCAATTTTACACTTTTAACATATAAAGCTAGGTTTTTGTTGTTCTTATCTGGGTTTTCTTGTATTTATTCCAAACTTTTATCACGTACATTAAAACGCATTCGCGACATGGCTACTGCTCGATCTACTCTTCTTACTCTCTACACTCTCAAAGCCGACCATCTGAAAGCCTTCACACACGTAAACAATAATTTAGATCAACATATCCGAAGGTTGGAAGAGGTCGTTCTCTACACAGACGGTTGGGTACAAGTCGGCAACACGAATAATACCAACCGTACACCCGTGACTGTACAAAAGACACAGGCACCGCATCCAGTCACAACTCAAAACAAATTTAGCGTTTTAGATTATGAAACAGATTTCCCCCGCCTTCCTGATTCTCACCACCCTTCTCTACCATCGACAAATACATGCACAAACTAACGCAAACAGGCTAGGAAGCGCGTCAAAACCAAAACACGTAAAGCTGCGCATCCTAGCTCACTTGAAAACAAAGACATTCCTACTAAGCCTAAAAAACAGGTACTTATTTTAGCTGACAGTCATGGCCACCATCTCTCCTCCATTCTCAGTAGGAAGTTACCCTCCAATTTCTCAGTCTCATCTATTTTTAAACCTAACGGGAAGTTTGCAGATGTGATTGCAGAGTTGGACACCCACACGAAGACACTGACCAATCAGGACACAGTCATTATCATAGGAGGGCAGAATGACATTAACTTGGGCGGTAACTTTACACCTGAGCAACATGTAAACAAATTACAATGTGCCGCCCAAAATACTAACATTGTAGTCTCGACTCTGCCCTTCTGGTACAACAGACCAACACTATGCAGCGAGATTAAGCACGCAAACCAACAATTAAAACTGCAGCTGAGAGAAACAAATGTCACACTTTTTGAAATGAATTTCCTCTCAGCAAAACATTTCACCCGGCATGGTCTTCACATGAACCTTGCTGGAAGACATGCAGTCGGTAACAAGCTTGCACAATACATCATCAACTCCAGTCCTACGCAGTCTCCTGCCAAAAAATCATCCCTTCCACCTTCCTTACGTTCTCCACCCCCCACCCTTGTTTCGAGCCCTGTTGCCTCTTCCTCTGAACTTACTCCCGTTTCTCCCTTTCCCACTACCAATTCATCTACACCTGATGCCCCATCTTCCTCACAACCTGTCACTGCCGGGACACACTACAACCGTCGACCACGCACTCGAGGTAAAAATGGAGTAAATATATAGCAACTACAGTCAGATGCAGCAAAAAAACATTCGTGTAGGTACTTGCAAAAAATAAACATTCTTCACCATAATGTTCAATCCCTTTCAAATAAAACTGAGTTTATCGAGGCAGCTCTACAGAGCGATCTAAATCAAATGGATGTTCTTTGCTTTACAGAACATTGGTTATCTCCTAATGAACTAAGCATTTTCCAAATTCCAAACTTCTACCTCGTAGGCTTTTATTGCAGAGACAGAGAGAATCGCATAAAGGTCCTACGTATGGGGGTTCTTGTATTTACGTTAGAAGTAATATTGATTCTATCCCCTTGGCGGAATTAAATGTGTATTCCATTGAAAATATTTTCGAAATTTCTGTTGTACATCTTACTTCACTAAAAGTGATAATACTTTGCATCTACAGACCTCCAACAAAGAGAACTGCAGATTATATTTTGTTCTTAGAAAACCTGGAGATAACACTTAATAAAGTCAGCAATCGCTCTTTTGATTCCATTGTTGTATGCGGAGATTTTAACATTGATTTTCTGGTCGAATCTTGCGAGAAAGAAAAGTTTCTCAATTTAATTAATTCCTTCAATTTAGACATTACAATTAATGTACACGGATCACACAAAATTCGATGAAGGCAATTGATCAAATTATAATTAACAAAACTACTACTCGATATGAAGTTGAAACAAAAGATTTAGGATACAGTGACCACGATGCACAAATTCTTACCATTATAAGAAATGCGATCACTGACACAATAAATAATACACGTATGACTAGATTGTTTACAAAAAGTAAAATAAAATTATTCATTGATTACTTGATGCAGGAGTCATGGGAAGAGGTTTATAATACTGTTGATACAAACGACAAATATAATTCTTTTTTTTTCAACTCTCATTTCATTTTAACACTTGCTTTCCTCTTCAAAAAAGAAAATTAAATATTTCACGGAAAAGCAATTCTTGGATAACACAAGGGATTAGATCATCTTGTAAAAACAAGCGAATTCTTTCTTTCATTTCTAAACGTCATAACGTATCTCATGATTTCCTTATCTACTTTAAAAAATACAAAACATTGTTAGGAAAAGTCATAAGGCAGGCTAAAATCATGAAACACGATCCGGATATTTTGAACTCAAAAAAAAACAACAAAAGCAATGTGGAATATAATAAAAAATACGACCAAATCAACTAGAAACCCTGTAGAGAATGTTGTTTTAAAATATAACGATATAAATGTGAACGATCCGGTAACAGTGGCTAGTCTCTCTAATCAATACTTTTCGGGAATTGCTGCCGATCTCACTCAGGGTCTTCAGCCACAAAATTCAATAATAGACAGTTCACCCAAAATCTTAGACTCGATGTTCGTTTCCGAAACTTCTTCCTATGAAATTCTCAAAATAATCGGTAAACTAAAAAATAAATATTCGTCCGGTTTAGATGAATTTCCGGATGCTTTGTTAAAGACCTGTGCGTATGCCATTATACACCCGTTAACTCACATATTTAATTCATCGTTATGCACCGGAACGTTTCCAGATATTTTCAAAACAGCTAAAATTAAGCCGCTCTTCAAAAAAGGCAACAAAAATGAAATTCAAAATTATCGGCCCATTTCTATCAGTTTTTTCA
Organism: Teleogryllus occipitalis; assembly: GCA_011170035.1. Taxonomy (NCBI): domain Eukaryota; kingdom Metazoa; phylum Arthropoda; class Insecta; order Orthoptera; family Gryllidae; genus Teleogryllus; species Teleogryllus occipitalis. The sequence goes on from BLKR01002566.1 coordinate 150,822, forward strand.
AAAATATTAGAGAGACTTTTTTACGTACGAATGGAAACCTTTCTCACTAAACACGACGTGCTTTCAGATTGCCAACATGGATTTAGAAAATCAAAATCAACGGAAACAGCTATATATTTCTTAAAGATGTCGCCTCATCATTAGATCAAAACGAGGCACCGATTGGATTATTTTTAGATCTCTCAAAAGCTTTTGACATCATTGATCATGACATTTTACTTTCAAAATTACCTTCATATGGAATCAGTGGTATTGCTCTAGATTGGTTATGTTCGTACCTTAAACAACGATCTCAGAGAGTTGAAATATCTTACTGGAATGATGGAACATTACGTACGCACCTTTCCGACTCTTTGCCCATTACACGTGGAGTTCCTCAAGGATCGATTTTAGGCCCTATTCTGTTCCTACTTTACGTAAACGATATGCGCTCGACGATTCAAAATGGAAGAACGGTTCTCTTTGCAGATGACACGAACATCCTTTGCAATAAAGAAACCATAAATAGTACAATATCAGAAGTTTCAAATTGGTTCTGAAATAACAAATTAATAGTAAACGAAAAGAAAACGGTTTTAATGCAGTTTTCCATTACAAATAAACAATTTTCTGCTCCATTGAAAATGAACGGTGTACCATTGACTGACGTTAAGGCAACAAAATTTTTAGGTCTCTCAATTCAGTCAAACCTTAAATGGAACGTCCATTTAAATGAATTGAACACAAAATTAAGTTCATTATGCTACGCGTTCAGAATTCTTGCAAATTCAGTCAGCCTTCATACTGCTCGTTGTGTATATTTCGCGAATGTTCCGTCCCGCCTGAGATATGGCATAATATTCTGGGGAAATACATCTTATAGCTCCCAGACTTTTAGATTACAAAAACGAATCGTACGAATAATAACCAAATCCCACCCACGTGATTCATGTAAACCTCTCTTCATTAATGTAGGAATTTTACCATTACCTTGTCTGTTTATTTACGAATCAGTTGTTTTTGTCAAAAATGACTTGCTTAAGGGCGGGAATATATTTTCAGAAAATGCCGAAGTCTATTACTATAACACTCTACGTAGAAATCATATTCATCAGGTGACAGTATCAACAGCTCAATACAAAAAATTCACATACAATACATGTACATTATTTTACAACACTTTGCCAGGCGACATTAAACGATTAAATTCGATAGAAAAGTTTAAATCCAAGTGAAATCGTTTCTGCTGCATAACTGTTTCTATACATTAGAGACTATACTGAGCATCACAAGAAAAGTAACATTAATTTTAACAATGATACATAATGCATTAATTACCATTTGGACTGTATAAATGAGTATAAACAACCTGTAACAACAATTGTAACACAGCTTCCGGGTCAATGACCCCCATCTCGATCAGGTTTTTCGTCCAGTTTCCCCGATCCATTGAGCAAATGCTGAGATGGCCCCTTGTTTTGCTTCTGGACATAAATGTAACTTCATTTTCTGTGCACGTCTTCTAGAATTCAGTGGGAAATACAATTATTCAAATTATCGTTTCCATGTTGTCGCGGAAGGAAGTATTATTCCGAAGGACAACATGGAAACGAGCCAAAATTTATTGCTTATTTATTCTTGAAAATAGATTTTATTACATGGGAGGTTTTTTTTAAGTAGTATATGACTTAGTGTATGGATCACAGAATTTTGAAAATGTGCACACAATTCATTTTCCCCATAGCACGTCATACGCAGTTTGAACTGGTTTTTTGACGTTAAATAAATAAATAAATAAAAGGTTTCAAATGTTTGAACACTTCCAATATAGTCAGTGGTGGAGTTGGTATATTTGTTAAAGATTACATACCAGGTTCAAAAATCAACATTCCAACTAAAATAGAAGTAGTGGCTATTGAAATCCACGCTCCAATTTCACTGTGTATTTTTAATGTATATCTACCTAATACTGAGTTATCCCTTTGATGCCAGAGAGATACAATCTTTATTAATCATCTACCTCACCCATTTATACTTCTTGGAGATTTCAATAGCCATAACACTTTATGAGATTCAAAAAAGATAGATCTCCGAGGTATATGCATTGAATCAGTAATAGAAGATATGGAGTTGATCTTACTGAATAGTGGTGCTCGAACCAACGCACTTGAACATGGGTTCTGGTACCTCCAGCACAATTGACATCACTATATGTTCTGTAGCACCAATGTGTAAGTGGTACACCTTAGAAAAACCACATGACAGTGATCGCTTTCTTATTTTCACTGATATTAATCTTTTCCCCAGTAATATCAGCACTCGACAACTAATCACAAGACGGAATTTCAACAAAGCTAACTGGAAGCTCTACCAAGAATTAATAAGTAAATACTTATCAGAGATAAATATTCTTCAAGAAAACAATGATATAGACTCAATAATAAATACTTTTCTAGAAATAATTGAGGCAGCATATAAGCCAATTGGAATCTCAAGGCCAGCCAACAATACAAGAACTGTTAACTGGTGGAATGATAAGTAAAAAGATGCCATTAAAAATGCTAAGCACGCCTTTAATCGCTACAAAAACATAATACTGATTATAACAAAATTGAATATAAGAAGATGAGAGCTATATTAAGAAGAACTATTAAAGAAAGTGGGAATTCTGATTTGGTGTTGTTGATGTTCTTATCAGAAAAAATAAAAGAGGTCATCTTCGTCAACATACTAGCTTTATTAAGCTTGATTATCCTTTTTTATGTTAGTTTTGAACTGCTATGTATCCATTAATTGTAATTTAATTTTCTATCTTATTGTGTATTTATTTATCCAAAGATATTGCTAACAACCTAGCTAGTGTATTTGCAAAAACTCAAGTCCTCTAAACTACTCTGCAAGTTTCTAACAATACAACAAACAAGGGGAAATTACTGTAACTAAAAAATGTGAAGAATCAACAGCACACCCTCACATTAATAATCCCTTTTCAAATAAAGCACTCGCAACTAACATAGAAGCAACTAAAAATACTGCACCCAGCCCTGACATCTTCCCGAATCTCCTCATAAAATATCAACCAACCTCTGGAATGGAAACACTACTCCGAATTCATAACATAATAAGTACAAAAAAGTATTCTGAGAAAATGACGTTTGAGCGTTTCTGAAAATGCCAAATTTTGTGCTCATTTTTACAGAAAACTGTTTTCGAGAAACTTTATTTAACTTTATTTAAAGTACATGTGCTCATAAATATAATAATGTGAAGAAATAGCCTTTAATGTAAGTTTTACAGACGTGAGAGACAAGTGAAAAGAAATTGGAATTTTTGAAAAAACAAAAGAATACAGCAATATGGCGTTGATGTCACGGGGTCATAGGGCTTGTTTGGCACTAACCTTACCAAAAATTTAAAGAAAAAAATTTGGAGCCGTTTTTGAGAAAATCTTGTTTGTAATGTTTCAATCCTATGACGCAGACAGATGTAATCTGAATTTGCTGATCGCGTGCTTCCCTCCACCTACATTTTATGCCAGTATTACTGGCTGGGAAGACCTCCATATCCATACCGCCCACCAAGAGATAGAGATCCGGGAACTTGAGGTAGGAACGCCTTTATATAAGGCGGTTAACTCGGGATCCTGGAACCGTGACCCCGTACGAGTGAATCCCAAGTTACTTCGACAATTGACAATTGACCCTCGACCACTTCAAAGTTAATGCGTTCTATGTGATTTTAGATAACTTAGTTTGCGAGGTAAGTCGAATAAGTATCGCTTACAAGATCAGTGGAATTTTAGAACTTTGAAATTTGAATGTATGCAATGTACAAGAAAAATCAAACTTTTCGCGAGGCTTCTGTGACATGGATTTAGAAGGCACATTGGGAGATGAAATGTCACACTTCCATGCACACTGCGATTAGAAAAATATTGAGAATTTGTCTCCAATGGAATTGATGAAGTTACTTCGTGAAAATATCTTGTACATGTTGTATTCCAATGTTAATACTGCAAATTGGATTATTGTCTGCTCACCAATAAGCAATTGCATTGCTGAAAGATGTTATTCATGTTTGACACGTGTGAAAGACTACCTCAGATCCGAAATGACCGAAGATCGATTAAATGCGCTCGCGTTGTTGGCAATAGAATGCGGAATTTTAAATCAGTATACTGAGATAATCTTGTGCACCAATTCAGTGACCAATCAGCAAGACGCGAGAGATTTTAGTTTATTTTGTGTAATGTTATTCATTTTTTAAAGTTATATTTTTATTAATTGAATAAATGCTTTGAAAATTAGTGAAACTTTATTGTCTGTATTAAAAAATTAAAGAAAACAAAAAAGGGCGGCAAGGAGTATAATGCACAAGTATAAATCCGCCCCTGCATATGAGCTGCAATATGCAAGCGGAATCGCTACTTTCTCATTTCCAATAAGCACTGTTTTTAAACTGAGTTTAGAGGAATCTGTTAACAACCTCCATTCCTTCGGATCATAATGGTCACCCAACTTACTTAGTAATGCATCAACATTAGTACAATACACTATATTGCCTTCTTCGGAGAATAATCATTAGAGGTTTTGTTCCCATTGACGATACGCAGTAATTGTAGTTCCTTTCTGAAGGAGGTTCCAACCCTTTATTCGGGACGGCAACATTTCAGCCTGATTCTTTGACAAGTTTAGATCACGTACTGGATCATTGAGTTCCGACTGATTGATTCTATGAGTTTCTGTAGACGTTCCTCCGAAATCTGGGCCTTCAGTGACATCCTTTTCACTACTAACGCTTATATTTCAAAACTGTAATGAAGATTTAAACTCCAATTATCCAATGGCGCTGGGATTTGAAGGTTGTCACTGTGAGGAGCAGACCTAATAGCTGATGGGGTAGCGGTCGCAAATTTCCGTTAAGCTAACCACTAAAAAATGTTTCACAAGACGCACAGCAAATATGAAGGGCCCACAATTTCTTCTGATCACCGTTACGATAACCGATACGATACAATTCATATGCCTTTCTTAATACGGGAGTAATATTCCGCCTTTGGCTCTTCAGTTACCTCGCCACACACATAACAGAAATTGTTTGCATGGTTTACACATTGTCGCGGCATTGCAAGGAAACTTCGTACAAAAATCGACACTCGAACGCAACGTGAATATGAGTCGTGCACTACGCAGTAATATCAACAACGTTCCCTATCGACGTGCAGGCGCAAATAACTAACGCGCGAAGCCGGCGCGGCGTGCGTCATCGCACTTACCTTCTCAATTCGTGAAGTTGCTCAACTCATACGATCGGTCTGGGATCAATTTCACATCTTTAGTGGAATTTACTACATAATTTTCAGCGATTTGTAGACACTAATCATTAGTGAGTTAATGTTCTTCAAATGACTTGAAATGAAGTTTTTCGGAAACTGAAAAATTCTCTGTGAAAAAGAGCTTTACGTTTCGCATTTACAGCAACGCTTAAGGTGGTTAGAGAGAGATATTCCCTAGTAGATTGAGAGTCCATATTACAGTCAAAAATACTTATTTGCGATATAAATGGGTATTGCGAGACCTATATAATCAAAATGCAGACTCTTGTGATGAATTTTAATTAATTATACGAATGAATTTGGTTGTGGAATGTCTAATGTGGAATGTACTAATTGTACACGCGTGCATTCACTTGTACTGAAAATGTATTTTCCTTTCATGAAATTACTTCTGGTTTAGTTGACGTTATCCAAAGTTGGTAATAGGTCAAACAAAGACAATGATGAAAAAGATATCAGGGGATGAGTGATCACAGAAGCTGAATAAAGATCTTTTTGGAAACAGTCTAGTAGGCAGGTCTTTTACAAAATAACGAATAACAAAACAAAATGGCTTCGCATTATTTTACGGTCCCAGAGAATCCCCATTTAGACGAGAATATTGCTTCTGGAACAAACTCTTCGCATTGCTTCTGAAGTAAACAAACCGTTTAGATCTTCCTACCGTCGTTTGATCACAACTCTCTTCCATTTGAGATGGTTTGCCCGGCGAGATAAAATACAGCAGAGAGAATCCTTCGAAATATGAGAGGCGCGGAGAAGGTTCCACTGCAGCACCTCGAGATCTCCGGTCCCCGCTCCGCCGCGCACAAAATTCAAACATTGATTTTTACCTCCTCGGGAGAATGAAACGGCCTACTTAGTGTTCACTTTCTCTTTTCCCTTGCGAAAACCTTATTCTGGCGCAAATGCCCCCATCTTCCCGCGGCCGGCTCTTCGCCCTTCCCGCCTTGCGGGCGCGCCACCGCTTTTGTTTCACACTCGAATGAAAAAGGAGCAGATAAAAATACCAGAGCTACGACTGGCACTTTTGTCTGCGAACGTTATAGAATAGACTTTTTATTCCATACCATCCGTCTTCCCCTGAGAGATACGTAGGTGTGCACCGGAGGGCGACTCGGCTAATCCAGGAATGCAGCCGTCCCCCCAGGCCTCTTTATCGGTTCTTTTTTGTGTTTTTGCTTTTTTAAGTGATGGACCTAAAATGTATATGAACTTTTGACGCCACCTGCGTGTGGATATTAAGAACTGCGCTTTAACATTATCATTCCAATCAGGAAAGAAATTGTAATGGTTCGGCCGGGAGGAAGGCTTCTCGAGCGGCAATTGATACACCGAGAAAGTACCTACCCTGTCGGGAAAGGAAATTTTCCAGGCGTTGCATCATCGAGGGCGCCCCCACGCCGCGCCGCCCAAAATAACGGAAAGCGTCGCCAGAGAGCAAACGGTCGGGCGGGTGAGAGCCAAGTAGAATTACAAATGCAGTGGGGCTTAAAGTAAAGTATTGTTGCACTAATAGGAGTCTTGTTATTCTGTGGGACAGTTCCGAAGAAGATACGACATGAATACATGAAAGTTGACCAAGATTCTTGTGAGACTTTATCGTAAGGAGGAGGAGCCAAGGAAAAATAATAAATAGGTAGATTTATATTTCCGCTGGATCTTCTCCATTTATTTTCGTTCATAATATTATATTATTTTCTTTGTATCCTATCGTAATTTTCTCGTCGACATTTGAAAAATACCTTTACATAAAAAAATTGTTCGTAAGTAAATGTCGCCAAAGTTGCAAAAATGGTAATTTTGAAACAGTTGCATTAAAATTGAATAAAATATATTACCAGAAGCACTCTTGCAATAAAAGTTTTGAGCACTTAGTTGAATCATGGGCGTAATGGACGATTTTATATATGTAGCTGAATGGAATATTTGAAATGAACTTATTGAATGGACATTTCCTTCCGTTGCTTCAACTATAATCTATGATTTTACGAGATTGATTGATTTTTCGTATTTCCGGGCGCGTCAATTTCTACGGTCATTAATTCCGTAAGTGTAGTGTATGCTTTATTGTGGGAGATGGCCGAGGTGTTCCCCCCTGGATGGCGAAACCTGGCGTCGATCTACAGGTCGGGTTTTCCTATTCAGGTATTTCCCACCAGAGGGGAACCGCCCCCTGACGGGAGAAGCTCTAAGCTCCCAACTGGTCTCACATGTGTAGTAGCGCAGTACATGTAAGTAAACGATGAAGAGAGGCAAGGAAGAGGACGGAACGACCCAAAGTCTTTTTGTTAGGGTACTGATCCGGTATTCACTTGGTGTTTATCGGAGAAACCACGGAAAACTACCGATTAAACAGCCGGTCACTAGAATTATTCTTCAGACAGCGGCTGAATTCAATCCAGCAATCTTATCTAGTGTTGAAAATCTTGCCACCATCGTTACTCCAACCCCAGGACCTCCCGGTCAAAGGCACTGCAGTGACATCAGTAGATGCCTTGAGCGATGCCCTTTGGCAAACTATTTCCAACATTTTCACTTACAACTCAGCAATAATATGGGTATTATTTAACAAACAAATTGTAAACTTAATGTAGTTACGTCGTCACGTTAGTCACAATGTGTCTACTAGATTTACATTCTGAGAAACGATTTGACCCTTACTTCATAATGGGGTAAATTGTCGTGCGTTTCCCAGCTGTTACTTCATTCAGATTAATATAATTTTGCCCTCAGAAGATTTTTCTTGAATCATTCCGGAGAGGTAACAGCGGTTCTATACTGCACGTTCCCTTGTCATGACTTCCAGAAGCAAGTGAAATGATGCTTCCGTTCTATTCATGCAGGGACGTCATAGAACTTCAATTTGTGATAATCAAGTACACAGAAACTCATAATTTTACCATCAACTACCAAACAAAAAACTGGAAAACGCAGCAATGAATGCGACATGCGGAGTACAATCTCTCTGACGATTGAAAGGGTTGTGCAGGATGTCATCACAATGTCCACAAAGCTTCGAGAACGTTCAGGAGCAACACACGGCGTTTAACCTTCAAGTCTTCGAATTGTGGGAATTCTGATTTGGTGTTGTTGACGTTCTTATCAGAAGAAATAAAAGAGGTCATCTTCGTCAACATACTAGCTTTATTAAGATAGCCGGCTTTGCCGTCATCGTCAATATACAAGATACAGAAAGATATAACAAAATTATAAATAAATACACAATAAGATAGAAAATTAAATTACAATTAATGGATACATAGCAGTTCAAAATTAACATAAAAAGGGGATAATCAATAAAGACACATTATGATTGCAAAAGATAAGGAACATATAGCAGCTAAAATTGCAAAAATGAAATGCGACGGGTGGGGGGAATTAATACAGATAATAGTAGTTCAAATTTCATATTATAAATATATGTGAAGAAATATACATTCTCATATTCAAAAGAAGGAAAACCAAAATTAAAATATATATATATATATATATATATATATATATATATATATATATATATATATATATATATATAATAAATGGGGGATAGTAATAATAATTAATATAAAATGTTATTACAAATATGGGTAAATAATTAAATAATAAGTTGAGCCGCTTTGCTTACCTCGCTGCTTTCGGCAAAAGTTGGTAGACTGTGCCCAGAGGAAACGTGACACGAGGTTTTTATTGCTTTCCGGAGATCCGGCGAGGGGTCGGAGGAGGTCTGTTTAGTGTTCTCTTGGAAATGTCTTAGGAGGCGGGGGAGTCAGTTGGTGAGGTCGGGGGGTGTAAAATTATTAGTAGAGGGGACAGAGGGAATTTATTTTGTTCATTGAGAAGGGCCTCAGATTTCTGCTTGGCTTGAAATATGTGAAAGATTTCTAAAGCGCTTCTGTTCCAGAATTTATTTTCTATTTCAAGAATTTTAATGTCTGAGTCTGGGTGGAAAGTGTGGCCTGCGTTTATAAGATGAGTAGCAAAGTGCGATTTGTTTGTATTGTGCTTCCATGCATGTAAATGTTCTTTAACTCTGGCATTGAAGCTTCTACCTGTTTGGCCGATGTATTTAGCCTCGCAATTGTGGCAGTGGAGTTCATAAACTCCTGATTTCGCCATGAGTGGGGTGGTGTTGCGAGGTGAGAGTAGGTGTTTGAGGGATTTGTGTGTGGTAAAGGAAACGTGAAAATTGTATTTGTGAAGAATATGGGCTACCTTCTGCGATATTTTTCCAAAGAACGGAATAGAAATAAATTTTGATGGTTTCTGGGTGAATGGAGTGAGGCTTGTATACGTTTTGAGTTTTTTCTTATTTAATTTGCGGCGTAGTATGTTGTCAACGAGAGTGGTACTGTATCCATTGGCGGTAGCTATGTATTTAATGGTGCGTGTTTCTTTTTGAAAATTGTCTTGTGATAAGGGAAGGCTGACAAGTCTGTGAATCATGGCATGGAAAGCTGCGTGTTTGTGGGCAGATGGATGTTGGGATGTGTTGTGGATGACAGTGTCTGTGTGTGTGGGTTTTCTAAAAACATTGAAGATGTATTTGTTATCCAACCTAGAGATGGTTAGGTCTAAGAAATTAATTGATTGATTTTCATTTTCTAGTTCTTTAGTGAATTTTATGGATGGGTGTCTGGAGTTAAGGAACTCGACGAAGATGTCGAGTTGTCTTGTTGTACCTGTCCATAGAGCTAAGATGTCATCGACGTAGCGGTACCAGTACATTAAATTTTGAAGGGGATGTTGTGTCTCAAACAAGAGTGTTTCAAAATTGTCCATAAACATGTCTACAAGAAGTGGTGACAGTGGTGATCCCATCGGAAGACCAGAATTTTGTTTGTAGAAAGAGTTATTAAACATAAAGTAGTTAGTGTCCATGCAGAGTGAGATCAGATTGTACAGTTCTGTTCGTAATGATACGGGGCACGTAGCTTTGTCCAGGATATTTTGTAAAATTAATTTTCAGTCTTGAGTCGGGGTGCTAGGTAATAAATTTGTAACGTCAAAGGATAGTTTGGCATTGGCCGGTATGTATATGTCTTGAAGTTTGGTCACAAGTTCCAAACTGTTCTTGATGGTATGGACGGGTTTAAAACGTACGTGTTCATGAAAGAGGTTGTTGAGTCTGTGAGCGAGTCTGTGGGTAATAGTGTTGGTGTAGGAAACAACAGACCTAATAGGTATGTTTTCTATGTGGATTTTCGGGAGGCCGTAGAGGCGAGGGGGAGGCGGGATTAGAGGGAATAAAATATCTGGATTTAGTGAATAGGGCGGGGGAGTCCTTGAGTTCTGTTCTCAACTTAACAAGAAGTTTACTCGTAGGGTCCTTAGGAATTTGTTCAATGTTCTCATCATTCAAGAAATCATCTATTTTGTCATTCTAGTCTTGGGTGTTGAGTATGACGGCCGTGTTCCCTTTGTCAGCTTTTGTAATGGTCAAGTTGTTTTCCGTAGCTTTCTTGAGAAGCGGTTTGGCAGTAGTAATTTCATGGTGTGTGTTTTTGATGTGACAGGCTATGGTTTTTTCGCGGGAAAGAGCGCTGGCAATATCATATTTAGTTTCAAGCATGTTGTTAGAAGAAGGAATGTTTGTGTCTGTTTGAATGCATAATTGTTTAAGTTTAGTGCCACTGAACTGAGAAGGAGGACAATGCTTGAGGCCTTTTTCTAGAAGTGAATGTTCGTTATTGGATAGTGTTGTCGAAGAAAGGTTAATTACTTTGGGATGGAAGACTGGATAGCCGTGAAGTGACGGAGGGGGTGGGTGGGCCGGTGCAGCGCGAGAAGCAAGTCGGCTCAACTTACGTGTTTGCACGATTTTCTTCTTTTCTCCAAGAGCGAAGACACGTTCTCGAATGCAGCTGTCGAGGGTAGACCACTCTGCGGGGTGTAGTCGTGATGCCAACTCCCCTCGAATCCAATAGAGATCCAGAGACACGTTGTCCCTCGCCGAATACCATTTTTGGATCTCGAGTTTCAGCAACCTTTGGATCTCGAGTTTCAGCCGACTTGCTTCTCGCGCTGCACCGGCCCACCCACCCCCTCCGTCACTTCACGGCGATCCAGGCTAAATACATCGGCCAAACAGGTAGAAGCTTCAATGCCAGAGTTAAAGAACATTTACATGCATGGAAGCACAATACAAACAAATCGCACTTTGCTACACATCTTATAAACGCAGGCCACACTTTCCACCCAGACTCAGACATTAAAATTCTTGAAATAGAAAATAAATTCTGGAACAGAAGCGCTTTAGAAATCTTTCACATATTTCAAGCCAAGCAGAAATCTGAGGCCCTTCTCAATGAACAAAATAAATTCCCTCTGGCCCCTCTACTAATAATTTTACACCCCCCGACCTCACCAACTGACTCCCCCACCTCCTAAGACATTTCCAAGAGAACACTAAACAGACCTCCTCCGACCCCTCGCCGGATCTCCGGAAAGCAATAAAAACCTCGTGTCACGTTTCCTCTGGGCACAGTCGACCGACTTTAGCCGAAAGCAGCGAGGTAAGCAAAGCGGCTCAACTTATTATTTAATTATTTACCCATATTTGTAATAACATTTTATATTAATTATTATTAATATCCCTCATTTATTATGTATATATTAATTTTGTTTTTCTTTCTTTTGAATATGAGAATGTATATTTCTTCACATATATTTATAATATGAAATTTGAACTGCTATTATCTGTATTAATCCCCCCCCCCGTCGCATTTCATTTTTGCGATTTTAGCTGCTATATGTTCCTTATCTTTTGCAATCATAATGTGTCTTTATTGATTATCCCCTTTTTATGTTAATTTTGAACTGCTATGTATCCACTAATTGTAATTTAATTTTCTATCTTATTGTGTATTTATTTATAATTTTGTTATATCTTTCTGTATCTTGTATATTGACGATGACGGCAAAGCCGTCGAAAGCCGGCTATCTTAATAAAGCTAGTATGTTGACGAAGGTGACCTCTTTTATTTCTTCTTCAAGTCTTCGTCTTTACCGGTATAAAGAACTCGTTACTGCAAGAGATGGCTGTGGAATTTTTTGACAGGAAAACCAAAGCTAGAACCCTTTTGACGTAAAAAAACTTTGATGTTCAGACAGGCATATTTCCCATGTAAAGGAACAAATTCCACAAATTGAATATCAAGATGTTTACTTTCTCCCCTTACAAATTCTTCGCAAGAAGAGAATCATGCATCGAAAAACGGCGAATTTTCGCCAGAAAAACTCTTATCATTCAGTTCTGGTAATGAAAAGTGAATAAATCCTGTTACTAAATTTAGAAAAAAATCCTTTAACTGTGTTGCCATAATCCATGTTTTGTTGCTCCTTGATACCGAAAAATCGATTAACGGCAACGCTAGAGCCTAAATCGTACAGATGATTTTCTTCAAAGTTGATATTCCCCAATCGTTCTCTGATGTTGCGGCTCCTGGAATTTAACACCGATATTTTGATGTTTGGGGGTACTTTACTCAAGCCCTTCGGACATTTTCAAAATAAAAAAAAATGGCTATAAATTTGTTGATTAAATTTTGTTGAATAGTGAGAAGGACGTTTAAGAGAATGAAGTAGGTATCATTTTCGTTGATTTTCCTGATTTTTCAAAAATTGCAAAAAAAATTTCAAAACTAGAAAATTGTAGATAGAGATTTGTGACTCAGACAAAGTCTGTTCGACAAATTTAGCTCTTTAAGGAAGGTCATATACGATGTTTTGAAAAAAACGAGTAGAGTCTGCGCTTGAAATTTACGGCGTTTCCCCCCCCTCAAAAACCGTTCCAATTTTTTCTTTAAATTTTCTCCAAATATGTAATAAGGGACGGTAAAAAATATAGTAATAAATAAACTAGTGGTGCTGTAGAATGGCACAGACTTTCTCGTGCTAGTTAATTTTCGAATCTCTCTAGTGTCGACGAGCTTCTGGATGGCCTTGATGTCTTTCCAGGTGGCATCTTCTGTCACCGAAAGGATATTCTTTCCTATTTTCTCAAATTTTTCGGCTGCCTAATGCTAGAACTGAAATAACTATGCGATTATGACAGAAGTGCCAATTCCCTGTATATCTCTGTGGCCGAAGTGGCTAGAAGTCGGGTATGGACTCAGTGTTTCGGAGGGAAGAGTCACTGGTTCGAGTCTCTCGCAAGGATGATTATCTGTCAAAATTCTGCGTTGCCACAGAAAAATGTTGAGAATTCCAGAAACTTGATTGAAAATCATTTGAAAGAAATCTAATCAAAAATACCATTAATTAAAGCAAATAAACTGGAAGTGCCTAGGTTACTTTCATATTTGAACTTTAAAACAAGTTTTCAACTCTCTTGTTAGATTTGTAAATGTATGTCACAGCAAATCAATATTGCTGTCTTTCGGTGGACCTGTATGAACCGATTCAAGAAAACTAATGATTATATCAACATGGTATTTAAAATTCAATATATTCAGTATCCATGGGACCAACTTAAGATACCCCTAACAGTTCCGAAATAATAATAATAATAATAATAATAATTAATATAATAATATTTGAATATAATAATATTAATATAATTATTAAAGTAAAATAATAATAGTTATTATTATTTCACTTTATACTTCTTTTTACTTTCTCGTCTTGCGAATTCCTCGTCAGAAGAGAAAGTTTGTAATAGTGCGCCGGAAAACGGCAAAAAAAAATTATGGCTAGGCTCTGGTAACGAAGAAGTGAATAAATGCTGTTGGTAAATTTAGAAAAGACTAGTGATGCTATTGTATGGCACGGACGTTTTTGCACTTGTTAGTTTTCTAAACTATTTAATTTAGCTTGTACGTTATGCCTTATTCCTTTCCCACCTGCCATCTTCCTTCCACCTGACATCATGCCGCCCAAAGGACATTTTTTCACGTTTTCTTATTTTTTGGCTGCAAAATACCAGAACTAAAACCACCATACACTTATAACTTGTATAGAATTTTTAATCTCATGTCCCACCAAAATGACTGAAGTGGTTAATTGGCGTGTACGAAGTCATCTCTTCGAAGGATCTCTTCTAACCAAGGAGTTGTTGTAAATAATAGAATTCCAAGTACGGCGCTAAATTTCAATTAATTTCGGCCGCCTATGTACCAACATCAATATTATAGTAGGAAGGCGCTAAAAAAATTCAATTTTTTGCAATTATCAAAAATTCAGAATTAACCGTGAAAATCGGACGCGGCGATGCGACCTTTATAAGTGTATTTTACTATATTTTTTACAAGAAATTAAAAGAAAAAAATAGGGGCCGGTTTTGAGAATATTTTTAAAATGTTTATGAGGCTTCATGTAAAGTATCCTCAAATTTTAAAGAATGTTTTTCAACGTTTCAATGCGTCAACTAAAGCCAGATGGACAGGGGTTTCTTCAGTTTGGTAAAACTCGTACGCATGGTTTAGGCGCTAGTAGTGTTCAAGACGGACAGACGGACGAACAGACGTTTTGGCGTCAATTGGCTTTTGAGTATGAAGGACCCACGAAACAGGGATTCTGGCTACATCGCGTGTAAGAGGATTTTATTTTATTAATTTTGGTATTGGATTTATTCACTTCTTCGTTATCAGGACCCGACAATGAATTTTTTTCTGCCGAAAATACGCCGTTTTTTTCGCGAAATATTATATACCTTTCTCTATACTACGTATATTGCTCCTTATACGAGAAAGTAATATCACACCTCGCATTTGCTGAATTATTGTCAGTACGTCGGATAGCTATCTTAAAACGATGCGCGTCGGCGACACCTCACTGAGTTCACCTCTGGAGGTCGCCTTGCCGGGTCACTCCATGTGTGTGTGTGTGTGTGTGTGTGTGTGTTGTAACAGCACAGAATAGCATGCGCTATTACAAATTACAAACCACTCAGAAGCGGAGAATATAAATGAAAATATCGAATCGCGTCTTGCTGTACAAAACGCTGGGGAGTTCGCTACTCAGAAATTGTGCAGAAACGGCGGAAATGCGTGTGTCGCCAGGGATAGCATCCGGCGATGGGGCAGGTAGCTATTGTTCATACCGAAGACAGGGTGGAGCGCCGTCAGGAGAAAGGTATGCGGCCGCGGGAGCCTACATCACGGAGCATTTCGGAAGGATGGCTTCAGGAGGCGCGAGCTGACGGTATGAGACAAGTCACGGGACACCCAAACGGGTACGTGATTGGCCCGGAGCCACCGCGTCATCAGCGTGGAGCCGCGTTAGATATAAAAACACGAGACTCGAAGTTCCCCATCTTCTGAAAATTGTTATCGAGCGGTCAGCGTCTGAAACTTGTCGTCGAGGGACTTCTTCTTACGAAACTTTTCGTCGAGCGGTCAGTTACTGAAACTTTTCGTCGAGCGGTCTGGTTCTGAAACTTTTCGTCGTGCGGTCTTCCGTAACTGTGTGCCGAGCTTCAGTTTTGGCTCCTCGGAGTTTCGCCGTACGGCTGCCTAAATACCGCCAAATGTTGATCGTTGAGTTGAGCGAGAAGTTCGCCCCACCGCCTACATGGGCGAAGTAGTGGCTCACATGTGCGGGACGACTTGTGGGAGCGGTCTCTGTGATTGAGGCGAGACAGCGGGAGACGCATGGTTTCTTCTCTGAGGCATCGCTCTCGCTACGCCGCTCCATCGCCGAGGGACGAGTGAGGTCAACACACCCACGCGCCTTAACGCGGGACTGGGACCGTCTTAACGCGGACCCGGCTACGACGAAACATTACTACGTGGGGCGATCTATTGATTCCACGCTCTCCATGGGAGCCGGCCGCCTACCAGCGCCAGCCACGGGCAATTGTGGGCTAGATGGCCAAAAGGTACATGAACGGAACAATGAAAGGTGGAGAGGGAGAGAAAGGAAGGAGGTTATCATTGGATAAGGGCGTCGTAGGCGTGATTATGTATAATGTTGCTTGGATAATTGTTCTTTGTGGGTTTAATAATTAAATTGAGTAATATTTGTTTTTCAATTAGCGTATTAATGACTAGAGAATTTGGAAACCCGTACATGCATGCCTCCTTAATCCTTCGCCAGATCATTGTTGTGGCGTTGCAGGTGAGTCTCACTACCAACTGGTAGCCGGACAAGCAGCCAGCCTACGTGGATGAGAGCAAAAGGTAGCAGTGTGTGTGTGTGATTGATTTTTTCCATGTTTCCGGGCGCTTCAACTGCTTTGGTCATTAGTCCCGTTAGTGTAGTGCATGTTTTTTCTTGGGAGATGGCGGTGATCTTCCCCCGCTGGATGGCGAGATCCGGCGCCGACCTACCGTCAGCTAGTGGGGTTTCCTCCTAACCAGTACTCTCCCACCAGCGGGGTACCGCCCCCGCCGGGATAAGCTCTAAGTTCCCGACCGGTCTCCCGGAATATGTGGTAGTGTAGTGCATGTTAGTGTAAGTGTGTGTGTGTGTGTGTGTGTGTGTGTGTGTGTAAGAGGTGAGGATAGGACAAGGATGAGGTAGGAATGATCGCGCGCAGTCCGTGGTCCGTTTGGTAGGGTACTGCTCCGGCAAACGGAAAACTACTGATCTGAGCAGTCGGCCGCTAGAATTCTCCTCCAGACAGCGACTGAATTCGACCTAGCTAAAAAGCTAGTGTCGAAAATCCTGCCGCCGTCAGGACTCGAACCTAGGACCTCCCGGTCAGAGGCGCTGCAGTGACATCATGTGATGCACTACCGCTACGGTTTTGTGTGTGTGCGTGTGTGTTTGTGTATATATATATATATCTCGTGACGATACTTTTAGTCCTGCTGCTACTAACTATAGAGAACGATACCACATTAATCATAAATATATCAAGGCGCAGGAGTCTTGGTAGGAAAAAGCTTTGAACGGAGATCGCATGTGAAGTAAACGATAGCACAATTCTGGTAAAACTGGGATATATTCGATCCTGAAATGAAAAGCAAAGATAACATAATACGTTCGTCCAATCAACCCCGTTACTATTACCTTCGAAAAATCATTCCGTGAAAATCTTTCTAAATAACTGATGAAATGGCATATCATATGTGAATTTCACTAGTAGTGCTTTTACTCTGAATTAAATTGTGATTTTACACAGTGAACCTCATTGACTTTTTTCCATACCGTAGTTACAAAACACATGCTTTTTAAATCATAAAGCAGTTTATTGAATTCTACATCCAGAAGATTCTAATTCTATTTTTCAAAACCTCTTCAATTGAAAACAAAATTATACAGTGCTAAAAATTTGAAGACCGATTTTTCGTTCTCTAGATTCTTTAATTTGGATCTGAAAGGCCTGTCCAATTACAGTAAACACGTCTCAAGTTTATTCCCTTTTCAGTTCTGTATTCACGAACTTGATGAAATCGAGTTTAGCTCCTCCATTTCTCACTCGAACGCCCAGAAACACGCAGCGTTCTGCAGTGTACTGTTTACCAGTGAAGGTTGAGCCGCTGCCTTCCCCGAATGCGCCGCTGCCGCGAGCGCAGTCGGTGGCCGATCCCGGTCCTCCACGGTTCCTCTTGCGTTGCCCCTCAGCACGTAATCGCACCGTCTCCGATGACAGAATAAGATTGAAATGAAAATAGGGATATAAATGTGGATCACCAGTATATATTCAAACGTAATTACTAATAATAAACGTCAATCTCACTAACTTGGTCGACAGGTTCTATGAAATAATTGTTGCTACTTACTCCGCTACCAATTACTCAATCTGCCAGCCATACGGAGTGTCCAGTAATCTGAAAATATTTTTGAAATGTCTACTCAAGGATTGCATGTAATGGCAAATAACAATCAGCTTTCTTTCAAACTATGAATTATAATTTATTATGAATGCCAAAGTTATTAACCATCACCAATTATTACAATTTATCTTTAGGTCATGGCCATTTTTCTCGTTATGGCAATAAAAGCGTTAAAGAACCTTCTATCCTGTCTTGCCCCTTCGTGCGCCCGTCGCTCCATGTCGCCACGTACAGTAGACCAATCTTCCTTCTTGTCGAAGTCCACGATGATCAGCGATGAAGTCGAAACTTCCTCCAATCACTTCACAAACACTGCCTACGCTCTTTATCTTGCGCCTCAGGTGGGCACCTCTTTCAAACTGATTACTTTCCCAGGTCGGAATAATATCCCTCTAATATTATTTTCTATCACCTAACCTGGCAATTCACAATTCACTGGTAAGATTTCTAAGTCAAATCTTGTTACTCCACGGCGAAAATATTCTAAGTCACTTTCCAATTCACTCATGAACATGTTACAAGTCCGAGTTTGCAATGGTACAACACGTAAATTTTAGAAGTTCCACTTGTACACCTAATACGGAAATATTCGAAGTGCAAGTTCAATGTTCACTCTCACGAAATATCACAAGGCCCGATTTAATATTTAACCTCAAGAAAAAACGCGCAAGCGATACGCTCACCACCACGACACAAGTCGGAATGCCATAATTCCCAACCTGGTTCACCCTTCAAATCTCGCTGTGATTTTCTATTGTTTTTTTTTTCGCGTTGCTACGGTGCTCCTTGCGCGTTTATTTTACAGCACTCCCGGATACTACTACCCCCCGCACGAATTGAATAAGAATTTATGAAAATATTAACAGAGTTCATCTCCAAAGAGTATATTTTTGATGCCTTGGTGGGAATTCTAACAAGCCCCAACCCCCACCCCCTAAGCGCCTCAGGTCAAAACACGACCCTTTCAACCACTTGGGATCCGCCCGACCCAGAACGGCGCCGGACATAGTCTTTAGCGTACCGCAGCCTCTCCAGACCGACCCACCTCTCTCCACCCTAGCTGGGCGCAGCTTTTAAACAGTTTGTTCGTTGTTGCATCAGAATCCCCTTATGAAAACAAAATAAAATTAATCAGCTCAGACGCACACGTGCTCGCAGCTGCACTTTCTCAGTTGGCGTCAACAATGAGAGACAGAGAGCGTTGGATGGAAAACCTCTGATCTGTCCGTTACAACTATAAATGCCTAGAACTGAGCGAAAAAGATATTCCAAAAATTGTTAAGCGACGAGTAAAAAATTGCTCAGAAAACTAGTGAATACTAGTTTTAATTTTTTCGTTAAATATTAATCTTTCGTTTTCCTTCATTTTAATTTTACATAGATTTCGGTTTTCCATTGTTACCTTTTTTGTAATAAAACCTGTAGTTCTCTTGAAATGGTACATACATAATGTACGAAACGTCAAGACATATATATATATATATATATATATATATATATATATATATATATATATATATATAAACACACACACATGAGACGAAACGGACTTGGTCCATCTCTCTCATGGGTCAATTGAGAGATGGCTACAACCCGAGTGTCGCCATCACAACATTTAAAAGCCGCGCTGATGACGTCAGGGGATGACGCGCAGCGACGGTTGTGTGCAAACCGAAAAGATGTCAGCCAATGAGGAGAAGACCGATAAGACCTAAAATTGCCATTGGCCGGCATCGGTCACGCGAGGTGTCCGAAAACCATCACCTCGGCAGGTCGCGCAAGCGAACATTCTTCTTCTGAAAACCGTCGCAGGGGCAAGTCGATTCATTTTCTTCTCAAAATTCGTCATGGAGGCAAGGCGAAAGTATTTGGCTATGAGATTTAAGGGCGGAAACGAACTTTGTATTTCGTGGAATAATTAGTTTTTCCCGAAGCAGTTCAGTTAAGTGTTGTGCGCGAGCTACGAAACGTTAAAAGGTAATTGTCGCACAAAGGCCGACCTAACACTGACTAGTAAATTCAGTAGGCTCGAGTTAGAGCGGAGTAAAAGCTCGCAAGCTCGTTTCATCTACAATTACGTAAACGTGAGCTGCACCATCAAAAAAATGTAAAATCGCCGATCCGAGGCGAACGCCGCCAGGAAGAGTCGTCTACTAGAACCTGTAGCAAAGAAGAAGCCAATTAAGTGTATAAATTTATCACGGACATTTTAGAACGTGAGTAAAACTCGACGCCGCACTCATCCGAGAAGGGGGAAGGAGGTTTGGATCATCGCGAGGAGAGCTTCGCCGGGAAGACTGCCAGCCGCCTAAGGTCGCCGCCAGCGACACCGCTTCCGTGCAAGCGAGGCCAACTGCTGCCCTGAGTCCCCGAGTGGACCCGACGAGGTCATCCATCCCGATTTCAACCCTGCGGGCACGCCGCTTGCAGCAAAAGCTGAACCCCAAAGTACACGTCGCCGAGAGCCGTGGGACGATAATGAGTACCCGTAAATCCACAGAATTCTTAGAGAATTTGCTTTTCTGTAAAAGAAATCCGATGCCCTCTTGTAAAATTTGCATTTGAGATTGTGTTAAATTTCATTTTGTGGGTGAAGGCATCACTAATCTGCCTTGTTACTTGATAAAAATTCAGATAAAGAAAGTGTAAACTAGGTTAAATAATGTAAGGTTGTAGAAAGTGTAATTATAAAATTAGGATGGCCAATATTACGATTATTTCCGCGCCAGCTGGTTGCGTTGGAGTGCATTGTATTATAGGTTAATGAAATTTGAAATCAGTAGCGTCAGACATTAGATTCTGATCGCAGAATTAGTAACGATAAAATCCACAGTACTTTTTGAGATTTTACATTAGGAACCTAATGATTGCTTGTGTTATACTTGTGAAATCACGCAGAGCAGAGGTTTGTGTGTTAAAGTTTTCTACAAATTTTGTATCATCGAAGTTTTTATTAATGGAGTATTCTCAAGCCTATAGTAGCGCTTGTTGTTAATGTGTGTGAGTTTCCTTAGTCATATTCCAAGCAGGGTTTCCTGGAAAAGAAATACTTTCAATTTGAACAAATAACTGGTAGGGCCCGGCGACAGAGTGGCGGAGAAGACGTCGCATGTGGCTGGTGACACCCACGCCAGAATAAGGGGTATAACCGCCCTGACCCTTCATCAGTTGGTGAATGCACGGCGCGTCGCGAAAGACGACGACGTGTTCCGTCGCAAATATGTTCACATTTCCAGATTTCTACATGTGGTTTGATCTTGTATAAATGTAGATTGTCCCATCTATTAACACGATTAAACTAGGATCAGGAGGAAAGATCTACAACAACAACAACAACAACAAATATAATAATAATAATAATAATAATAATAATAATAATAATAATAATAATAATAATAATAGAGACAAGCTTCAGTAAACATATAATAAAGAAACCAACTTCTGATCTCGGTAGAAAATACAAGCTTTACATAGAAAATCTAGACCATATCTTATCCACGTACCCCATCTATGTCCAAAGAAATTACATGTAAAGATATGACAATGTTACGGCAATCATATACTGAGCTGTAGATAGATAACTCTATCTGTGTAGTAAACATAACATCTTGACTGATGACAAACCATATTACAAATTTAAACCACCATCAGTTACTGAGAATGAAGAAGTCAAAATTATTTGGAATGCCTACATTATCACCAATAAAGCCATCATCGCCAACAGACCAGATATCACACCAGTGCTTAAAAAAGAAAGAAATGCCTTCTTCATTGATGTTGCAATACCCAAGACACATGATCTACAAAACAACATTCAAGAAAAGTAAATAAAATACATGGATCTAGCTACAGAAATTAAACGTCTCTGGAAAAAGGAAATCAGTATTCTACCAT
Organism: Teleogryllus occipitalis; assembly: GCA_011170035.1. NCBI lineage: Eukaryota > Metazoa > Arthropoda > Insecta > Orthoptera > Gryllidae > Teleogryllus > Teleogryllus occipitalis. The sequence continues at coordinate 172,752 of BLKR01002566.1, forward strand.
TCGTCATATCGGCCACAAGAGTTATCTCCAAACATCTGAAACCAAAGTTACTACCAATAAAAATAACATACACAGTGCATTACGAACTACAAAAATCAGGCTTCGGAAGGATCGCGGGTTTCAATCCCGCCTCGGGCATGTGAGTGTTTGCGTATGTCTTTATGTGTGTGTCGTCCATTCACCTTTCATTATCATAATTCCATATCCCATCTCCCTAAGACTAGCAACACTGGGAGATAAAATTTGGATTTAGCATAATTCTGATCCCCCCTCCCCAAAAGGAGACACACCCTTCCCGGTATAAATGTAACTGAGTCTCGATAAGTGCAGGTGTGGTCCTAGTCGGCTAATTCGCATATAATAATAATAGTAATAATAATAGTAATAATACTAGTAGTAATAATAGTAGTAATAATAATAGTAATAATAATAGTAATAATACTAGTAGTAATAATAATAGTAATAATAATAGCAGTAAAAATAATAGTAATAATAAAAAATAAAAATAAAAATCCATGAGAATTAGATAACATTTTTCACATTCGATAACATTTTCTGTCCATTACTGTAACGCCTCCACTCGTGGAAACGCCCTGATAGAATGCTCTTTCGAGCTTGAATATCTCGGGGGGCAGGATCTTTTGGGGTATGAGAAAGTTACACACCCAGACACAAAATGAGATAAAATGACAGTATATTCTGTAATATGGCATGAGAAATTGTTCACACTTAACATTCAAATTCAGAATTAAATCAAATTTACAACACAACACAAAATTTACTTAACAATGTGCTCGCTATGTCGAGTCTGATTCACCTATCACCCGTGCACGGTTTTGCTAAGTTATGAACTTATTTGAAACTAAATTTGCCCATACTCCTGGGATTAATTACAATGAAGCGCTATTCAATATCTTATTGCTACTTTACATTAAATATTTTCCTCGTTAGCAAATTTTATACAATAAAAATGAGGAACTCTAACAAAATTTACACAGTTTCTGGGTTGAATTCTATTGCAAGTATTACCGCTATACAAGGTAAATTTATGCTGTCGTGACACAAATTTCAGGTGATTTTACAAAGTTTTAATGGTCTGGTTCTTCATTTCACTCCTTCCAAAATCCGGTCTCCCACTCTGGTTTACTCAGTTACAAATTACCTTTGCCGCCGCCCAAGGCCCCCGGGTTACGCACCGCCGTCGTGTCGAAGTAGCTGTACACCGCCAGCCGCGCCGCCACTCGCGTTTCCCGATGTCCTCGAAGCCGTCTCTGCAGTCCGTTACCAGATTTTCGCACCAGTCTTCTAAGCTCTCGCCACCAGATCCAGGACACATGCACGCGTACTGCTCCGTCCCTTGCGTGTTACAGCACGTGTCGCTCCTACCAGGGCGTTGACTATGATATTGTTCACAATCACGTTTGCTTTACTTTATGCGGCCTCGTTATAATGTTAACTTGCTACTTCTCGCCGCCTCAATATTGCAACGTTCTCCTCCACTATTACTCGTGATAATGTCTACGACTCCGCGTCTTTACTACAGAAGAATACCTCGCTCGTCGCCGTCTAGCTCTAGAAGAATAGTACCTCGCGCGTCGCCGACTGAACCAAGAAGAACTAGTACCTCGCTCGTCGCCGTCCAAATCGAGAAGGCAGCTTTTCTCCGCTCCGCCGTATAAATGCGGCCCTGACGTCATAGAACCCCTATGCGCGCCGCCCCTCCGTCGAAATTACCCCGCCGCTGCTTCTGGCCGCCACCTCCAGGTCGCGCCTTTTCTCTCTTCCATGCTGCTCTTGCGGTGTTATTATTTGCCCCGTCGCCTTCTATAGATGCGTGGGCGCCGTGTACGTTAGTGGCCAGGCCACGAACGTCACATTACATTCAAAATATAAACAATTGGCAGATACAACTTTTTCATGAAGTGTCACATAAAGTTCTTGAAGTTTTTAAAGAATATTTTACGTTATATTTAAAGTTTATTTTTTTCGTTACAAAGCAAACACGATCTACTTCTTGAATCGACCCAGAGTCAGTGCTTTCCAGATTCCCTAATTAAAATTAAACTCTGATCTTGAAGAAAATATTTTTTCATTGCCCTTATTTGCAATAAACACCTATATTTCAGTTCATGTACTCATAACCACAGTGTTTTATTCTGAACTTTACTATCATTAATTAGGACTCTGAGTAATCATAACTGGACACGCTCATTGGTTTTACACGTTTCATATGTAGAAAAAACGTGCTAACAGGATTAGAAAATGTAGATCTAATTTATTTACATAATATGATCCTTGCTTTCAGGGGGAATTTTTTGACTAAAACTTATCTTTACTCTTCTGATGTATTGTCAAAACTGCATTACTGAGAAGTAGTAACTTTTGTAGTTCAAAACTCTTTCAAAAAGAGAAAAACTTTAATGCATGAATAGAGTAAGTTGCATCGGACAACAAACGTTAACCGATTCATATGCTTCATTTTAACATTACGAGTACCAACAAGGAGAGACTTTTCCAGCAGACAAATACGCGGATGTGGTACAGACAATGGATGGCCCAAAAAGCTTCTATGCTGTAGAGTGTGAATGAAAACTTCACCTGTATGAACAATGTTAGGGTTCTATTGTACCTCAATGATTAGGAGTAAAGTGATTTTAAATGTGTGATAATGACCATTAAATGACCATACAAAAATAGAATCACGAAAAGTTGTTAGTGGATGAAGTAATGATAAAAATCATGTTAGAAGAAATGAATCTGGATATATTTTGTTATTTCTTCGTATGAAATTTACGACTATATTTGCGCATTTGCTTTTGCGAATTTACCATTCATTAACTGAAATACTGAATCTCTAATGGTAGAGAAGCAGTGATTAACCTTAAATGTTCGATGTTCGTTTGTGTTCATTATGTATATCACATTCCGGTTCCTACGCAGTACACTGAGTACTCAAACCATTAATTAGAAATTATGGAATATTTGCCGAGCGTATTGTATTCGATTCGGTTCGATTTGGCTAAGCCCAGCTCAAACACATACTGTAACCGAGAGAACTCCTAAACTCCCATTTTGATTGGCGTCATGCATTTATGTTAAACCAACACATCATCATATAGAGCGCAGTAACGGATCATATAACTTGTCTTACAAACGAGAAAATAAACAAGAAATACACGAAATCGTGTCGTAATATGTGAACTTCACTGATCGGAAATATTTAATCTCGCGCATACTCATACCCCACGTAAACATTTGAACTGTATTTAGAATGTACCAAATAGAACAAAAGTAATAATACTAACATTGTGCTAGATCTAATATTGTGTAATTCATAGGGTAGTACGCATTTAAAGAATAAATGTTGCTGAGATTTCTGTGGAATACATTACGAATCATATGCATAAAACACAAGAAATTCGTGGCACGCCTCTTACCTAACTTCAATTGCTTAGTAAATAGTTGATGGCATTTAAAGAATGGCAACACTTTTACAAATTCGTGATAGAGAAACGTACAAATAGAGAAGGATGCTATTAAATGGAGATTATAAGAACCTTTATAGATTTCAGAAAGAAAATGTGGAATAGTTAAGTGAATATTTCTTAGGAAAGACGTGACGTTATGATCTGAAAGAGCGTTAACATCTGAGAAACACATGAGAAATTTTTTGAGTTACGTGGCAGACACTGAATTTCAACTTGGGATTGGTGAAGAAATAGGGGTTCATCAGAGCATTATTTCCATATCAATTGCATTTGTGACCGAACAAAATTTGAAAAAAATAGGTTAAATATCCTTCAACTTTTGAAGATGTGAGAGGAGCAAAGAATAAATGGCAGCACAAGTTCAAATTCCCGACTGCAATAGGTGTTCCAAACTGCACTCTTGTAAGAATTTCCAAACCTTCAATTCATGGATATGAATATGTGAATCGTAAGGGTTTGCCGTCAATCAATGTTCAGTCAACTTGTGATTCTAAAGAATATTTTACGTGTTGACATGAGATGGCTCTGCTCGGAAAGAGTGCTGTGCATGCAGCTATGCGGAGAAGTAAAAGTGAGGTATTACTCGTAATTGCAGATGAAGGTTATGGGAATGCACTAATGGCTAATGACGCCGCACAGTCCACAGCAGAACCCACAAGACCAGCATCCAATGCACCTTCATTTCACAAAAGTTGAGTTTACCTCACATTTTGTTCGACTTTTATAATGAACTAGAATATGATAAATAATAACAGTAATAATGCTTACATGGCATTTTATTTAAAGTTGTATTTTCATCCTTTACAATTAAATTTAACGTTTCCCTCTACGAAATTTTCTTGTTTCCTATTCTCTTATTATCGGATTTGGTTTTCACTTTCATTTTCATATTATTTACTTTCTTGATTAACTGCTTTTCTACGGCAACTTCTTCATAATATTCTGATTTTATGTCAACGAGAGCTGATGCCTTTCCATTTCTATCTGCTGGCGTTAGAGATTTGCATAATACCACTGGATGTAATTTTAAAAGGTTTGTGAACATTACCTCTTCTCCCATTTCTTCTTCAAGTGTAAATTCCTCAACTGAAATTTTGAATATAATTCTGGTAGAAACAAAGCGATCAAATACACACATAGAGAAGAACTTAACCTCGAAACCAATCTTAAACTCAATCAAACAGAGATGGACTGTTGCGCGCGTTGCTAATACACTCAAACCTTTGCGGAAATACCCGAAGTGGCCAATCGATTATTATTAGTGATGGGTACTCGATACTTTCGATACCTTGATACCCTCGATACTTGGGTGGTATCGATAGCGATCGATACTTTCAGAAAATGACTCGATACTCCTTCGATACTTTTTATTATTTATGCCATTCCCCATCTCCTTTGATTTTACGGAAGAACTGTCTTCTTTACATTCCTCTTCTATATTTCTTCTGTTAGCAACAAGGAAATGTCCGTCTGTTCAGATTCACTTACAGTCGTTGAAATTACCCAATGCTGCAACGTCCGAGCGCCGTGCCACGCTCTTTATCCCACTCGCGCCTGTCATCTCTTGAGATAGTTGGCAATTCGCGACCAATTCAGCTTTGGGAAACTCTTCCTTGTGAGTTCCCAGCAATCTAGTGACGACAGGCTTGATAAGCAATGCTCGATGACAGCGTTTCTTCTCGGGATACTCTCCTCCTCAGCCCACTGCGGAGGCATCTGACGGAGCTCTTGAGTTCAGTTCTGCATTTTAAAATGACTAGATTAGTGCATTCCATAAACAAAAAGAGTGAAGTGTGAAATTATTTTGAAGAGGACTCAAAAGATGACAATCGTGCTAATTGTAGAATATGTAAAAAACATTTTCGCCTGGTGAAAATTCACACAATACTAGTAATTTTAAAAAAACATGTTATATCAATACAAGAGGTAGTATTCAGCTCCATCGAACACAAGTGAGCCAAGCCAACTAATGTTGTCCCGGACGTTTGAATCGTCGCAGATCGTACAAGTGAAGTGGTAGAAGTTAATGACCCATGGCCAGTCCTGTCAAGATCATAAAGTTCCAACACAAATCAACCAACACTCATTGATTTTTTGGCCCCAATGAACAAATTTAAATCAGGAGACAACCGTTCATAAGAAATAACAAGAAAATTTGCTTACATTATACGCAGAGATAATCAATCGATCATTATTATTGAGGACAATAGATTCAAGGAATTATTTAAACATCTTGAACCTAGATACACCATGCCCACAAGAAAATAATAACCCTTTAATCACGATTTCGATTCTCCCATATTTCCGTAGTTAAAAAAATTAAATCACTGTATATGATTCCGAATAACTTATTTTCATTATATACATTAAAAATTTCAAATTAGACAAGCATTTATTGTTCAAAATTTTAATTCACTTAATTTATTTTTTCGCCATCCTCAACTAATGAAATGCATTGACATGTGGTCTCTTTATACAAATATTCTGAAGAGTGATTACGAAGTATCATGCTGTGAATACGAAACCACAGCACAAGAAGATGAATTAAATGTGCGGACTTTCTTCCTCCTGATACAAATCTACTATCTTACTGGAAAAACAAAGTGACTCTCCTCAATTTAAGAAAAAGTGCTGTTCGATACCAGTGCATTTCATCAGCTACAGTGATTTCGGAGAGACTTTTCGGTACAGCTGGATTGATATGTGACAAAAAAGAAATAGAATGGACCCAGAGAGTTAGAATGTTAGTTTTCCTTAATAAGTATCTTTAAAAACTTTAAAAAATGTATGTTCATCTCAATAGTTTTTAAATATTAAAATAGTACATATATGCATGTGTGAAGAACAAAATATATCCTTCCAATTCTGATTGAACCACTTTTACTGCAGAACCTTTAAAGTAGTATGGTATCGAGTATCGAAGCTCTGACAGGTATCGAGTATCGAGAAATTCCGGTATCGACCCCTCACTAATTATTATCGAAAAGTAAAATCTTAAGTAAAGTAATATTTCCTATGTAGCAGAAGAATCCAGTTCATACATGCGATATGTAGTATGAACTTTTACTAATGCTTTTTTTCCTTGGGCTTTTATCCAGCCGACAGCCGGTTGCCCTTTACGTCCCGAAGGGACGCATATTCGACCATACACTAGACAAACACTTGCGGGCTCCTCTGATCTGGGGTCAGCAGAACGCGAGGCCCTCCGCGACAACACACACACAAAGTCAAGGACAAACAGCCATGCCCAAGGCGGGACTCGAACCCGCGACCCTTCGGACCGAAGCGCTGAGTCGGTACTCGCTCTTAGCCACCTCGGCCATCCAGGTCGGCACTAATGCGTTTTACTACAGGCAAAACAAAAGTTAATACTAATATTTATGCATTCGACCCATAGTCTTTAAAGTTCAATTCGTAAAAAAAGTCAGAAAAAAAAGATAAATATTTGACTTCTATTGAGCTACTCTTGAGGGCTGTGATTTATCAAATAAATTCAAATAATCAAAATATTAATAATAATAATAATAATAATAATAATAATAATAATAATAATAATAATAATAATAATTTTAATATTCGGCCCGGTGGCCGAGATCGCCAAGGCAGTTGTGTCTATTGATCTCGGACCGAAGGGTCGCCCGCCTCGGACATGGTTGTATTTACGTGCGTCCGTTTGTGTGTGCCGTCCATTCATCCTTCATTATCATCATCATTCCATCTTCCCAGGACTAACAACCCTGGGATATAAAAATCGGATTCAGCGTAATGCTGATCCCCCTGATTAGTTACATACAAGACTTGCAACGTGATAAAAATGATACTGAACCCGTACATGTGCATGTCCTGCGTGGTCCAAGATGGACTATTCGCTAGCAAAAAAGTATGTTTTTGGCGTTATTGGGTCGGTAGTCCGCCTTCGTCGGCCAGCTACCGGTATCCCTCATGCCTGGGCCTAGTTAAATTCCCATTCTTGGGGGTAAGAGCGCCAGGAAGCGAACATGTATTCTCTTCACCGTAACTAGCAAGATCCGCCTGTTCGAGCTTTTCTTCGTCACACAGCTACAGAAACTGGGACGGTTTTAAAGGAAAGCTACAACTCTATTTTTGCCTCGACCAGGAATCGCACCCGGGACCACACGGAAAGTTAGTAGGCTGGCCATGAGCCATCCTAGAGGCTAATATAATAATAATAGATAATATAATTATATAATAATATAATAATAATATAATATAATAATATAATATAATAATAATATAAATTATTATTATTATTATTATTATTATTATTATTATTATTATTATTATTTCATAGTTACCCATGACACAACATTCACATCAGATACCATAAGAGACGGAATTCCCCAACAAGCACTTTCATAGTCCTTTGTTGGTGTATGCCATTTTGACAGTATAACGATCCCTCTGCAAAGGAACTGGCTCAAACTTTTCTAAGGACTCGAGGGCACAAGGAATTTAGTGCCGGCCTGGGTAGCCGAGGTCGCTAAGGCAAAAGGGTCGTGACTGCCTTGACTTGACGGGACGTGGGTTCGAATCCCCCCCCCCCCGGGCATGGATGTTTGTGCGTGTGTGTGTAGGCGTGTTCCGCTACCGTTACGTCAAAGTTATGAAACCTAATATGTTAACGAGCAGTGTTCGCTATATGACTATAGCAATAGAAAAGCGACCTTAAAATAATTTAAAAAGAAAATGAATTTAACGATTACACATTTTCAAATTAATCATAAGGGACTCGATCCCTGAAAAGTCAGCAATCAACCTTATCACCAGTCACCTTAATCGTTTATTCCTGACTAGCTTGATATCTCCTGCACATGTCAGCACACAGAATCAAGAACACGGGAACTCTGCCAATGAACACTGATATAAACTCACGCTATCTGAATACATGTAACGCGGGTTGCTGCGTGTATTTCCACTTGTAACATCTTACTCTGGTGCATCTCTTTATTGCGACTGTTAGTGTGAAAATGTCTTATTTAGATTCTGTACCTTCGCAAGGCCGCAGGAAAGAATGAGATATTTAGGAGGAACTAAGCCCATTCTGTGTCGTAGAGGCACTAGTTTTCGAGAATGCGGGGAACGAAAGTGCACGAATAAACAAACTCATCACAAATTAAAGCGAAGAAATATTGATACCAGTGGCGGCTCTACCATAAGGTCACGTGCCCTCCCTCTTGTGAAGAAAAGTATTAATAGTGGACTGAAATGCTTGTCATGTTATCGAGTAAATACTTCTAGAGAAATGACGTTAAGGTTTTCATGGGCGATATCGATACTATTTCACCGCGCTGACTACGAGGTAGTAGTGGCAACAGGGCGAAGTCCGCAAGCTTCTTGTGATCAGCTCCCTCCCGTTCAGCAAAGCTTTCCCTCATAGTGCGCGGAAAAAAGGGGGGGGGATAATGCTCCCTTAAGGCCCTTCAGGGTCACAAGCTTTTTGTGACTACCACTGCAAGCGCCACTTATCAGATGCACAAACAACGCTCGTAGTGTCTGAGAAATGAAATGCTTATCAGCTCAGGGCGCTTGTAACCTTGATAATATCGGCAGCTATGAAATGTGAATAAGTTTTTCCTAAGCGTGTGCGTGTTTGAAATTGAATTATTTTCTCTTCTCGTTCAGCTGTCATGAGAAACCAACGAGGGATTTCGAGTCATTTTCAATTTAAAGCGTTAAAACTTAGAAATGAATGAAGTAAAGTATTTAGGAAGTAAAAATTTAGGTTATGAAGACAGGATGTTGGCGAAAGAATTAGGGCCGCCGAGGCCTGATCTGGTCATCAAGCAAGCTTTTAGTGACAAAAATAGATCGTACAACAGAACATTAAATAAGTCAGTGTATGCTAAATGGGAATGCAGTTGTGGATGTCCAGTGAGTAATGCATTGTTTTGCTTCCCATGCATTCTATTTGGGAAAGATGAAACGTGGACCAACAACGGTAATAAAGATTTGAAGCAATGAAAAAAACACGCTATTTCAAAAAGTCACGTCAACAATGAAATTAATTTAGCTGTTCTTAGGAGAGTTAGTATCAGGCAACAATTGGATAACGCATATAGAATCTCTGTGCGTAAACATAATGAACTTGTAGATAAAAATAGATACATTCTGGGTCGCATTGTTGATGCTATTAAGTTTTGTGGAGAATTCGAATTAGCGTCACGCGGTCATGATGAATCTGAGGACTTCGATAACCCAGATATTTTCAGGGGACTGATTACACAGCCGCTTTGGACAGTATTTTTCAAAGTCATTTGGAGAATGCAACGACCTTAAGAGGCGTATCAACGACCATCCAGAATGATTTACTAGATGCAATGTTTGCCGTTTGTCAAAAATACTTGACAGAGCAAGTAAATAACGCAGAACACGTGGCCATTCAGGCGGACGGAACAACGGACAGTTCATGCAAAACCCAAATATCATTAATTTTGAGGTATCAGTCGTAAGGAAAATATGAGCGATTTTGGGGCTTCTTTCAAGTAATCGAAAGAGGTGCTCGGGGTTTGGCTGATTAAATTTTGGAACAATTACACAAGCTCGGTTTAGATAAAACTCCCGATAAACTCATAGCCCAAACGTATGATGGAGCTGCTGTTATGAAAGGGCAAAAAAGTGGGGTACAGTACTTTGCAAAGTAAAAATATCCTAATGCAAACTATGTTCATTGCTACGCTCATCAAGGAAATATTTTACTTCAGAAAGCAGCTTCTTCATCTTCTGGGAGCAAAGTATTTTTTAAGAACTACAAGGAATATGCTCATTTTTTTCCAGATCGCCCAAAATAATGCAATATTTAACGACATTTGTGCAAAGAAAACTGTGTTCTGCACCACCTTCAAGATGGTATTTCCAGCATAGAGCTATTCATACTGTTTGAATATAAAGCAGCCTAATTGAATGTTTCGAGCAAATTCGAGATGGTGAAGAAAAGAATCCCAAAGCCGGTGGTCAAGCTGCAGGATTTGTGCGAACATTAAATGATCCAGATTTTGTATTTTGGCACTCCTTCTACCATAAAATTATGCTTCATGTTGCAATTTTCTTCGACACTGTTCGGGAAAGGAATATCGATTCTGTTCAAGTAAAGGAATTCATTAAACGGTTTTCTGATGAAGTAACCAAGGTGCGTAAAATGTACGAAGACGAACAAGAGTCTTAGAGTGTACCCCCAAGTAAGAGGAAATGCATCTCTCGCAAAGAAGGAAGCAACCGTGTTGCTGCTTTGGAAGTGTTTGATACTATTTTAAAAAATATCGAAGACAGGTTTGAGTGTTCTGACCATTTGAGTGCAGCGAAATTATTTCTGACGGAACAATTCGTTCAGTACTCTGTGAATTTCCCGGAGAGTGATTTTGAAACCACTGTGAAATTATACTCTAAAATAAATTCCAAAATTTAGAACGGAATTAGAAGTGTTATACTCCCGTGAAGATTTTCATAGTGCATCAGGCGCTATCACATTACTCCATTTTTTTAGAAAACAACATATCGCGTACTTTTTCAGAGTGTATCCATGTTTTGAAAATAATTGTCACCATTCCAATGAACACTGTGGAAAATGAACGTTGTTTCTCCACTCTAAAGAGAATAAAACATTTTCTTAGAAACACTCTGGGTGCAGACAGATTGAATGCCTTAGCCATGCTTTCTATTGAGAAACGGATGATTCATGGCATTCGGGATTTTAATTGTCAAGTTATTGAAGTGTTTGCCAGAGTCAAGGAGAGGAGGATTGAATTGCTGTATAAAAATTAGAGGTATGTTTTCCAATGCTTTGCATGTTGCATTTTTTTTTCACGAGTTTCTGTGCCCTACCTGGTCTGAAGTTTAGGAGCCGCCACTGATTGATACTAAGACAGAAGGACCGTGATACTGGAAATGGCAAATAATACAACAATATTGTCGTTTTCTATTATTTTGGAACGTAATTGTTTGAGAAATCTCTTCAGTCCTTTGTTTTAAATGCTCTGAGCGACGTGGTTGTATTTATTTTGTGGGTACATTGTATGAATACCTTGTATACCTATTGTCTTACCAAACTTTCATTCTAAATCATAAAAATTTAGTTTCATACTAAAATACTTCCTTACGTCGTAACTTTATATTACAGTGAAATTGCTAAATTGAAATTGAATGGTATGAACTGCCATATTTCTTCAAAAACGGCATGTTGCGCTGTGTTTTCTCACATCTGAAGCTGAGTTAATCTCCGAAACCACTCCGTCACTGTCGGAAGAGAAGCGCTGCCAACAGCAAACAGAGCGGAGGACCCAGTGGAAAGCTCAGTGTGTTCGTCATCCCACGGACATTTTCAACGAATAAATCATTTTCGAAAGTGCTGGAGACTCCCTTTGTGTCGCAAAAATAAATGACCTGCATGCGGTGATGGAATTGTTGGTCGTCGTGAAATAAGCAATGTGACAGTCGTAGTAGTAACTACCAGTGGCGTCTGTTCCAAGTGGCTGCTTCTTAAGGCTCTAGAACGGCGCCTTCCCCAGAAAAACCAACCCTGGGAAATCTTGCAGAAAGTATTAAACTTGTGAAATATTAAATCGACTTTAATATGTACTTACCAGTGGCAAATTTAGTTGTATAGTGCCGCTAAAGCGAAAAATAAATGATTTTCGAAGAGTCTATTTTTCTTATTGTGAGTCCGTCCGCAGCTGGTGCTTGCGAGGCAATGGAAGTTTGAGGGAGATCAAGGGTACTTGGGTAGGGGTAGCGAGCTGCTATTAGGGTTTTGTTCGGCAGAGTCCGCGCCTGCTAAGTAAGCTGAAGCGACCCTTTTAATCTGATTTTTTAAATTACTGATTTGAAATGCTTTTTAAATCTATTTTCGCGTGAGCACAATTGTATCTTCGGTTATCAATGTAAAAGCTGTCTTAAACAAGGATTAAAATTCTGATGCATGCAAATCGGTTGTGCTATAGTTTTCCTCGATCAAGAAATATTTGAAAGTAAAATGTATGTAATAGTTCAGGCGTACTTGCCCTCACCCTCTCCAATTCACAACCAACCGACAGCTAATGGTAACTGCAAATGACGGAAAATGGTGAAGTTGCAATGATTTTTGACTTTCGACTACTTTAGCAAAGTTTTGAATTATTTTTTGGGGAGAACTAAATAATCTTACAGAATTCACTTACATGTCATAGTATTTTGCGTTTGTGGAAAATATTTCGAAGGAACACTCATACTCTAACTACACTAATAATTGTTAAAATAGCATATCCGTAATTTATTATTGATATACCTTCTAATTGTCCTGAATTCATTTCTACTATATCTGCTTGCCATAATTCATCTATTCCTAACACTATAACGTGACGGCGTGGAAAATGTTCTCGCATAGGTTTATGTAATTCATCAAAAATAGTTTCTCGAATATTAGATTTTTTACAAATTTACATTTTTTCTTCCCACAAATTGCATATATACCAACTATTCTAGGTCTTCCATTTTTTGACGTTTCCTGTTTAATTTTAAACATATCCGTATTTTTTTTAAATTTCAAATAGGTATCCATTTATGAACTAAAAATTTCCTAATTTTTCAAGGTTAATATGAATAATTTCTTGTATACATAAATTAAGAGAACTTGCTATGTACTTAACATATTTACTAATTCGCAATTTATATTATATCTCCTTTATTCAATCGCAATGGTATTTTTACCATTGCGCAATATTTTTTAAAATTTGATTTATCTATGACCAAGATATAAATATATTTAAGATCTATATATACTGTCATATTTACAACTGCAATATTTTATGGTGCTTAAATATATGAAAGTGCATCATCTTTTCCCAGGTTATAAAACACGATTTCCCTATCATTTATCACTGATGCACAAATATTCATAAATATAAACATATTATTTCTCAAAAACCGTCAATTTACTGTATCATAATCTTGAATCAGATCTAGAATTGTATGTACACAATTTTTTAATTGTTTAACATTTATTGCATCATGATCTGAACGACCGGCACCCACTTTATAAAATATTTTACCATGAAACTTATAATCTCGAATATTCAAAATTATTTACTTTTATATTCAGATCATATATTTATTTTGTAGAATTTATTATATTGAAAGAATGACATAAAGGAATAATTGATACCCTGATGCATAACTTTAATCTTCTGGTTGAATATTGTGACATACCGATATGTAACATGAAAATAAACTAACATTTATTTGTAGACTATATGGTGGAATATGCATTAGGAAATATCACGAGAGCATGGTCTTAGCAACGACCGTGAATAAACAATGTAGTTTTTGTTTTTTGTAAATGCATTAAGAGTTGGCTAGATGCCGAAAGTAGAAAATTTGGGATTGGGCGAAGAAGTTTAGACGATCGAAAGGTCAGCTACACCAAAATATGACGAACGAATGGCTGGGTGAGAGAAGGACGGTCATATGTTATGAAAAAAGAGAAGGTAGTAATACGAAGTCTTCGAGGGGTGAATCATGCAGGAAGATTTCATTCTGACCGGCATCGCGTGTCTGAACTGATCGTAGGTTCGTGAGAGGGAGCGAGTGTAGTGCAGATAGTCAGAGTCGGGTTATCAGATTGTGAAATTTTAAGGTCAGTAAATGATATTGCAGATATTGCATGTGGAAGTAATATTGATGCATAAATTGGGACTTTGTCGGGAGTGGTAATCGAGTAATAGATTTCGGGACTATGTCATAGGACGTAATCGGGACTGATAATTTTGATAGTTTGAGACCAGCTTGGATAGGGGCAGAAGAGGATTTCTTGGGACTTTGAACTACGGCAAGCTCGCAAGATATTTCGACTGAGAAGTCTACGAGGCACATCAACGAAGAATAGATAAGTTAACCGCGGTATAAAACTGTAAATTCAAAGATATCTTGATCAAAGGCCTAACATCAAATCATTTATTAAATTCACTAAATTGTTTGCTAAAAAGGTAACAATAAACTTTGTTAAATTTTGTTCTTTAGAAAAGAAAGTGATCTTTCATTTAGTCAATCCAAACAGAAATGAACTAGAAATATATAATCATTCTATTTCAGATTCCCAGCTGCGCTGTATAGTCAGCGGATCCTATAATCCATTATAAAGGTAATAAGGATTATAATATATCGTGACCCATTGACCCAGCAAGCCGGACGCTAAGATCTTTGCAAGATATTAATGTAGAGAAATTTTGTATATCTCAATATACGTACATAATCTCCTTTCTTAAAATAATAGGTCATTTTGAAGGAGTAACTTTTTACTTCCTCGTATACATACGTATATACGACGTAATATACGTGGTATAGAGAAAGTTATGTAATGCTGTGGAAAATCGATTTCGAGATTTCAACGGAAATACACGTTTCGGGGTCCCCTGAAACCGAAAAAGTGTTTTTTTGTTTTTTGTTTTCCAAAACGTCCTTCCGACTGTCTGTTCGTCTGTCCATCTGTCCGTCCGTCTGTGAACACTACTAGCGCCTAAATCATTTCTATGATCTTTTCCAAATTGAAGACAATCCCTGACAACCCCTGACAATCTGGCTCTACTTCAAACTTTGAAATTTTCAAAAACATTCTTTAAAATTTGGGAGTACTTTACATAAAGCCCCCCGATCATTTTCAAAAATTTTCTCAAAAAGGCTCCAAATTTTTTCTTTAAATTTCTTCTAAAAATAGAATTAAATACACGTAGAAAGTAGGCATAAGTCCCATTTTCACGGTTAACCCTGAATTTTAGAAAATTTCAAAAGTTTGATTTTTTTGTGTCCTACAACTACAAAATTAAAGACAGAGATTTTTCCTTCCAAAGAAATTTGGTGTGTTCTTCCATAAAGGTCATGTAGATATATTTAAAATTTTTAGTAAGCTCCTCCAGCAACACTTCGTGCAAGATTTGCAATATAAAAAATAACAAAAACAAGATTTTCTCAATAAAAGCTCCAATATTTTTTTAAAATTTTGGCAGGGTTAGTCCCAAACTAACCATACACGATGACATAAACGCTGTATTGCTCTATTCTTTTGTTTTTTCAAAAATTACCAAATTGTAATTTTTTTATTTGTCTCTCACGTCGGTAAAACCTACTTTAGAAGAATTTCTTTACAGCATTATATTTATTAAGTGCTTTAAATAATGTCTAATAAATTTCTCGAAAACTCAAACGTTTTCTAACGAGATGTAAATTTCGCATTTTCAGAAAAGCTCAAACTCCATTTTTTCAAAAATGGCTCAAAATTGTTTCTTCAAATTTTTCCAATGGGTAGAGCTGATGGCCCTTTTTAAAATATTAAATACGCAAAGTTCACATTGGTGTATTCTTTTCTTTTAAAAAAAATTGCACAAGTATAATTTTTTGAAATATCTCTCACGGCATTATTATGCACATTTTCATCAATTTGTATACATTATTTCATTTGTTAGTAAAAATTCTTCAAATGAAGTTTATCGAAAAGTCAATAGATTCCTGTGAAAAAGAGCTTAAATGTCGCATTTACAGTAATGCCTAATTGCTATTTACTTAAAAACGGCTACAAAATTTTTCAATGAAAATTGCTATTTAGGACGACGCTATAGCCTTCTTTAATAATATTAAAATATAGTTTAGGTTCTACCGTTTGAAAGCCGAAAAATGCGAAAATTACAAAAAAAAAATTCTTTGGGCCACAATAGAGGAAAGCAGGCAAGAAGGAGAGAAAAGACTAACGCACCAGTCCACACCAAGGAAATTAGAAAACATGACTACTGTGTCATTCTGTAGCACCTCCAGATTTTTCTACTTGACGTAAGATAATATATTCAGA
The DNA here is from genome assembly GCA_011170035.1 of Teleogryllus occipitalis. NCBI lineage: Eukaryota > Metazoa > Arthropoda > Insecta > Orthoptera > Gryllidae > Teleogryllus > Teleogryllus occipitalis. The sequence continues at coordinate 189,066 of BLKR01002566.1, forward strand.
ATTAAATCTTTTAAATCACTATTTCCTTTGA
>BLKR01002567.1:0-189077 GCA_011170035.1 Teleogryllus occipitalis
TCGTAGAGGACATACGATGAAGCTGGTGAAAGAAAGAACAAGGACAGGACAACGTTCTTATTTCATTGTAAACCGTGCAGTAAATGCATGGAATGTACTTCCCGCACGCTGTACAGAAAAGAAAACCCTGAACGCCTTCAAAGCTAGTTTGGACAGTTATAAATTTATTAACTAAGTTATTATAATACTCGTAGATACATATACATTATATTTCCATACGTATGATCTACGATATATAGTTGTAATTTAATTATAATTTTGTTAGTATATTTAAGTGAATTGTTGTATAACTTATCACACCATTGTAAGATATGTGTACAACAACTTGTTGCTGCCACCATTAATTAATAAAAAACAAAAACAAATGAAAATCAGATTGTGCTAAATCGGGGCTGTATGGGAGATGAGGCAATACCTCCCAACCCATTTTGTCGATGGTTTCACAGCTTGGTTGAGCAGTGTAAGGACATGCGTAGTCTCGCTGGAGAATCACTCCTCTCCTCTGATATCCACGACGTTTATCTTATGGCTGGCGTTCCCTTGTTCAGAAGCATATCTGTGATGTATTGGCTGTTTATTGTACATTTTTCATCGAGATAATCACAGAAAACGCACCTACAGCGTCCTTAAGTAAGTCAAGATGACTTTTCCTGCTCATGCGACCAGAACTGTGCTCGTCCGTCACTGAGTCTCGACCACCTTCAAAGTGGTCTACTCACTTGTAAAAATTACCGTGGTTCATACAACTTACACCATGCACTTTAGTAATTCTTGAGAATATATTAGCTGCTTTTTTCACATTCAGCAAGTAAAAACGAATCACAGTGGTTCAACCAACGTGAAATTTTCAGGTCGACTCACCATCGTTCAACTTTGAGGTTATAAAAGACAATAATGTATATCGCTAAGATAGTCAGGACTCATGCAAACTTAAAGTCCTAAAATTACGAAACATGTCCTACCAACTGTTTTTTCTCCATACCAATTTATCTCTTTAATTATTGAATGACCTACGTACATTTTGGAAAATTGTTTATTACATTTGTTAGGAAAAACTAATGTTGACATAATTAACTTTGCAGTGTATAAAGATTTTGCCTCTGTCTATATTTTTTTAAAATAATACTTTCATTCCTTCAGGGGAAAACGTCATTTGTACTTCTGTGTAATATCAAAGTGTTTTCACCGGGAGCGGTAGCTCAGTGCATCAACGGATGTCACTGCAGTGCTTCTGACCGGGAGGTCCAAGGTTCGAGTCCTGACGGCGGCAGGATTTTCAACACTAGCTTTTCAGCGAGGTCGATTTCAGTCGCTGCCTGGAGGAGAATTCTAGCGGCCGGCTGCTCTGATCAATAGTTTTCCGTGGTTTCTCCGATCAACACCAGGCGAATGCCAGAGCTGTGCCCTACCAAACGGGCCAAAGACCGCGAGCGATCTGCCCTTCCTCTTCCTTGTCCTATCCTCTCCCCTTTACACACACACTTACACTAACATGCACTACGCTACCATATATTCCGGGAGACCGGTTGGGAGCTTAGAGCTGGTCCCGGCTTGTGGGAGAGTCCTGGTTAGGGGGAAACCCCACTAGCCGACGGTAGGTCGGCGCCGGATCTCGGCATCCAGCGGGGAAAGATCACTATATCCGGGAAAGATCACGCTATCTGCCATGAAACTTATTAAACTTGAAGAATTGAGTGATTACGGAGAAAACAAAACTGTGAGTTATGTTAGAGCATGAATAAATGTTCTTTCGTTCGACTTCTCACGTTTGCTTTTCTAAGTTTACAAATACCGATTTTCAACTGATAACTCAGACTTTATTTTTATTACACTTGGTGGTACCTTATTCACATAAACATACCAAACAGTAACCTTTTAATGTTTATATAGATTCGCATTCAAAACAATTAATAGAGCAATTGCAGAAGTGGAAGTGAACCCAAATTAGACTGAGTTTGTGAAGCTTTAGTCTCTTCAAACATAAGGGGGAAAATATGGAAATCGAGGGAAGAATCAAATGTAGTTGTAGAAAATGTTGCGTCAGAATTTTCGGAACTCATTGAGAATGATCTTATATTAGAAATAGAGAATAATCCACAAGAAGAGATTACAGGTGACCTTTGTGCATTATTGTGCAAATTAGCAAAAATCGTAAAAAAATGTAACTAATAATCTCTATTTGCATCATCAATGCAATCAAGTATTTTACGGCGGTTATAATTTCGAAATTGCAATATTTCCAGTTCATATCCCGTATGTAGGTAACATACCCGATTATTGGATGTTGAGAATTTTTGAAGGGGAATATGACATTATCAGTTTCTACGATTCAGTGGTAAGTTCAATGTCAGATACTGTAAGAACATATTTGAACAAAGCTAGGCATGAAAGAAATGAAGTATAATAGTACATTATGAAACGATGATGTAATAATGGGTATTAATGTCCTTCCTTTTCCTTGTTCTATCCTCTCCCCTTACACACGCACTTACACTATCATTCACTACACTACCACATATTCGGAGATCGGTCGGGAACTTAGAGCTTGTCCCGGGTTGGGCGGTGCCCCGCTGGTGGGAGAGTCCTGGTTAGGGGGAAACCTCACTAACCGACGGTACGTCGGCGTCGGATCTCGTCATCCATCGGGATAAGATCACCGCCATCTCCCGAGAAAAAACATGCATTACACTAACGGGACTAATGACCAAAACAGTAGACGTGCTCGGAAACCAAAAAAATCGATCAATCAATTCAACACATGAAAATAACTTTAAATAAGTTTACAGCGTCGGCGTTGCCACATTCAGCTAGTAAAAATCATTCCCTTAAAAATATAGCACTGATCTAAATTTTTATATTATTTTTCTAGTAAAAACCTTATGCAGCGCGTTTAATCTAGATCATTTCATTGCGTTTATTGCTTATATCTTGCCATTCAAGGTTCTGTTAAGCTGATAGTCCACATTTCCATGCAGATGCATCGAGTATAGGATAGTTTATGGAAATTATTTTTCTTTGAGACCCTTAAGGAGCTGTTAAGTGTTTCAAATGTCTTTCAAGCGATGTGAAAGAACAGTATTTGATTCAAAACGCAACCAATACGTAATCGGGCACTGGAGTTAAATTATCTTTTCGCCAGAGCAAATAAAGTGTTAATTATCTTACTTTTCTGTTCATTGTTATAGTGAATCGTCTCTCCTTCCATTATATTTATACATTTAAGAGTAACATAAATACCGTCAAATTACTAGGACTTCATCCACATCCATTTTGAAGTAGGTTAGATTCCCTAATTGGTATGGAATTTGAGGTGTTTTAAATTTCTGCTGAAGAAGTTATACGTAACTGAGTGTGAGTGAGCAATCTTCTTGTCGAGCCGTCAGCGTCCAGCTAGGGACTTCCCAAGTTCTGCCCATCCTCTCTCTGGAATTGCCAAGAGCCACCTTTCATCATTTGCGTTGTCAACTACAACTTCTCTAAACTTTTTGAAGCCGCGGAACTGGTGGAGCTGAAATCCGTTTTCCGGGAAAGCGAACCAATTTCATAAGCAAGATGAACGTCAACAGAATGAACTTTTTCTTCGCTAAAATTGTGTTTTCCGGCAGACAAAGTCAGTGAAATGACAAGGAATGGAAGTGCTGCTGGTTTTATATTCGAATCTGTCTTCTTTATAAAGTTCTAAAATACGGCCTACTGGAAGTGGAGGGAGCTGGTTATTGAAGAAATAAATAATAAAATATTGATTGCATGTTAGTGTTTTATAATTAAAACGATTATTTTTTACAAATAAATAAATAATAAAAAACTTGAAATTTTTTCATTCTGTACAATTTTTATTGCTAAGTCTTATCAAAGTAAATGTAAAAAATTATATATATTAAATTTAATGCATTTACTACATCGTACTGCATTTTAAATATATTATGTTGTTACCAGAATAATAATAGATAAATGTTTGATAGTGTTTCTTCGCTTTTACTGAAATTATTTATTGTTTGATATAAAGAAATGTAGTGAATTCTACTTAAAAACGCATTGTGTTATCAAGAATGGACGTGATTGGATCAAATAATTAAATAACTTGAAAAACTATTATTTTTATCGTCCGATTTGTACAATTTGCTTTCTTATCATTGTTAAAAAAGTGAAAACTTGATTGAAATAAGAAAGCGATCGACGTGGAACGCGAAAAATGGGTAAATGAATAAGACATTATATTATCTTTCAAATAGAAAAACATTTACCATTTTACGATTTAAGTGTAATAGATGTACAAAATATTATAGACTTACAAAAGTGATATCAGTAGCTTCACAATAACATGTTTGATTCCCATGATATTCTTTTTAAAATATCCAAAGTAACTCAATCATAAATATTTTGTATAACAGATTTTTTCTTCGTCGCCGGTATTTTTTGTCTATTTGCCTAGAATTCCATTCTTAAAAATTTTACAGTTTTACCTCTAGAATTTCATTGTGGCTGTTTTAGGAGAAGTAACCTGTTATATACAGGAAATCCAGAAGTAGAGAAATAATAGTTCTTTGCAAATTAGTTTATTGAAAATGAACCATCAATCCAAAATCATTGGTCACAGTACAAACCTGACTCCGACTCCAACTCCGAGAGGATGTCCCTTTTTACTGCTTTCATTTACGTAATTTTCTCTTGTATTTTCAACAACTAAGTTTATTATTTGTGAGGAACTCTAGAAGAATTTAGTTGCACGCGATCTTTCTTTCCTCATCCCTCTCTCCACTTCTCTGCTTATACCCATCTTACACTTATATCCACCACACTACCGCACATATCGTGTTTCCTGGCGCGTACCACACGATATGTGACATATCGTGACCACTCAAGCGCGTATTTTTTGTCTCGGCTGACTGCAGAGCCTTAGTTGATGAGTTACAATGTGGGAGAAACTCCTCAAGGCGGCGCTGGATCTCTCTTTCAGATCTCACGACCAGTTTGCTGCGAGGGAAACTTTGCCACTTCCTGGTTTATAACACGCGGAACCCGTACATGACTAATAACCTGGACACTTGACGCGCCAGGAAACACCCATCAATCAATCAATCAATCAATCAATCAGTAACGAAATCAGTACACCAGGCGACCCCACATTTCCCGTGTTTGTCCCTCCTATGATTGGAGCCGGCGCTGTGCACTGCGATTTATTCAGAGATGCCGCTGACAGGTCATCAGCTGTTACGGTACCGTACAATCGGGAGCTTACACCTCACTACAGTGACGTCACTATGGTGGTGATCTACCTTCCGATTGGACGACACCGTAACAGCTGATTTACGTCAGAGGCAGCTCTAAATAAATCCAGGTAGAGGCGACGTGTGCGCGCGAGTTGGAGGGCAGAGCGGGCCTTGCGATTGCGCGGCACGAATACGCGTGGAGAAAGGACGCAGGGCGTCGAGGGGGTCAGCCGCAAAGGGCGAAGGTCACGCTCATGGAAGCACTAAGAGAGAGAATAAGAGAGGGAGGGAAAGGGAGAGAGAAAGAGAGATGGGAAGGGAGGGGAGGGGGGAGGAAATAGGGATGGAGAGAGGGAGGGAGAGAGAGGGAGAGAGAGAGAGGGAGAGAGAGAGAGGGAGGGAGAGGGAGAGGAGAGGAAGAGGGAAAGGGAGAGAGAGGGAAGAGGAAATGGGAAGGAGAGGGAAAGGGAGACGGAGGGAGAGAGAAAGGTAGAGGTAGAGGCAGAAGCAGAGGGAGGGAGAGAAGGTGGGGGAGCGAGAGAGCGTGAGAGACTGCGATGGAGGAAGAGGGAGGGAGAGGGAGGGAGAGGGAGGGAGAGGGAGGGAGAGAGGGGATGTGTGAGGGAGAGGGAAGGAGGGAATGGAAAGAGAGAGGGACAGTTGACGCAGCACGTGCCGAAAGGACGCAGGGCGCAGGGCACGTGAGAAGCCGCGCGATCGCCGCCCTCCGGCGCCCCCGGCCAGCCGCAAAGGGCGAAGGGCACGCTCGTGGAAGCACAAATGCTGCCGCGCCGAACGGCCGGTTGGGGCCTGTGGTGACTGCGGGTCACGGGCGACTGCGGGCGGCGATGGCACCGGTGACGTAGGTGGAGAGGACGGTGGTGCGAGCCGAGTGGTTTGTGGCAATGGTACAGGAATATTTTTTTTCTATTTATTTTCTTGTTGGTAAGTACATGGATAAGTAAAACGTTATAACATTCACATGTTCCGCTTGATTAACACTAACTTGCAAGCTAAGCTTAACTTATTACTTGTCGAGGAAGTCAAATGAGGCACCTCTGTTAATGCTCAATTTCTGCAATTTTGTTTTAGGAGTACATGGAAAGGAAATTTGGTTTGGATTCGGGTTGGTTATGTAGGATTTCGGCCGAGATTGAATGCATTTAGTGTGAGAATTTGTGATATGAAGAAATAGATACAGATGGTGTTGGCGACTGTGATGGTAAAGGTGGCAGTGTTAATGACGGACCGTTTGATAAAGGCACCGGTAGATCTGGTGTAGTCAGCGATGGTATAGACATTGGTGGCGGTGACTGCGAGCGCCAGCGACATTGCTGTGATCGCTGAACTACAAGGACTGTACACTACCGTGGTAGTAGTTGCGATGTTTATTACAGAAATGTACCGGCGTCAGTAGTAGTAACAGCAGGTAGTTAGGCACATCATTTGGGAAGGATATACCTCATATTTCTTTTCTTTCTAATATTCATTGTTTTATGAAAGCTGTTTAAGATGATCTCCAATGGTTGACCACTCTGTTAATGTTCTTTTTCTCACTGTTCAAAGTTGGTCACTGTTAAATATTAAAAGCAAATTTAAAATAATGAAGATGTAAAAAATATGACGCCGAAGAGTCATTTTAAATAAAGTAACTATCCAAGTTTTGGCAGAGGCGACTGCAGAAGTGTAACATTGGTGGAGATGGCAAAACCGGCGATAAACGGCAGTACGGCAGGTATCGCGCTGACACTAGTGACAGCGGTGAGGAAGCCGTAAAGCGAGGAGCTCGACTGTGGCGGTGGTGGCTCCGGTGGTTGGGTAGCGGCTGCTGTGGTTGCTGGGCGGGCTGCAGCGGCGGCTTCGGCGGCGAGGCTCGTGCGTCTGGAGGTGGAAGACGCCTTGCATCGGGCGCCGGATTCTCCTCTCCGCCCCGTGCGGGACCTGCAGGAACTACCGTTTGATGCCGAGGCCCTTGACTTCCGATTCTGGGAAGTAATTTGCCTGGCCAGCTTCTCTGTTGCGATACGCGTGGGTGCTTCTCTGTTCCGAAGTTTGCAGCCTTGCTGTGATTCGACGTCATATAGAAATACATAATCCCGCCCGTTACTGATGGGAAATTTGAACGGGTGAATGTGCATCTAAATTACGCTTCAGATCAAAAATTTCTTCAGACACAAAACCTCAAAAAGTGTTGTTTGGGAGGTATTAGTCAACAAATGGACAAACGTTGGTGCGTATGGTGCATGGAACATCCGCGGAATAAATACTTTCAATTCTTCACAAATTTACTTCGTAATTTTGCCACGTAACATTACATAAAGTCATGTATAATGTAATTAATTACGTAGCCTTCATAAACAAATTGTGAAATTTTTAATTTTATAGTACTCAAAAGTTGAAAAAAACTATATTATTGGCAATTTTCTAATCTTTATAAAGAGTAGAAGGCTAGTGGTAAAATATGTATGTTTTGAAATGACAACATTTGACCACTTTGAAATCAATTAGAAATTATCAGATTTTGAAGCAATTTGATTTTGAAAAAACTTTTAATGAGATCTGTGCGGGGTTCTTCCTTCCATTAACTATTTAATATTTTTTTACCGTCACAGAGCAAAAAAATTAAATAAGGTTTTATTTACATAAGGCTTTTTTGTTTTTTAATTAATGTATGATTTTAAGGAGTTTTTAAGGAGTTTTAAGGAACTTAAAGGAGTTTAACATTCATGTGATATTTGCCTCTGAATAATAGGGAACTCTGTGTAATCAGTTGTTCGCCATTTTTATTAACTGCCCATGACTGCTTCAGAACGTGATCCGCAGAAGACATGTTAATATTGCTTAATATTAATGATTACTATTAAACTTTCATTATTTTCATTCAAAAACCTTGAAGTTTTAATGGTATTTTTATACTGCTGTTCCCATTCTCTAAGAATGTAAAAAATGATTTAGGTCCCTTGGAAATCATATTATCTTACATTGTAGAGCAACTTTATATCATGGCATTTATATACGTGTTTCATAATGCAGCTGGCTTTCAATTTTTTAACCTTTTGAATGTATAAACATGCATTTACCAATGCCATACAAGTAATAAGTTCCTCACTCTTTTCTTTTTGTTTTAATTACACAATTTCTTAAGATGAGTATGCTTAGAATATTTTAGTATATTTACATACGGAGGAAACTTTATTCGAACACATTGTTTTCAGTTTTCGTGAAAACACCCCTGTCATTCCTCCTCACCGAATAAAATAGTTTAATACCAATTTAAAACATCTCGAACGCAAGTATATATTTTGACGATGACTATTATTTATCAATTACTGTTTTAGAAGAAATGCCGCATCGTCATTCTCTATCGTTTTTCACCTTTCCTTTTATCCAAGCTACAATTTACACTTCCGAGAAAACGACGAACAATAAACCAACGGTTTTGATATTTCCCCGAAGCGCGGTCCACCCCTTGTGAGGCGGACAAAGGCTGGAACTTAGCGCTGGAAATGTGCGATCATGTCCAGGAGCGAGTGCGACAAAGCCCACTTTTGACTGATTGTTTGCCGAGTGAGTGAGCGAGCACTCCATCGCGCGGTGGACGCACCTAAAACCCATGGGGGGAGGGGCGCTCACAAGAGCATCGTGGATGTATATGCATAAGGTCGCTACGCAAACAGTCTGGAGAGGTGGCGCGGAATAAGCCGGAGAATACTCGGGCAAAGAGGGGGACAGACACAGCAGCTGAACTTTCGCAGCGCAGTGGGTTCACATGCTGCCGTGAGACAAAGTTTTATTATTAGTTTACTTATTTATTTTCGGGTGCTACTCTTCTAAAACCGTTTGTTGATGATAACTACTTGGGCAATTTGTGTTTTTGTGAGAGATATTCGTGCGGAATTAACTTCGCATAGATATTTGAAATGTAAATGTAGCGTATTACGAGAAGTACAATGTGAAACACAACGTAAAATGTTGAATTTCCATTAGCCAACACTTTGAGCCATGGAAAAATTATTAGCCAATACCACAGATATTAAATATTTTCCCTCCGCAACGTATTTGTTGGATTTAAGGATCATGTACTTCAATGCAGCGTTTGACATAAATGCTATTAATATGAAAGCAACTATGAATTTGCCAACAAAGATTGCTTCGTATTGCGAATTTTTGTCAGAGCGAAAATTTGAAGTTCCCATTATTGTAGTAAATATAGTATGTAAGCTTTTTTGAATTGTAGTTCTCAACGCTAATCTAAACCTTTATCACTTAAAGTCGCACTTGAAAGCAGGTAACGGGGCTTGGTCAGAAAAATGTACACTAGTTGTTTGCCAACGTTTCGGAAACTTTTATTTCCATCCTCAGGGCTAATATAAAAGAAAATGAAAACAACACTGTTCATGAATAATGTTACGAAAAAATCGGATGTATGAGAACCAATTTTTAGTTAAGTTACAAAATATTTACAATTTTCCTTTATATCTATTGTAAATATTTTGTAACTTAGCTAAAAATTGGTTATCATACGTCCGTTTTTTGGTTAAGAACTCTTCATAAAGTCGCACATTATTTTATCAACGTAAGTGCGGTTTTACGACAGATAAATTGTTTAGTAACTATATTTATTTCAGGGGCGTATTGCTACCCACCTATCTTCTATTTCATTAATTATTTAATTCCATTATTGCAGATCCACGCGTGGTACAAAGAAGTACTTAAAATGGATGCCTAATAGTAATGTCACATTCATTATTACAGTAAACTGTAATCAATCAAATTAGTGAAATATAAGTAACATCTCATTCATTATTAATATGCAGGTTATAGTAGATTGTAATGAATCAAATTAGTGAAATAGAGATTTCAATTTCTTCGTACGTAACCTAATACATCAACATCATTAATGTGGTCCATGAGGATTAGCAGTCCATTGCCACTTTATCATTTTAACATACGAGAGGAAAGTGGCAAAGAATAAACAGATTATTGATGTAATATGTACATCTAATGTATGTGACGTTGAAAACAAGTTCGGTGCCGCTTTGATTTCTTTACATTCAGTCATTTGTCGTCATAATGTGAGTAGGGAGCGGATTTCTACGATTTGGCATAGTTTTGTCCGTTGCTTCAGGGTATAGCTAAGTACAATTTCATGACATTTGATTAGTATTGGATACTATGTTCGATAAACTAACATGTTAATGCATATTTGTACACATTTGACCAATTTCTCCTGTTGGTGCATATTCGTGTAATTATAGACGAATATTTTGAATATTTCTTTGAAATATGGACTTATCTCTAAAGCATTTTATTTTTTCATAGAATTTTCTATTTATTTGTGAGCATTAATTAATTAAAGAAAACCTGTCACAGTTCACATTTTTTTCTTTTCTTTATACGAATATCTCCAAATGTAGGATATTTCTTGCCTTTGTATTTTTTTAAACCAGGCAGAACAAATGCAAGAAGACATACAATTTACTTCACTGAGGTAAAAATGTACTTCAATTATTTCTCACGCACAGTAAGGTAGATTGCATTATGTTTCCACAAAAATTTGTCTTTTCATTCCAAGCGTACTTCTCCTGAATTTTGTCAAGAAAGATGTATTCAGGAAATTAAATAATGTTAATTTTTATTGCATATTGAAGTGCCTGTTTCAGAATTTTTAGGTCATAAATGCATATTTTCCATGGTATATTTCAAGATTTTTTAGGGCATAAAAATCCCATCCCTAGGGATGAGAGTATCTGTAACTGTGCGACGGGCGCCTCGGCGCCGGCGGCGCTCGCAACGCACCCTAGCGGTGGGCGTAAAAACGAGCGCGCCGAGGCGCACCCGCCGCGTACCCCCGCTCACCCGCGCATATTTCCGCGGAAATCGCAATTAATTGGGCCCTTTACCAATTTTCCGCCGGCCGCGCTCGCGACGCCTCCCTGCGCGTTTCTCGCGGCTGCTGGCGCGCCTCGTGCCCCAGCCCTGCACGATTCGTTACACCTCCTCTACTCTTGCCCCTGTACGTTACGTTTCACCACGTCTACCCCTCTCCTGTACGTTTCGTTCCACCTCTTCTACCCCGCTCCTGTACGTTTCGTTCCACCGCCTCTTCGCCTCTACTGTTCGTTACGTTCCAGCTCTTCTATCCCGCTCCTGTACGTTTCGTCTCGCCTCTTCTACCTCGCTCCTGCACGTTACGCTTCACCTGTACGTTTAGGTCCACCTCTTCTAGCCCGCTCGTGTACGTTACGCTCCACCTCTTCTACCCCTCTCCTGTACATTACGTTTCACCTCTTCTACCCCGCTCATGCACGATTCGTTCCACTTCCTCTACCCCACTCCTGCGCGTTCCATTTCCTGTGTCTCGCCCCTGCTCGTTAAGTTCCACCTTCTCTACCCTGTTCCTGTATGTTTTGTTTCACCTCCTCTACCTCGCTCCTGCACGTTACGCTCCACCTGTACGTTTAGGTCCACCTCTTCTAGCCCGCTCGTGTACGTTACTCTCCACCTCTTCTACCCCTCTCCTGTACATTACGTTTCACCTCTTCTACCCCGCTCATGCACGATTCGTTCCACTTCCTCTACCCCACTCCTGCGCGTTCCATTTCCTGTGTCTCGCCCCTGCTCGTTAAGTTCCACCTCCTCCACCCTGTTCCTGTATGTTTTGTTTCACCTCTTCTACCTCGCTCCTGCACGTTACGCTCCACCTGTACGTTTAGGTCCACCTCTTCTAGCCCGCTCGTGTACGTTACGCTCCACCTCTTCTACCCCTCTCCTGTACATTACGTTTCACCTCTTCTACCCCGCTCATGCACGATTCGTTCCACTTCCTCTACCCCACTCCTGCGCGTTCCGTTTCCTGTGCCTCGCTCCTGCTCGTTAAGTTCGACCTCCTCTACCCTGCTCCTGAATGTTTTGTTTCACCTCTTCTACCCCGCTCCTGTACGTTTTGTTCCACCTCCTCTAATCCCGCTCCTTCGTGTGTCACATTCTGTGTCTCGCCCCTGCATGTTCTACCTTCTGCAACCAAATCCCCCTCAACGTCCTGCTTCTCTCAACCTCGCCTCTGTACGTTTCACCGTATCCGGTCCCTCCATGTTCCGCACTGTTCCTGCAGTTCCTTCATGTTCCGCACTGCTCCTCCTCTTCCTTCATGTTCTGCTCCCACCTTACACTACTAGGACCCTCCACGTCCCACCTTTTGCTTCCCCGCCACTATACGTCTTATCGCAAGTCCAACCACTCCAGGCACAACCACTCTACCTCGTCCTATACGTCACACCAAGCTCTGTACCTCCACGTTCTAACTCACACTCTTCCGCTCCCAAATGTCCATTCTCTCCATGCCCATCACCACCCCGCCTAGCCCCTATATGTTGCACCTCGTATGTACCTCTATGATCCATCTCACACTGCACTGTCCCTGTATGCTATACCTCTCTCAAACTCATCCCCTCCATGTCCATCACCACCTGCCTAGCCCCTATATGTTGCACCTCGCATGTCTCTCCATGTCCCATCTCACACTGCACTGCTCTTGTACATCTCACCCTGCTGCTATACATCTCTCAAGCTCATCCCCTGCATGTCCTGGATCTCCTTGACTCGCCACTCTATGTCCAACCTAGTTCTGTTCCTCCACGTCCCGTATTGTTTCGTCCCAGTACTTCGTCACCCATTTTACCCTCCCTTCCTCTCCTCATCTCTCAACGTCCCACCTGCTCCAGCGTCTCCTCGCGCCTGTGAATCCTACCTTAACCAGACCCTCCATGACCCACCTCACAATACCCTGTTTCTACGCGTCCCGCCTTGTTATGTACACCATGTCTCGCATTGCCTTATCTCAATCCCTCGCGATATCTCTCGCTCCACCTTTCCCCTTCTCGCGTCGCCACATCCCACGTGGCCCATCCGCGGCCACCCTCCTCCTGCTTCGCCCCGACCAGCCTTGAGCCTGCGTGGGCAGCTTCCCCATACATCTACTTGTTCTACCAGGGAAATAAATCTCAAGGGGGAGCATATAAGATTTTCGCTTTTATCTCCACCCTGCACCACGCACAAGTACTCCGACAGGCTGGTAGCCGGATCCCGCCGGAACGCAGTTTGCCCTCACGGCAACTTCTCAATACAATGGGTGGGTCGCTCTACCAGCTCAGAGATCCTAGCTATCTAGGCTAGTACCGGAGACTAAATAATGCGCTACTCACATTCGCCGGGAACAAGGCATTCATCTTTGCCCAGAGTACCGGGCGACGACGAAACCGAGAGCTCAACAGGGGGCAACCCGAACCAAGGTCCGGGCGGCTGGAGGGCCGCTTCCTGTCTCCTCATTTCATCCACCTTGAGACTATTGACGTGAGTATCGCCAGGATCTAGGCTACCGACGCGGAGGTCCGTCCGTGTTCCCCGTCTGGACTTTTGGAATCCGAAGCATTCATACGAACTCCTTGGACAAATCCAGACTAAGGGTAGGTGCCATTGATCCAACTGGTGTGTTACCAGGCATTTTTTATTTGCATTATTATATTCCAATCTCCAGACATCTGGGTCCGAAATAAAACAGATAAATACGCTACAAGTGATTCAGAAAGAAAATTACTCTATTAAATAATATTGTGGAATGCAAGGAAAGATTAAAGTAAGAAACATATACCTCTTTAAGCGACCTTTAAAGTTTATAAACGTTAAAAAGTCTTCCTATAACCTTAATTTAATGTTCTCTTGTGCCGTCATGTGTTTTCAAAGCGATGTTTGGTGGAAACGAATATATCCAATTACAAAGATACCCCCCACTTGCAGTTATACTACGAATCAGATGAAATAACAAAGAAATACTTCATTACGGTTTCTCTAGCTTGTTACTGAGCCTTAACAAATTTCAATTCGTAATTGATCATTACGCAGTGTCAAATCATAAATACTTCTGTTTTTCAATATTCAACAATATTTTTTACAATGTTATCCCGCGCAGATTTGAATGCTAGGTTTAAGCGGGATAAACTCGTTTGCCTAATCAAGACTCAAATATGTCAAATTTAATTTTATACCACAACTAAAATCTATTTTTAATTCGACCTGACGCCATGAGATACTCTTCTTCGAGAAACATTTTCCAAGGAATATTTAAAGAAATGGATTTCTGAAACTTCAATATTCATAATTTTTGTTTTATTAATTTTCTTGGGAAGCAAGAAAGTTTTACTACACAAATTTCTTAACTTCCATATTTGTCTTGGTTTTTCTCTAGAAGTGAAGAACAACGAAACATTTATTTTAGTTAATATTATGTTCTCATTGCCCATCATTATGTTCATCATGCTTACAATAACAATCATAATACGAGACGTAATAAATTCGTACTAATATTCAGATTACATAGTTAACTGGTGTATAGAGAAGCACAACAGTCTTTAACTGAATATACGTATGTCATACTGCATGTCATTTCCATGCGAATAAATTATTCCTCGCTTCCAGCAGATTGGCATGCTGTACACAAAGCATTTGTGAATACGAAACTCACAAACGTGTAACATTCACACGTATACAAATGATAAAATTATTCCATCATGAGATTAATATTCAAAAGCCCGCAAATATACAATTAATGAAACTAGAGTAATGTTTTTGTTCAGGTATATGCTGTATACCTACCACATATAGCAGAACTCAATCATTTGTCACTGATTTAAAAATTAATAACTATCACAGTCATATTGACTTTTTCTCCAAAAATTTAAAAAGTGTAATGTGTAATATGATTTATTGAAAATTAGAGATTGAAACCATTTGTGATGATTGAATAATGAAATTGTAATTAAAAGATAGTAACTATTGTAATGTCAATTGTAATGTAAAATAAAATTATTTCATGAAAAATCGTTCCGAAATAATATCTAGTGCGTATTATGTCCCTGTATATTGTCAGAATGTTGCATATATTCAAAATGTTATGGCAATTCAAATGTTCTCGCTGAGAAGCTGGGCGCACTGCGTGGCATACTAATGAATTGTCTTTGGAATGAGGCCACAAAGGACGTGGGAAGCTAATTCCGTGTAGTGTTCTCCTTCCACAATGGCTTGGGTTGCGAGACTGTGTACGGTCACATGCCTCTATGTAGGCCTCGAGGACCAGCCAGAGAGACCCCCACACAGCTCGCTCCATCGGATTCCCTCGCCAATCTCCTCGGCGCTCTCCACACATCCACCTCCTTTGGTATCCCCCGCACAAATGCTGTTACGTTGCCTTCATCACTTCTGCTTTCGACATCGCAGTCCCGTTAAAACAATAATTTCTCAGAGGCAGGCACGACCCTTCCATCGGTGATGCACTTCGCTGCGGTCGCTTCTATGCCCACTCCCCCGACGGATTCTCCACACAGTGCTTTCACTGCAGCCGTTGACATACAATACTGGCAACGTCATGTATACTGGCACGTGGTTTGCACCAACACCATTCCCACCAACACCAACACCATCGCTCCCATCACTACTATCGCCGTTGACCTCACCAACGAATCTACCTCTCCTCAATTATCACCCTCGCCTCCAGCATCATTTCTAGGAAAGTGCGCATTACACACCCATCCCCTTTACCCCCGTAGCCAATGTTACCTCAGCGAGTCGCCCACGACGCCGCCTCCCAAACGACCACTTCGTCTCCGCCACCACCACCACAACCACCACCACCAAAAAGGCGAACTCGCAATCTCCATACCCGTCCCACCCCGCCCAAGCCCCGCCTCCACCTCGCCCCTCCTCGCCCCGCTCCGCCCCAGCTCGATTGCAGCCCCACCTCTGACACGCCCCCGCCCCAGCCCCACCACACCCCCGCTCCGCCTTTTCGTCTCCGCCTCCACCTAGGCGAACTCGCAACCTCAATCCCCACCCCGCCCCAGCCCCGCCTCCCTCTCGCCGCTCCCCGCCCCGCCCACGCTCCGCGCACTCTCCGCCCACGCTCCGCCCGCGCTCCGCCCGCGCTCCGCCCACGCTCCGCCCACGCTCCGCCCACGCTCCGCCCACGCTCCGCCCACGCTCCGCCCACGCTCCGCCCACGCTCCGTCCACGCTCCGCCCACGCTCCGCCCACGCTCCGCCCGCGCTCCGCCCACGCTCCGCCCGCGCTCCGCCCACGCTCCACCCAGGCCCCACCTCGCCACCGCTCCGCCCCCGCTCTGCCCCGTCTCCGCTTCCACTATCAAGGCACCTCCAATCCCGTCCTCCCCCGCCCCACTCACGCTCCGCCCACGCCCCACCTCCCGCCGCGCCCTCGCTCTGCCGCATCGTCTCCGTCTCCACCTCTAAGGCGAACTCGCAGCCTCCATCCCCACCCCCGCCCCGCCCGGCGACCGCCTCTGCGACGCAGACCAGGCGGGAGGCCGCCCCGGGCGACCCGTGACGTCAAACCAATTTGCAGGGGCCGTAATTGGGCCCAGCCTGTGCCGCCGCGCCGCCGGCGCCGTTTTTGCCCGATTACGCGCGGCCCAGCGCCCTGCTGCGCCCCGCCCCCGCGGCCAAGACGCCGCCGAGGGGCCCCGCCCACCTCTTTGGCCCGGGGTCGGCCGCCAGGCACCGCCTATCCTGCCCTTCCTGAGCCCTCGGTTCCGATGCCGTTGCTGGCCGCACTCCTTCTCCATCTTCGCTTCTCTCACTCTTTGAGCAGTTCCGGCCTTGCCTTTGAGCAGTTCTTTGAGCAGTTTCGGCCTTGCCTTCAAGGCCGAAACTGCCCTGTGACTGGTCCTTATTTTCATATGTTTGAAATCAACCGCGTCACTCATATTTAGTATTTAAAATTTCCTGATTTGTAGTTTATACATTTTACTACCTTAGTCATTATAATTGCTAACACCACTCTTGCGCAAGGTCTTTATTTTATCTTACAATCCGTGACCGGAGCACATCCTCTTGTGGCAATTTGGCAACCATGCGAAATACCTGTCTCCCATTTCACTTTTAGGACCTCTCGGGCAGTCATCAAATTTTGGGGTGGGGAATGCGGCTCTTTTAGTTGGAAGGAGAGAGCACTTATTCTGTCCTAGGGCATTATTTTTCGTTTCACTCATCTTCGTAGGAACTCACTTTTAGAAACGAAGACTCGCCAAAATAGTCATTTTAAGTAGTCATGCATTATTATTTTTTTATTATTTTCATTAATCATTAATATACTACTTATATCCTAATAAATATTTGTATTAATTTTATTTTCATTTTCTTAATTGTTCAACTTTCGGGTTTCAAATCTTCGAACAAAAGGTGTTGAAATTAAGTGTACCTAATAATAATAATAATAATAATAATAATAATAATAATAATAATAATAATAATAATAAATCAGTAATCAAAATATTAATACCATTAGAAAAGAAGAGCTTGACGATAATGTTTCACGATATATCTTTCTAATTTCTCTCTGGAGACGTTTTCATGAAATAATAACATGTTAAGTTGCGGTTAATAAATCCAATAATCAGTCATAACTTCCCTCAATATCATAGGTTTGTTTGTATAGCGTACAGTGCAGAATAGTTAAAACATACCTTTTGTTTGCCCTCTCATATCCCAACTCATTCCCCACTACACTGTCGTCTTTCGCTCAGGCCGAATGTATTCCGTCCTGTGGACCACGCACTTGAACGTCCTGAAAGGGAAAGCACAGAAACAGAAACGATGCTGCAGCTTATGACCTGACGCTCATCTCCTCTGCCGTAACAACGTGTGAGCCACGACGGTGCCTTGACTGGTGGCAAGGATACGCTGTTGGTATATTACCATGACAAGCGCAGCTGCTCCCAAATTTGGGTTGTGAGATAATCCACACAATATTCCCTCTCGTTCTTCCGAGTCTTCCTTCTTTGTCTTATATTTTCGTTCCTTTACATTTTCTTGGGTCCAAAAGGGTGACATCTGCTGAACGTTAATTTTGACGTCATTGCGATTTATCCTAATTATTCCCAGATTCGATTGTTAGCCCGAGTGGAATACATACATATTTACAGGAATCCATGCAAAAGAGAAGATTGAACTCGAGATCCTTGGAAGTGAGTTTGTTAATGTTCTTTTGAGGGAGCCTTCTGGATCTGCCTAGTTCAGTTTCAAATTCACAGAATGCTGCCATTATTTATGCAATACTTGTAATTGTTAAGATGTTTCTCCTAACTTTTTTCCTCTAGTTAGATCATTTCCTCCTCCTTCTTCTTTCTCCTACTTCTCTCGCTTTACATCTTTTTCTTCGTCTTATATACTATCATTCACATTCGTATTTCACAAATTATGAAGTGTACTCCGATGTGCCCTTTAAACTGAGCCTTTCCCAATTACTATCTTATTCCTTAGACTTGTAGCCTCCTTTCTTTCCGGTTATCCTCTTTCATGCGTTTATTAGGGAACTTACTTTATCGTTAACTTCAAAATACTTAAAATCCTCATTTCTCTCAGCATCCATCGTAATTATCATGTGCCCTTCATCGTGGGAAACGAAACTTGCTTATTCCTCCACTTCTCATCATGTATACTTCAATTTATCGCTACCGTATTTGCCGGTGTATAAGATGCACTGTTTTTCCTTCAGTAACTCGCCAAAAAACAGGATACATCTCATACAACGGATAGGAATTTCTGTAACTGTTTGAATATTTAGTATACAGCATTAAATATCTATTATTTTACACTGAAAAACAAGTATATGTATTTCTCCAAAATTGATTATTGGAAAAGCTACAATTATTCCAAGAAGAAAGATTGCTGAAAATTTCGTTGGGTCAACGTCATGGTGTAGAAAATTTGTGAAGAGGCACACTCTTTCCATACATACTGGAAAAATATCATAGACCCCCGGCGGAATATGAAGAAAATATCAGTGCTTTTCAAGGTTACATTTACCATTCCTTTCAAAGAAATAAAAATCAAGTATACAATTTAACATTAAAGAAGGAAATCCTTCTTGAAATTAGGGGTGCGTCTTATACACCAGCAAATGCGGTACCACCCCATAGTTCTCCTATTTACGCTCTGTAGTCATCTACACTCATCACCAGCGCAATCGACCTTTTGACCCTCGCCCCCATCGTCCCAGGCAACTCCTGGCTGCGAGGGGCGACCGCAAAGAGCTCCAAGCAGCCCTCAACCCTACCCGCCTGCTTCTGCCCTGCGGGACACGCCCCCGAATTACGGCGGCGGGCAGGGATCAGATACAGGCCACACGGCGCGCGACCGGCGGGGGCGACAGCCGGTTAGAGCCGAAGACAACCTACGTGGCGGGCGTGGCGAGGCCCACGCAGATAGCGGGTGTTTGTGGCGGAACAACGCGGTAACGTACAGGTGTTGTGACTCCTAAGAAGAGGATTCGCGAAATTAGAGCATGGGGCCTGGAACGCAGGCTCTACACGCTCAAGAAAACTCGTATCTTCCCGACTATGCAGAGGCATGAAAGAAACATCAAACGGAGGAATGCGTTTCTGGCGGAGGTCTTAAAAGATGAAAGGAAAAGAAATCTTTGTGTTTGCGTGGAGATGAGAACATCACGTCTGCGTATGTAAAGTTTGAAAAGCGCTTTCTTCCCGTCGTCGAATGTAAAGCTTGTAAAGCAAGCGACCTCGTAAGTAGAAACACAATTGTTGGCAAAACCGATGGAATACCTTTTCTCGCAGCGTCGGGATAAAACCAATCTCAAAATTGTAAAATATGTTTTCTCAAAGTAAAGTTTTAACATTTTGATCTGAGCACATGATATCGCACGTGATTTTGAAAACAAGGAGAATATGTCTAGAGCTTCATTTTAATAGCTTGCTTTATAGAGTTAGTGGTGATTTATTTACATTAAATATTCTTCGTTATGGTTTCTGGTATCTCAAATCAAAAATTCAGATCCAAAATTGATTTGGATATTGCAATATGATGCAGAAATTTACTTTGTTCCTTTAAACCAAAAATTATTTCAAATAGAAAACACTGTTCTAAAACTTCATTTATCTTACTTCTAAATAGAAAGAGTTTTGTGTCCAACGATTGTTTTTAACAGAATTTTAGAGAAGAAATAAATATCACACAGCCTGATGACAATCCCTAACAACAGGAAACGTAATCGCTCTATTATATTTCAACACCTCGGAATACTCACCCACTCTATCATCAACTTCTCAATATTTCAATTGATTTGAGGTTTTCCAGCATTCCCCATCGCCCCCATCACACGACAACTGGTGGTTTTTCCATCCATTCGTCGCCTCCCAATAACGCCCCCTTCTCCACCATTTTACTTCCAGGTTCCCCCAACTCCCGGCCCCCTCCATTCAAATTCACCCTCATCGACGGCCTTCCTTCGGCTGGCTAATTGGAAGCTCTAAAGCGAACGCTTGCCTCCCGGACGGCAACCCACAATGCAACTCGCCGCGCGGTAATTGCGAGCGGCGCCGCGCCGCAGCGCTCGGGGCGAAAAATGGCGGCGGGCGACGGGTAATGAAGCGTCGCGCGGCCGCCGGAAACGGGGTCACTTCCGGGCGGCGAAGGGTCTTTGATCCGCCGCCGTCGTCGCCTCGGCCCCCCCCCCTGAGATGAAGAACGGGACGACGGCGGCGGCGGCGGAGGGGGCGGTGGCACCAGGGGGCCGGGCTCTTTGAAAGATAGTAGGGCTCTTTGCGCTCGGCACGCGGCCTGGCGGCGCCGCGCGGCAACGCCCCGGAACGACAGAGGGGCGCCCATGGATCTCCCAGGGCGTTGAACTTTCGCGTAAATGAATTAAACGGAACGAGTACTCCACCTCATTTTGCTGAAAACCCGACGTCCGTTTTTTACTGGATGGAGATGTTCAAGAGACTATTCGGCTAATGGTACCCACGACTGAGAATAGGTCGTTCAAGAAATCGAGGTAATTGTAAGTAGGAAAAAAGTACGTCGTTTCACTCAATACTACTTTAAAATATTGTTTTTAAAGTGGTATTCTTAATCCTTTACGCTGTTGGTTTCAATGTAAGTTAGTGAGTATGTTATGATGAAAGGGAGAACGAGACAGCAAGAGACGAGAGTCTTTAGACGGCGTATATTTTGTATTTGAGGGAAGGGAGGGTATATAGAGTAATTTGAGTGCCGTTTACATTCATGTATGTCTCACGTGAATGTATAAACCATTTATACAAGAAAACCGTTATTTTGACAATATCTGGCATATTTATTGAGTCTATTGAAATTTTAATTGATCTATCTACTAAATCTTTAATTTAAGAATCATTTTCTTCCGAAAACCACAAAACCAGAAAAAGGATTAACAAAGTAATATTTATTGTGTAATGTTTCATTGCAATTCCAAAATATTTCATTACACATTGCATTCCATTACACAAAAGCTAAAATGAACTTTAAATATAGGAGAAATACTACGTGCTCTTGTTCCACCCCAATTTTCTACACAACTCGTATTTTGGTCAAATTATAATCTAGTTGATACTCATTATAAATAATTCACATTTTAGCATGAGCATTTACACACTTTTGTAATGGTATTATAACTTGCACCAACTGTCTTGAAAACAAAGGCAAGCGAATCACATTTACCATCTGTGTACTAGGAATGTTCTAACCATTTCGCTTTTGATGCCTGTTGGACAGAATGAGGTTAAAGCCGGTTTTCTCTCTCGTTTCCGCTGCCATGTAGGATATCAAAGCTTGGTCAGTCATCATCCATCTTCCTGAAAGGCCTTCTCTGTGTTTGCCCGTCCATCACGGAAGAGTATTTCCAGTCTCTATCAGTTATACCTTGGTGAAAGTTTGACGCATGCGTCGAAGTTTTGTTAGAACCTATCTTAGATCGCTGATTTGAAGATTGGAAGTAATTCTGTATTATTTTTACCCTCGTATGAAGTTAAATGAATTTAAATTCAGCGGTATTTTCGATTAAATGAAATGGAGGTTAATTGAAAAGCAGTAAATGGTTATTATTTTTTACCATCACAAAATGATAAAATAATGCCTGCAATGTGACTACGAAGTATGTTCATGTAGATTAATGACAAATATTAGTATGCAAGTTTAACTTTAAAAATATTTGAAGTATTTATATTATTATTTGACTAGAAACATTAGTTCATGTAGTACATCAACGGAATAAGAATCAATAAAACTTCCTACTTAACCCCAAACTGCTGACGTGCCTTGGGGATTTCCTAACTGTTGATGAGCCTGAGACCGGAGAAGTTTTAGACAGATTATTTTCTGTTCTTCATTTCATGTTGACTTAATAGTTCTTCTCACATTAACAGTGATAAAGTAAAGAAGAAAATAAAATATCTTGTAATTAATGGAGAGAATTTTAATTAATTTAATTATTTATTACTCGGCGGGCCAATCACTGTTTACAATCTGTTCCAATCTCTTTCATCGCTTTTAATTATCTAAGTATTTGTCGATGATATTTGAAACTATTGACTATATTACCACACTAATTTAATCACTACAAAAGTGCAATGTAACATTCAGCCATATTACTGACGGCACTTCTGCAAATCCTTGCTATCTGTTTCTTCCTTAATAGTACCTAAATACTATTGAAACACATGCAGTTTTTCTCTTAATATCTCTTTTTTGTCCTCCTGTGCTGCTATTTCTTCTAGTCTTTCTAATTCCCTTTCGTCAATTTAATTTTCTCGTTTTTCTTGTACTACTCATCGATATTCTAATGGCATTTACTTTCAAGGGAAAAATCACTGTCCATATTCATACTACTAGCAATTAACCTCATCTGCCGATTAACTGTGCCAGCAAAATGAGGTTTCTTGCATAGTACACCATGAGATGTTATGATCTCCTGCAATAGCACTGAGCCTTGGAACTTTCAGACATCGTCGGTCAAAGTTCTAAAACTTGCAAGCAAACAAAGTTCTAAAACTTGTGATAGTGGATGTGCGAGACCAATTCGAAATTTTAACGGTCTCATGATTGGACGCGCTTTCCTAATTGTACTGATTACAAAGATATAAGAAGATACTATAAACAAAAGCCTTCTTCGCTCCAGACAAGACAGCTCTCACCGGCCTCGGAGACTATACGTCACTTGATAAGAGTCAAAGAAGCACTTCGAAAATCCTTTTTTCCATTTCTGTGGGAGATTGAGTGAGAAACATACACAAATTCATAATATCTACAAAAAAGTCTTTCCCTTTTGCGACGTCAAAATTTTAGCCAACGTAATTCCAGAGTGACCATTTTATTAAATAATATCTGTTTGGTTAGGTAAATTTTTGTAAGGAGTGGGTGAACGGAGAAGCCATACCTTGTAGTACGTAAAGGCCCCTGTATCCGAGCATTCGCTCTGAGGAGGAATAGCGTAATGAATACTACATAGTATATCAGTTTTGTATACACGTATTATCAGTATACTATGTACTCACGTTTTGTTGTTACTGACGTTTATCATTTAACAAAGCTTTATCTCGTCATCCAAGAAACACAATATCGTGAATTTTTTTGCAAAATACCTAAGCTAAAGTCAGTTGCTGATTGGAGGAGAATTCTACTGGCCGGCTGCTCTGATCGGTAGTTTTCCCAGGTTTCTTCGATAAACATCAGCTGAATGCCGGAGCAGTACCCTAACAAACGGGCCATGGACCGCACGAGATCTTTCATTCACCTTCTTTGTCCTATCTTCACCCCTTTCTTACACTCGCTTATTCTTAATTGCACTACACTTCCACACATGTCAGGAGAGCAGTCGGAATATTTGAGCTTGTCCCGGCTGGAGCAGTGTCTCATTGGTAGGTGATACCTGGTTGGAAAAATAATTACAAGTCAATGTGTAGGTTGGTGCCAGATATAACCATTAACTCCGTCACAGTGTTGGGTAGAGTCGAACAGAAGTTTCCTTTCTAGTTAAGAAAGAATGTTAGCCAGCCAATAATGCTTCTATTCCTCTAATGGTATCTGGGAAGGGTGTCAATAAACTTCTTATCTCTGTTACGCACTGTGTCGCCATGCCCTGAAGTAAACTCTTTGTGCCTGTTTGATAGAATCCAACATGCGGGTACTGGCGTATGGAACGGTGATTCTGAACCGCATCCAGTCCAGATTCCCAAGAGATAAATTCCGTCCTCCGTAACTCCTACGCTTTTTCCATATCATAAGCGCCGTTATCTCACCCATTCTACAAACCACCGCAATAACTTCCAAGAACCCTAACCTGATTTCTTGTAGAGGAGCCCAGTGGGGTCATCCTCCCTCTCATTTTTGTCTGTATATTATTGTATACATTGTATAAGCAAACAATTCTGTAAAGTGGCTATGTACGCTGGGTCAGAAACGTTTTGAATTTTAAAAAATGGTGATTTTGCGTACTTGATAAAATGATATTTAATCTGTAATATGAGAATGTTTAATATTTCAAATATTGTGGTTACGCGTTTCTCTCGTTACTGTGCAAAAACGTAAATATTAGAAGATGTAGAAAACCAAATAATGCAGGCGTTGGACGTAGTCCAACATGCGACTACTCGTGTGACCGCACGATTGACGGAAATATAATAGAAGCTTCAAATATGGTTTGTAATGTATTATTGTTTCTTTCCATAGTGTATTCAATCATAATATAGGCAAAAATTAATAAGAAAAGTGTATTAATGGTTTTAATAAAGAAAGAGAACTTGATATTCGGTGCGTTGGACGGCGTCCAACGCGCGAGTACTCGTGTTAGGAATGGCCGCGCGAGTGACGAAAAGTTAAGCAGAGGAAAATCACCTCCACTTCCCGCAATAAAAAATGCGCTGTTCTTACGGGACTTATGACCTTAGCGGTTATCACGCCCGGAAACACTAATAAATCAAATAATCAAACTTCCTGGGCTACGGAGAAGAGACGAAAATGATCTCTTTTTTTTTGCCAACGATCATGAAGTCGGAATTCGCATATAACTGAGCTATCTGTATATGTACATTGACATTTGCCCCTAACTGTTAAGTAACCCCTTATATTTACTGATGTTTAGCGCGTGTATGAAACCTTCTTGATGGCGTCAGAATGTGACCTGAGGAATATCTGTTCACACGGAATTTCTTAAAAATCAGAGGGAAATGTCATTTTTGTAACACCGTTTTATGAAATTTCCTATTATGTTGTGATGAGAAAAAGCAATTTTTTCCGACCTCTCAACATAATCTAGACATTTGTAACATTTATTTGGAGATATCCTATTTAGTTCTAACAATTCTCAAAGTTTTGTTGGTCTAAGTGAAAAATACAAAAATTGTAATAATTCAAATTTTTCAACGAATTAGACAAACCAACCGGGAATCAAACATTGGTTATCTGTGTTACCCACATTCTTGCGGAAAATAACTACACATGCTACACATGCAGTAACAAGGTCACATCTGGAAGACTGTGCGAAAAATATTTCACACATAATTGCCTGAAAGGCATCAGGGAATTATCAAATAAAGTGTCGAGAGGTGACAATTGTATTTCAAAAATAATTTTACTGGATTTGATCATTTACTGTGCTAGGTTAATAAACGCGTTAAAAAGTAAAGATCTGACGAATGTAGAATGCAATAAAAATACGCCACGTATCTTTTACTAGAATGTTTATCGACGAGAGGTGCGTAATATCAGAATAAGTATATGGATGTGAGATTTCTAAAAACGAAGTGCGGTATCCACTCCTCTTGCTTATTTTAGGTGATGTGGGTAACTGTAAACATACGGAAAGCCAATAATTATCCAAATAAAACAGATATTGCCTTTAATACTTGTTGATACTACAGAGTTCTAATTACCGTTTTGCGCATCTCCTGTTTTCATAACAGAACCACAAATGCGGCATTAACTTTCACTGAATATTGGCGTACTATTTCTAATATTTCAATAAAAAAAATGGTCTTTACTTCTAACCGAAATTCTAAATATTGTTTAATGTGTACTTTGTCTTTTGTTGGATTCATTAAAGTTTCCAACCTTTTTTCGGAAATAAAGACAAGCGAGAAGTCTACAATATGCAGTTTTAAATACATGGACTTCAATTTCGAATTGAAGCTAAGAAAGGGTACATACGAACCGCGGGACCTTAGCAAGGAACCCCAAATTCAGCCGGTGAGTTGCAATATTATAAAATGAAGGGCTGGAACAAACTCACTGTCTACTAGAATTTTCAAATGCACTTGTTATTCATTATCAGTTTAGCGCCTCTTTCTACGTAAGCACTGTTTCATCACCAACTGTACCCCCTTGTTCTTGCAAAGAGGATACCCATTGTGTGTCATTTCGGCAGTTAGGTCTCTTTCTTGTTTGAAAGCCGCTACTCTCCGTGCCATCGTGTGATAGGGGAATGACGTAACAACTGAATGCTTCTCATGCTCGTATGTCGCAGAAAAAGCTTTTCTCCTGTTTCCTGACGGCCCACCGAGTTTGCATCCTCCACAGTTCACGTATATCACACTAAGGGTTCATTCAAAAATACACTATACACTGTACACTGCTTTTCGTAGCTTTTTCATGTTTTCCCCTTTTCATGAAAAAATTACAACTTATACAACGTGATAATGAAGATGAAAAGCAAAATTACACAAATTTCTTTCACATGAACTGTACATCTAGTAAGCCTTTAGCAATCTGTATCTTAACTGTTGTTACCATATTATTTATCGACACAAAATAATTCACGCCTTCGTTTAGTTACATTTATTACTTTCTAGCTAAGAAGTAGAGTGAAAATTATGTAAATGTGTTTCAAAGGCTGATAACTATGCAAGACAGTCATACCAACATAAAACAATGAAATACAATAGATTACTAATAATGAGAAGAAAACACGGATACGCAAAGCAAAATAACTGAAAATAGTTAAAACCGAAAATAGGCGGGTTACCCTGGTAACCCAAGTGTAGACTCAAGGATATTTCTTTTATCGTAGACACAAGGGATAGAATGCGAGCGGGGTGTAGGGCATCTAGTGCTTTGGGTGTGGGGCGCCGGGCACGGAGCACGTGACGCGAGCCACAAGCTACGAGGCCCGGGATACGGGACGCGCGGTGGGTACTGGTTGGTGCGAGTTTGGGCAATCGGGTCCAAGGGGGGAATATGAAAGGCTCGGTGCCCTGGAGATGGTGCAAGGACTGGGTAGTTTTAGGGCACTGTGCTATGGGATTGACCGCGGGACGAGGACTGTGAGAAGCGGGGCGCGGGGCGCGAGTCGGGAGACGTGACTAGTAAGTGAGAAGTAACTAGCGGGACGCGAGGTGCGGGCAGCAGGGTGGAGGCGCAGGACGCGAAGTACATGGTGCAGGGCACGAGACGCGGTGAGTGAGGTCCAGGGAATGAGGCGCGGGGGTTGGCGCGAGGCGCAGGGAACGGGGCGCGTTGGGCGGGGATTGGGGTCCGGGGAGAGGGGCATGGGCAGCGGGGAGAAGGGCACATGGAGCGGGGCGCATGGAGAAGGCAGCGGGACGGGCAAGCGGGGAGCGGAGAGTAGCATCCGGGGAGCAGGGCGTTGGGAATGGGGCGAGGGAAGCGAGGCGGGGGAGCGGGGACTGGGAGCGGGGAGGGGTGAGGGCGTGGGAGGGGAGCGGAGAGGAGCGGGGATGGGAGCGGGGGATGGGAGCGGGGATGGAGCGGGGATGGGAGCGGGGATGGGAGCGGGGATGGGAGGATGGAGCGGGGATGGAGCGGGAATGGGGAGCGGGGATGGGAGCGGGGATGGGAGGGATGGGAGTGGATGGGAGCGGGATGGGAGCGGGATGGAGCGGATGGAGCGGGGATGGGAGCGGGATGGGAGCGGGATGGAGCGGGGATGGAGCGGGATGGAGCGGGGGATGGAGCGGGGGATGGAGCGGGGATGGGAGCGGGGATGGGAGCGGGGATGGGAGCGGGGATGGGAGCGGGGATGGGAGCGGGGATGGGAGCGGGGATGGGAGCGGGGATGAGAGTGGGGAGGGGAGCGGGATGGGAGCGGGGAGGGGAGCAGGGAGCGGGCAGCGGGCGGGGGCGCGAGACGCGTGGTGCGGAGAGTGGGGCGGGGCAGCGGGACGGAGACGCGGGACGCGCAGCACGTGATGCGGGGCGCGAGACGTGGGGTACAGGGCGGGGCCGCGAGTGTAAGTGCAGGATGCGGAGCGGGGCAGTCGTCGGGGCTGCGGGGTCGCGAGGCGCCGTCACAGGGAGGAGGGCGCCGCGCCGGCCGCGAATCGAAGCTATCAATTAGCCGCTCGCCCGGCGCAGCGCGGCCATCGCTCCTGGGCTATCGCGCCCCGCCGCCGGCGCCACCGCGCTCAGCAGCATCGCGCTGTCCTTGTTGAGAGAGTCAATTTTCACCTGAGATCTCCGCTCCCATCGCAACCGGATACGCATGTCGCGCGGTACACGGGGACACCGCAAGGACAGGAAAGTCACAGTAAACAGAAGATGGGGTTAACTTTCTGGAACGGGGAGCAGTAGCTCAGCCGGAGCAGTACCCTACCAAACGGGCCACGGACCGTGCGCGATCTGCCCTTCCTCTTCCTTGTCCTATCCTCTCCCCTTACACACATACTTACACTAACATGCACTACACTACCACTTACTCCGGGAGACCGGTCGGGAGCTTAGAGTTTGTCCCGGCTGGGGCGGTGCCTCGCTGGTGGGAGAGTCCTGGTTAGGGGGAAACTCCACTAGTGGGCGGTAGGTCGGCGCCGGATCTCGCCATCTAGCGGGTGAAGATCACCGTCATCTCACGAGAAAAAATCATGCACTACACTAACGGGACTAATGACCAATGCCGTTGACGCGCCCAAAAACACGAAAAAATCAATCAATCATTAACTTTCTGAATTTAGGATAGGCCTGTCGTGGCATGAGGTTTTGGAGAATGGGATGTGTTAGCGAGACGATAAAGTGATAGGTCAAAGTGGGTGTGTTCATATGGATGACGGGAAACTGAGCCCGAGAGCGAGAGGGTTCGACGGAGCGTGATGAAGGAGAACGCATTGTGAGTTACTGAGTTAATGGAAGGAAGTCGATAGGGCAGGATCAAAAGTCACCAGAGAGGATGTTACATCATCTTATCAAAAGTATCAGAATTCGTTTAAAAAAGAACGATGATGAAAATCCGTGTCGTGTTAACAACTGACCATTTTAACATGATAAATCTGAGGAAGTGTTTTCTTCTGAAAAACTCTTAACTGATCATTTATTTCACTAGTACCATTGCGACTTTAGAATTTTCATCATCACAGCGTCAAATGCAGAGACTTACTTCAGGGCAGAGTTCCTCGGGGACAGACTTGTATGGACATCACATTTGTTTAATAGAATGTTGTTAATTGACGTATATTTAATTTTATTTAAGTTTAAATATACCCTATTTTTGTTTAGAAATTAATTTTCCAAAATTAAACAATAATTTTTAATCTTACACTTTATCATGGACATGGGTCTTTGACCTTACATTTACTAGTAGCTAATGAAATTCTTATCCTAAAAAAACTGTTCTTTATCCTCACCTTTATAATAGTTACTGTCAGCTGATGTTTTTTCTTTATTTAACAGAGTGAGCTGATTATACAACGCTCAGCCATATGGCTTTTCAGTTGTTAGGAGCGAGCATTTTCAGACGAAAATATGCCAAGGGGATGACTACGGCCACCTCCCATTAAACATAGATTGAAGTAGTGCGAATGATAAAGTCGAGGAATACATATTGTTGACTTTTTATGTGAGGACTATTTATTTCATTATCTTATATCAGCCAGTTTCCGGAGAAAGATGTGGAAGGGGAGTCGGTTGCAGAGACGAGTTTCTACGGGATGCCCTTTACCTATGTTGTAGTGGGAAGCACCGGTAACTGAGGGTAGATTTTGGAAGAATGATGAGAAAAATTTAATAATGTATGTTAGGACGGGCTCTATGGCTAGGTCTTTGTGAAGGTTAGTGTTGCTTATAAACCAAAATGCGGCTGATGGTTTCCGGTTCTCCAACAGGTTACCTTGATATCAGATGACAGACGAATTCGGCGTGCCAGCTGGTGTTCTCGCGTTCAATGGTGCGACAGTGATCACTCTCGGGTTGATACAAGTCGCGAACGCCAGCTCGCGCTCTTCCCGTGCCCCACGGTACAGCTGCTCTCGGGGTTAGGCACTTGCAATCCGCGAATCGGCTCGGATCAAACCGTCAGAGATGCAACTCGCAGGCCAACCAGCAGTCGCTTTTGACACGCGGTTCGCGGGTACTGGGCAGGGCTGGGCAGCGTGCAAGGAATGTCTTTCGCCTCAACACTTCACTATGGACCAGTGTGGACGTGAATCAATTCATCTAATCCCTTTTGTCGTCATAGTGTATGAACGACTGCTGTCTGGTGAATCTAGTGACAAGAGAACCACTCGAGTGATTTTTCCCAAATTTTCCACGAACAATTTTTGAACGTCCGCGAAAACTTAGAGGATTGTTGGGGATAATGCGAGGAATTGATCGATTATATTGTGTTACCGAACGCGACAACTGCAATGGTCATTAATGCCGTAAGTGTCGTATATGTTATCACTGGAGTTGGTGGTGTTCTTCCCCATCTAGAAGCTACGTTTCGGCACGAACGTACACATCGGCTTGCAGGGTTTCCCCAACAAGGTATCTCCCACAAGCGGAACACCGCCACATTCGGGACAAGCTCAAATTGCTCGACTGGTCTCCCGACACCTGAGGTAAGGAAGTGCCTGTAGGTGTGTGTAAGTGAGGGGTAAGAATAGGACAAGGACCACGAATGAAAGATTGTGCGCGATCCGTGCCCGATTCTAAGGGTACTACTCCGGCATTCGCCTGGTGTTGGTCGGAGAAACCACGGAAAATTACCGTACGGCCGCTAGAATTCTCCTCCAGACAACGGCTAAGTTCGACCTAGCTGTATAGTCAGTGTCGGAAATCCTGCTACAGTCGAGACTCGAACCCTACGACCTTCCAATCAGAGGCACCGCAATGACAGTACTTGATGCATTGAGACATCACAGCCCGTGGCATTGTTCGAGACCGGTGGCTTTGTTGGTAGGTGTTGCCGAATGCGGCGGTTTTTTGATTAATTGATTTGTTTCGCGTTTCCGGGCACGTCAACTGCGTTCGTCATTAGTCCTGTTAGTGTAGTGCATGTTTTTTTCTCGGGAGATGGCGGTAATCTTCCCCCGCTGGAAGGCGAGATCCGGCGCCGACCTACCGTCGGCTAGTGGGGTGTCCCCCTAACCAGGACTCTCCCACCAGCGGGGCACCGCCCGAGCCGGGACAAGCTCTAAGCTCCCGACCGGTCTCCCGAAATATGTGATAGTGTAATGCATGTTAGTGTAAGTTTGTGTGTGTGTGTGTGTGTAAGGAGAGAGGATAGGACAAGGAAGACGAAGGACAGATCGCGCGCGGTCCGTGGCCCGTTTGGTAGGGTCGTGCTCCGGCACCGAATGCGGCGGGGTGAGTGAGGTCGGTGCGGGTACTGGGACCCGGAGAAGCAAGGGAGCAGGAACGGGCTGGATGGGCGGGGAGCGAGGGGAGAGCGAGATAATGAGGGCGCGCAAGGACGGCAGGCCGAGCGGAGGGTGCAAGGATAGGCAAGCGGTGTGCGTGCGTAGAGTAGGGCTACTTTTTAGATGACAGTGAAATTTGCAGCACCGAGAACTCATCTAGTAAACAATGTTTGTTAGGGATCATATTTACGTTTAATTACTAAATTAATTATCGTACCAATTATTTGTATTAATGATAGAATTAGTATCAAAACTATTACAAATTATTTCCATAATCACTTATTATTTTATATTATCACTTATTTTAAAATGCTCTGTCCAGGATCGGCGATGAGTTAGTATTCTAGAGTTCGGATGCTCTGTTCGGCTGTCTCCGTGGTTTGAATTGATTACTTCCACCCGAAAGGCGAAGCAGTTCCCCAAAGAACTGGTCATGGGCCGTGTGCTATTCCTTCCTCACCATGCTTTCTCTCTCATTCCTTGATTTAGATGATTCACCATCCTCGTTCAGCCATGCTCTAGTTAGACTCTAGTAGTAGGTACTGTGAATCTCCAATGTCCAGGCTCGAATAGGGTTATAGTATCCCAAGACGAAGAGGAAGATATAATTCCGATTTAAGAGCGCAAACTCTGTTGCATCTTCGTTCATAAATTTGCTATTGCGTTCATTCTCCTCATGGAGAATGTATTACTGAAAGCAACAGATGGTATTGTTAGAAGGTTATTTACCTGACAGATATTTAAATATTTTAAAATTTATTAACTGGTATGACGGCATAACTGCATCTTGCTTGCAGTACCTTTAATACGTTACAAATGTTTGTTTTAAAGCAGTCTTTGTTAAACTTTTTTATCCTAATTTTCTTACAATTAATTCAAGGAGATGAAATAGTAAGTAATGTAAAATGTTAATGCTAAATTTATACCAGTGTCTAAGGGCCTTTTCTAACTTTTACGAGGACCTACACACAATATCTTGTTTGAATTTTAGACATTAAAAGAATGTTTAATCATTCTCCGATCTATAAATAAACTTGATGTAGCGAGTTTTAGAGACATGACGTACATCCAGGATATCCAGACATGACTGACACCTGATAGTGCACAAGCCGCTGAACGATGATATTCAAAGATGAGTTGGAATCGTGCAATGAAATTGGACCTCTTTTCATTTCCATCATGAATCAGCTATCTTTTTCCTAGTTCCGTGTTTTTCACCGACAAGTTTCTTGTGTTTACGCAAGTTTCACATTTAGAATTAGTTTTTTAATTTTACAAAACCTGTGAAAGAAATAAAATGGAATATTTGTAAAGTGTAATTTGGAAAGTACAGAGTATGAAAAAGTGTATTAATAAGACATGAAATCACGTAGGAATAATTTTCAAAGGTTTTTATTTTAAATCTTAATTTTATTGTAAAATTGTCCGTGAGTAATGAAAACATTCGATTAAAATGGAACTAAAATAATATTTACATATGACATACGTAAATATTATTTAAGTATTAGTAGCACTTTGTGTTATTACGACACATTTTAGTCGTTGAACTTTACTGTGCTTATGATAGATCTCTTGCAACCAGAAAAAACATTTATAAATGGAGAAGCCGCAATGCATTTTCGCGAATTAAGCTGATTGTTCGAGCATTTTGTGTCCGCGGACATTCGAGTTTGGTTTACAATGCCTCAGTTTTGCAAACACGCCGTGCCATCACTTTCACCCTGAATTCCCGTAATTATTGCATTTATAACCAAAACAGTAATAACCCTCTCGCTGCCACAGGAACACAACAGACCAAACCGTGCTTCGCTACCGACACCGACGTGGGGTAATCATTTAAATAACATCATACACGAGGAAAGTGGTACTCCACAAATACGCATTAGTAATTATTGGAGCTCTGCTACTTGAAATGGCGGGATTTCATCTAAAACGCCATTTGGGGTAATTATCGAGGTGGGGGGAGGTATCCCGCGCTTCGCGACCGTATTCTGTTTTTAAAGTCCCTACCCTGCGCGCTCCCGGTGGCCGTGGCGAGATCAATCTTCGCTAATGGCCGCTCCTTGCCCGCCCTCATCCGGGACTTACCGTCGCCCGCTCGCCCCCACCGGTGGACCGCCCGGGCAAGATGTGAGGGGAAGAACGGGTACATGCGACTGTGGGATTAGACAAGGGCTTAGGCGGGTGATCGAAAGAATGACCGTGTGTTGGAGTGTGGGTCGGTTTCATGCTGGTGACGGTCACTGCCCGTGTCTGGGAGAATGCTTTGATCGGAAATAGGTGTAGAGTTGTGCAGAAGAAAGAGAAAAGGCAAATCTGTTGTAATACTATATTTATTTCTTCCTGTTTTAATATCTCTTTATTCACCGAGGGCGTTTTGAGTATTCTAATGATCGAGCGGCGATAAATTTCCCGAGGGCTTTTAGTCGCCCGAGATTATTCAAACCAGTCAACACCCGTGGTACATACCTAACTTTTTTTTACCTTAATTTATTGATTCAGATTTACTAATTTACTATTTACTAATTAACTAGATTTTAACTTTACTTGGTTTGTCTTTTCATGTTTCATTCCCATAATTACGTTTCATAATTTACTCCATAAGAGAACATGTATCATTCAACTGTTTTCATATTTCCTTTGTAACAATGGTCCTCTCGACCCAGATAAGATTTGCAATGTATGTCGAGCTCCTTATCGAAGGCAATAACATGCTATGACGTATCAGTAAAAAAGAAAAATATTTTCGTGTACTATAATACAGTTCGCATTCAAAATGTTTTATTACATTTTACTGCTACTTCCCGTCAGAAACCTTTAACATTTTGCAAAGGCTATGGCGAAATACGAATGTTAAAATTCCCCCGAACGTTTTAAAATGATATGTGGAATATCTTTGGGACCCTAAAAATCTAATATTTACCAATTCTCAATCCCCAACTCTTCTCCTGCCCTCCATTTGGTAAAAAAAAACTTGTTTTATCATTTACTTTTTTTACATTCGTATATGGTAAATAATTTTAGCATCAGTATTAGGTGGAAATGACTTTCCAAATGCTTAATAATAAAAAAAATAAAGTAGGTATTTCTTGACGCGTAATTTGTATTTTTCAATTTAAACGTTGAACATGAAATGTAAACATGAAAGAAATCGCAAAATATGTTTATCTGAAAAACAATTCGGTGGTTCTACTACGGAAAATGTATTTCCTTTGTCTTTAGGAAAATTAATTAAATTAATTTTTTCAGATGTTTTAAGGATTGAAATGCACTTGAAAACATTAAAAATCTGATTTTCAACCTTGGTTTGCATCATGATTATTCAGTTCTTTTAAATTTAGTAATGTTTTCACAATAATAATGTATTCAGTGTAATTTTATACAAATTTTCAAAATTATTGATATTGCAAATTTTTGCAAATTACCGAACCTATAAAAACTGTTTTTACGATTCACTTTTGTTGACGATCAAACCAATCACGATTGAATTACGTAATTGTTCAAATCAATCATAAAATTCAGCTTATTCGTGTTACCTAAATGCTAACGCTGTTGAAAACACTGATGATGGGGAAATTCTCTCCGAAAATAGTTTGGCATGATTGCATAGTTTTGGAATGATTGTATCAATATTAAATTAAACCACTGATTATCTTGTGGTCACGATAATTTAAAATATTAATCCACAATATGAAAAATAGGTTTATGTACAGTAGATTATGTCATGAAAAATACGTGCTATCCAATTGTGCATAAGAAAGGAAGAAGATATATATAATAAATAAAGATAAAATAAAAAAATATTAGAGGGTAAGGGGCATTTTGTTATGATATGCTTATTTATATTTATATTTCTTTCTTCTTTGATTACAAATATACTATACCCTCACTACCATACCGTAAGCGCACTGTACTCGAAATTGTAAATTACATTTAACGTTCTTTATGTCTTAAAGCATTGTTATTTATAAAATTATAGCACGTTGAAATATTTTTGTTTATTTCTTGTAGATTATGTTATAAATAGATTTTAATGCAGCTGCTCTCAAAATCATCAATAGAGCAGAGATGTAATAAGTTTAGCATAAGTTCCCTTCTAAAAACGGTCAGCAAGCTCTTTTTTCCATTCCAATTTGCGACACTTTGTCTTTCTTCTGTCGTTTTTATCACTCATAAAAGAACATTATTTCAGTGATGAATAACGTAAGATTAAAAAAGCATGTTTTCCTTATGTTTTGCAATGTTTATTGCGAAATATAGTATAAATCAAAAATATAATAATATGGCAAATTTTACTTAAAATAACATTGTAAAACTGGGCAAATTTACAGTCACTCAATCTTAGAAATGATCTGTTTCCATAAATAATATTAATGAAACGCCTCCATGACCACCTAAAACGAACTAAAGTACTTTATGAATATTTTAATTGACAAAAACATTTTTTTAAACTTTTAAGAAATTTTGAACCGAAAAATATATCAATAAATCTATAATGTATAAATTACAATACGAGACTTAGTAGAAACTACTTAATGTATAATTTTACGAGTACGTATCTGCAATTGAAATGCAATTGCTGAAATTGAAATAATTATGCTTGTTCGTGTACCCAATTCATATTTAATCGCTCACATTAGATGGTATTTCTTGTACAATTTCCCAGGATTGAATTTAGAAATAAATATACATTAAGTTGCTCGTCTTTACTATTTGAACATACAAAAGACATATTTAAATTAAGTTAATAACTGCATATGCTCTTTTATTCATGTATACATATAAAATTGTTAGTGCCATAACAGATAAAAATTAGGTTAGGTTATTTAGGAGGATCTACTGCTTCAAAATCTCGGCTAAAAGGAATACGCCGGTACTCCAAGAATGCTCGTGGAGCCTTTTTACTTTCTCATCTTACGAACAATTCGTAAGGAGACAAAGTTATGTAATTATGCGCCGGAAAACTGAAAATTTTTGCCCGAAAAACTCTTACTTTTTATGTTTGGGGGTCCCCCACTATGAAGTACGTACTGTAAAGAGGAGATAGCAATAGTTCGCGGGGAAAATAGGTCTGGTCGTGATGAAAAATGAGGCGTTAGAAACCGTCGTACTTTTTCTAGCTGGCAGGCAACTGCTTTGGTCATTGATCCCGTTAGTGTAGTGCATGCTATTTCTCGGGAGATAGTTGTGATCTTCCCCCGTTGGATGGCGAGATCCGGCGCCGACCTACCGTCGGATAGTGGGGTTTCCTCCTAACCAGGACTCTCCCACCAGCAGAGCACCGCCCCAGCCGGGACAAGTTCTAAGCTTCCGACCGGTCTACCGGAATATGTGATTGTGTAGTGCATGTTAGTGTAAGTGTGTGTGTAAGGGGAGAGGATAGGACAAAGAAGAGGAAGGCAAGATCGCGCGCGGTCCGTGGCCCGTTTGGTAGGGTACTGCTCCGGCATTCGCCTGGTGTTGGTCGGAGAGACCACGGAAAACTACCGATCTGAGCAACCGGCCGCTAGAATTCTCCTCCAGACAGCGACTGAATTCGACCTAGCTGAAAAGCTAGTGTCGAAAATCCTGCCGCCGACACAGTTGGTACTAATTGAATATTCACTTACACCACTTTTGCAATTGCTTGCCACTCGTAGTCCAACACGCATCATGCGGTCCGTAAGTGCTTCCTATTGGAAGATACGCAATGCTACTCCCTTCTTCGAGTGCATGTTGGCCGTGGCATTAGCGATCGAGGTGGCGGTGGTGGCGTGAACGCCGAGGAGAAGGAGTGGGGGTTGGGTGGAGGCAATGGCACAGCTCCCGCCGCGCCTGCTCGCTTGCTCGCCTGGCTATAAACCATATTAGCCAGAGCGTCTTCATTTGCATACTAAATGCGATTATATGAATACCAATTCCCCCAGTCCTTCCGCGCCCCGACTTTTAATTACTTCCCTAAGGGCTTCCGGAGCGCCGGAGCCGTTCTCGCTGGCGGGCGATATATCGATACTGTGTTTACGTATCGAAGTTAAATATTTCCGAGGGATATCGACTAGTCGGCAGTGGTCGCGCCCCGCCGCAGGGTGGGGTCAGAAAGCTCAAAGCCACTTCCGCCCGCAAAACGAGCGAGGCGCTGGTGTCGATCGTGGTTAATTTGGTGATGCTACGGCCGTATGTAGTGATAGTCGTGGCGTTCACGTGCTTTCTCGTTAATGTGAGACACTCGTAATTCCCGTTTTAACTTTGAATCTTTTAATTATCATTTTATAACTACGAGTTTTATGAACTTAATTTTCACTTAATTTTCTGTATGAGGTGTTACAGTTTTGAAATTATGTTAGCGAAATAAATAGTTATTCCTTTTTGTGCTGTCTCATAATATTTATAATACGAGTGATAAAAGTGACAATTCTAATTTCGTTCCCAATATACATCAATTTAAAATTCCAATGAATATTTAAAATACTTTTAACATCTAAAGTTTCTGATATATTAACACTCTGAAAATACAGAACGCAATTCCGTACTACACACTTCCTTCTGCCTGAAATAAGTCACAAACCCAAAATAGGGCGTCCAATCTGATGGCAATCGTGCCGTACCAGCTAATGTGTCTCCGACCACGACTGGCGATGGAAAGAAAGCGAATTCAAATAATTTCACACCTCCCGCCATATGTGCTGTTTCGTTCATTTCTCGGGACTATGCTCCTTCCTGTTTCGGCATGTCACCGTATTTGTTGGTCTCCTCGAGGCTTAGCTTATTTACTGGTCACCCTGATAACCCTTGACTTAGCCCCCATTCTGTAAGCATCAATTACACGTATTGGCATCATATTTACAAATATTTCAATGCGGTTGTTATAAATGAAAACGGGGTACTTTCTGACTAATCATAATATATTAAAAATATGAATCTATTTTAATTAATGCCCTTTTTCTTAAAATAGTCTATATAAAATGTACCTAATTTAAGTCGTCGTTTTATTTTGAGTTATTATAGTACATCACTACTTTTCACCTGATTGTCGTGATGACTTAGCGACATTCACTTGAAACTCATTTATTTTATAGAAAAATCAAAGAGATTACATTTACTTCTCCACAGACATGTTCTATCGACAATGATACAGTTCCTGAGATAGATGTAATTGACATTAAAATGATTACGCTTCCGTTTTCCGCTTTTGTGCCGCCATCTTTCTCGCGCTGTGTTAAATGATCTTTCCTCGCCGCAGACGATTTCTTTCTTTGCTCGTGAAATTTCTATAGAAGAATTTCTTAAGTACCCCGGAGCAGAGCGCAAGCCATTACGAATGCTAGTCAGAACCGCTCTTCTATTGTCTTCGACAAATTGCAGAGAGAATGAATAGTAATGTGAAACAATCTTTCTTGAAGGAACTGGCATGAACTACTCTCAAAGTTTCTAAAGTATTTTTATTTCTTCGGAATGAACGTATTGGAGTGTTTTGAACATCGTACAACGTGCGTTATTAGTCCAAAAATATTGATATCTTTACTTTAATACCATTACATACTATTTGTCAAAAGATGTGTGCGGTGCACTTTGAATAATTTGTATTATTTTCAAAGAAATCGTAAATGATATAACACTTATACTTTAAACTTTACTTCACATGCCGTGGAAATTAAATTCATGTAAAGAGGGAAACATCTCCAACAAATATATTATTGATGATCTCATATTTTGTAATTTCTATGAAACTGAGTTTTTTTCTTTAGAAAGCTTAGAGTGAAACATTTTCTTCTAAGATTTCAAATTAAATCAAAGAACAATAATTTGGATCGTTTCAGCGTCTTTAGAAAAAGTTTCAATTATTAATTTAGCTTTCTAACT
Organism: Teleogryllus occipitalis; assembly: GCA_011170035.1. Classification (NCBI taxonomy): domain Eukaryota; kingdom Metazoa; phylum Arthropoda; class Insecta; order Orthoptera; family Gryllidae; genus Teleogryllus; species Teleogryllus occipitalis. The sequence continues at coordinate 39,490 of BLKR01002567.1, forward strand.
ATTAGAAAGCTTGTAATGTATCAGAATCTTTTCATGTTTGAAAAATATTACATTCGAATAAAATTGAAATAATAACTCTTACATTAGCTTAAATAATATTTCTATTTTCTTCCATTCAGAATAATCGCTTGCCAAAAAAATGTTGAATGTGCCACTTTTCATAAGGTCAAATATTTTATTTCCAATATTAATGTTACTGAGTTATATAAAAAAATGTGCGAATGGAGTCTAGAATAACGGGAGATGATTTATTAACTCTGTATGTATGCATATCTCTTACTCACGTGAAAAATCTGAAAACGTGTCGAAAGTAAGTTTTACAGAAAAAAAACTTGGCTTACCTCACTGTGATAATTTGAACTAATTTTCTAGCGTGAATAAACAAACAACTCAGTTTCTGAGTTAATCGATAACCTGAAAATATTTTTTTACGACGTGAATAATTAGAAAATAAGTCTTCCATGGTTAGGATTTACGATTTTATGAAATTTTTGTTTCACTCCTAAACATAAGCGTCCGTTACCCAGCAATCGGAAATCTCTTTATTTAATTATACACTAATATAGAGAATGAAACATGGTATTTATCTATCCATCATCGTTTATAGATAAATACATTGAAAAGAGATTGATACATAATTACAAATCAAAAACCACCAAAAATAACTTACGAATTCCCTTTCCATTTCATGAACCAGTTAACAATAAAATTAAAACATACTTCAAGAAATACAATTTAGACATTGTATTTTATAATTTAAATAAAAGCAACCGGTTGTTTGATAAACAGAAAGATAAAACAAAAGTAAGAGATAAATCTAATGTGGTCTACTCTATTCCTTGTGATGACTGTCAACAGGTGTACATTGGAGAAACCAAACAATATCTTAGCAGAAGAGTTTACCAACACTAATACGATATTAATAAAGATTCAGCATTGTACACATCATTAACAAAACATAGAACGGAATTCAACCACTCTATTTGTTTCGATAAAGTCAAAATTTTACATCACGAAAAGCTAACTTTTAAAAGACAAATTGCAGAAATGTTGTATATTATGTTAAATGATACTATGAATACAAAAAGTGACATTCTGAAACTTCATCAAATTTATAAATCATTAATAACAAACAAACATCCATAATTGCTTTTTACCGCTGTTCACTCCTAATTTTTGCACATCCATTCCTTGATATATCTCGTTTGTGTTGCTTACTTATGAATGTTTTAGCCACTAAATTAGACGACGCCTTCTGCATATTATTAAAAAGGCTTTACACGAGAATGTTGTTAAACATTTCTTCAATATGTATATTTAATTTATTCCTTTGTTTTCACTACAAAAAATGTAATGTTTATTATCAACCGTTTGTCAAATGCTTTTGACAAGGCACATGCCAAATGTGCGAAACGTTAAGCAGCAATAAATGTCTATGAATCATACGTCTTAATTCCTGGTATCATCGTATCATCGTAGATTGATTCTATTTGGTCCAATAAATTTGAAAAAGAACCATCTTTCTACAATATTATTATTATTATTATTATTATTATTATTATTATTATTATTATTATTATTATTATTAGTCTATCGGCCATTTCTCTCTTTTGAGGCCAATGTCATATTCTATACCGGAGAGAGATTAACGTGTCATTATAGGGATCAGATTTTTCGGCTGCATCCCTTAGTAAGACAATGTTGTTTAGCCTTAAATTATGAATTTTGAGATGATAGGATGATGATGAGAGGTGATTGTGGCTTTTTGAAACATCCCAGCAGGTTTCCCGACTTCCATGACAGCACGGTACTCCCTGAGCAACTTCACTCGGTTATTTATTATTATTATTATTATTATTATTATTATTATTATTATTATTTATTGATGAAAGCTTTTCGTCTTGAATTTGCTGATTGCTTCCCAAAATCAGCCCCGGAATTCCGACAGGCTGTTCCAAAGCCCTCAACGCGCCCGCGGGGTTGCCTGAGTCCTTCGTGGAACCGCTCTCCGTGGAGAGCGCTCCTGGTGGCCGGCACCTGCGGCTCGCAGCCGCGCCGGCGGAGGCCGCGTGCTCAATCCGTTCGAAACAGAGAGCGGGCGACTTGAAAGAGAAGCTGCTCTCCGCGGCCTGCGCCTCTCTCTCTCTCTCTCTCTCTCTCTCTCTCTCTCTCTCTCTCTCTCTCTCTCTCTCTCTCTCTCCTCAGGTGTCCGCGCGCGCCGGGCGCTGCGGTTTTTCGATTATCGCGCGAGAGCCCCGACAAAGACCGGTTAGGCCCGCGGCGGAGGCGCTGCCGGTGGCCGTCCGCGGGGGCGTGGCTGGTCGGTGAGGGAGATAACGGTCGGAATCCCCCGGCGAGAAGCAACCGCGTCTGCCGCAACCGCCGTTCCGTCAGACCTGTTTCGTTCACTTTCTCTCCTGCCCGCCATATCGACCTGGGCTGACCCCACCCCACTGCCTTGTTGTCCGCCGTCCCCCTCTCCACTTCACTCACAGTGTCCTCCATCCCCAGCGCAGAGTACCATCCCAACCAACGCGAACCCTACGTTGCCCGGACCGCCAGAGGTCCAGGCTCAGGGTCAGCGCTGATCCGTACACTCGCTACCTCTTGTCTCCCTGTTTCGGTCCCGCCTCCTTCGTCCCCGATTGTCGTGACCCTGCCTTCTTCATCCTATCACATCCGTCAGCGCATCTCGGTCTCTGTCTCGTTCTCTTCTCACTTGTCTGCTTCTCTTACTTGTGCCCTTGCCACCCCTTCGTCATTTCTTCCGTCCCCTTCTTCCAGGACTACGCCCACTCTTGTTCCCGTTGTATTCGGCGTCGCATCTTCCCATCGCTGCCCACGTTGTCGCGGACCCCAACACCTCAAGTCCAGCCACCCCAACTCACCGCTCCCACCACCGCCACTTTCGCAGCCTCCCTTCCGTCTCTGCCACCTCGGTTTCCGTTTCCTCCACTCCTGTGCTGCGATCCCTGCCGCCTCCGTCTCACTTCCACGCTCTCCGACTTCTTTCCCCTACGTCGCCTTACCCTCTCCCGCCCGGCTATTTCGGTTGTAGACGCCTACACCCCTGCCAATTCGATCGTGGCCGATGCCGACCCCACTGCTTTGCTTTCCACCCTCCCGCCACGAACCATACGTCGTCCGTACCGGGTGAGGTGGCTCAGGGCGCAACCGGATGTCAGTGAAGTGCCTGTGATCGGGAGATTCTAGGTTGGCAGGATCCTACGGTGGCCGGATTTTCGACAATAGCCATATGTATATATATATATATATATATATATATATATATATATATATATATATATATATATATAGAAAGTCGTGTTAATTACACTATTTATAACTCAAGAACGGCTGTACCGATTTGGCTGAAAATTGGTGAGCAGAAAGCTTAGAGCCAGGAGACGGTCATAGGATACTGTTTATCCCGTTCGACAGCGTGCCTGGGTGAGAACGCACGTTTTCGCGTGATTTCGCATGTTTTCGCGTGAAGGTACTTAACTGAAGAGTGCAACCTATGCACCAAAATACAGGAAGAATAATGAATGATTAATCTACTTAATTTTTTTATTTGTATTTTCTAATAAACAATTTAACTTTGTAAATTCCAAAATCTGCTTATTTATTGCCTTTAACAGCCGGTCCCTATGATTACAGCTTTGTATTTCTCTCTTAAACAAAAATCAATTCCAAAAAACGCTCTGTTACGTAATAGATTTTTTAATTATCTATTTAATATCAGAGCGTCTTTTTTAATTCTTCTTTCTTTGAGAGAAAAACACACATCTGCAATTGCTTTATTACCACGAGTGCAACAAGGATAGTACAGTTTCTCACAGTGAGTGCGACGCGAGAAAAAGATGGGACCGGCTGTTAAGGCGGAACAGAGTTCGCCGGGTCAGCTATATATATATATATATATATATATATATATATATATATATATATATATATATATATATATATATATATATATCAGTCGCTGACTGGAGAAGAATCAGTCGAAATCAGTCGCTGACTGGAGAAGAATTATAAGGGCCAGCTGCTCTGATCGCTAGTTACCCTTCGTTTCTTCGATTATCACAAAGCGAATGCCGGAACGAATTCTTAACAAACGGGTCTCCAACCGCGCGCGATTTTTCATTCCCTGTTCCTTGTCCTATTCTTATCCTTTACTTCCACACACTCACACTTATTTGCATTACACTACCACACTTTCCGGAGGACCAGTCGGAAGCTTAGAGATTGTCCCGGTGGAAGCCACGCTGGTGGGAGGTATCTGGTTGGAGAAAACCCCGCTAGATTGACTGTAGGTTGGAGCCAGAACTCACCATCCACCGCCGCCATGTCCTGCGGTGAAAATATGCACTACACTTACGGGACTAGTGAACTTCACTTGATGCTCCCGGAATCTGTTAACAATCAATGCTACGTCGTTCGCCCCCCTACCTCTGCCTCTTTCCCTCCAACCCGACCTGCTTCGTTCCTGCTGCCTTCCCGCTCCCCCCACCATCACTGCCCCCACCGTCTCCGTTCCGTTCGCTTCCCCGCCGTCATTGTCCTGCGTGGAGTGGTGTGGCTGGCGTAAGCCACTGCGGGGGGCGGCGGTGGGGCGTACAGCGACGCACTGCCTGCGGGGGGGGCGGGGCCGGGGCAGCGAGAGCGTGGGCGGCCAAGCCCGTGGTCGTCCAGGAGAGGTCACGGGCGGAGCGGGACGCCGAGGGGGGCGGGGGAGGCTGAAGTGAACTGATCACCTACACGCCACGGCCATCCCCGCCCCTCCCCCCGCGCGCCGCCCGCTCTCCCGGCGGCTTCGCGCTCACGCGGCGCATTGTGGGCGCGGTGTCGACGCGCCGGCCGCCACTCGGCCCCGACAACCCCGCGCTAGGGAAGGGTGATTTAATCGCGATTAGTAGAACAATCGATTATTTTATGCGGTTAATCCAAAAATTGAAATAGATTATTTAAAATAGGCAACCCCGCGCTAGGGACGGGTGGTTTAATCGCGATTAGTAGAACAATCGATTATTTTATGCGGTTAATCCAAAAATTGAAATAGCTTTTTTACATCGATTCATTTTCCCGATTGATTAATTTTAATTTTAATTCATTTTAATTTGATTTCTTTTTAATTTAATTCATTTTAATTTGATTTCATGTTAATTTAATTCATTTTAATTTCCAATACATTGATTATTTTTTCCGATTTTTACCTCGATTATTATAGTTAAAATATAAATTTCCAAGACGAACAAAATATGAAAGAACATCTCTACTTTTGAACTTTGACAATGGAGTTTCTCGTCTCCCTATTCCATATTGTTTATTTAATGATTTGTTATTAGGATTTATAGTGTATGAAAATGTTTTTGTAAAATATCATTTTATTTATTTTGTCGTTGATTAGAAGAAAATAAAAGAACTGAAATTTGTTCGATTAAGAAGTTACATTTTATTTCTACAAAAAACGTGTGTATTATATTCTGCTGTATTTAAATTAAAAACGTTAACGTTATTTTACTTGATGAACATGATTTTTCTGATTTCATTAAAATAATAATTAAATTTGACTTAAACAAATGATAAATAAAATTTAACAATTCAGAAAATTGAAAATGATTCGCATTTTTGTGATATATTTTCTTAAAATAAGTTAAGATACTAATCGATCCATTAATTTAAAAATTAAAAATTAAATATTTTATCCATTTTACACATTATTTAAAACATCTGAAAAATTAAATTCATTTCGATTATATAAGATTATTCGATTAATTCGGAACAATTAACCGATGTATAATAATCGAAAAAATAATCATCGATTATCTATTTTATCGATTATTCTTTAATAATCGCCCATCCCTACCCCACCCTCCACGTTGTTTCCTCTGCCTCGGCATACCGCTCACCGTACCCTCCACTTCGCATTTGCTGGTTCCTTTACGCTCGTGCGCGCTGTCATCCAGCGGCATTACTTCTCTGCGAGAGTCCCAAAAATAAACTGCTCCTTCATTTCCATTAAACATTTAACCAATATTTTTTCGGGTGCATTTTTGCCGGGACAGGTGGCTCAGGGCATCAACTGATGTCACTGCAATACTTCTTACCGGGATGTCCTAGGTTCGAGTCAAAATGGTAGCAGGATTTTTCACACAGGCTTGTCAGGTTGTTTGGTTGGTTGCTTAGTTGATTGTTAGAGATTGCGGGCGCGTCAACTACTGAGATCATTAGTCCCGTAAGGGTAGGGCATATTTTTCCTCAGAAGGTGGTGGTGATCTTCCCCCGCTGGATGGCGAGATCTGGCACCGATCTACCGTTGCCTAGCGGGGTTTCCCTTAACTAGGTATCTCCCACCAGCGGGTCACCGCCCCAGCCGTTCTCAGCCAGACAAGTACTTAGCCCCTCGACGAGTCTCCTGGCATGTGTGATAGAGTAATGAATGTTAGTATAAGTATGTGTAAGGGGTGAGGATAGGGCGAGGGTGATGCAGGAAATATCGCGAGTTGTGAGTGGCCCGTGTGTTTGATGCATTCGCCTGATGTTGGTCGGGGAAGATACGGAAAACATCCGTAGCTTCCGTACCGATCAGAGCAGCTGGTTGCTAGAATACTCCAGACTCTAGCTTGTCAGTTAGGACGGATTCAGCCGCTGTCTGGAGGAGAATTCTAGCGCCCGGCTGCTTTAAGCGATTTCTTCAACAACACCAGGGAAGGCCGGAGCAGTACCCTTACAAACAGAATACATATATCACGCAGTCTTTCCTTTTTCTTCCTAGTCCTATCCTCATCCTTTACGTATATGCACACACAACCTCATGTGCCGGGAGACCGGTCGAGAGGTTAGAGCTTCTCCCGTCTGAGGCGCTGCCTCGCTGGTGCGAGATACTTGGTTGCAGGAACCCCCATTAGCCGACTGTAGGTCGGCACCGAATTTCAGTATCCAGTGAGAAAATACCACCATCTCTTGAGGAAAACACATCCACTACACTTGGATTAGCATTTGACGCACCCGGAATCACTGACCAATGAGTCAAATCCGGTCGCTTTGTCCGTAGTCTTCGCCACCACCGCCTCTCTGCCATAGTTTCCCCAACCCTCACGATTTCGACATGTGCCCCGCCATAACCTTCCTAACACAGGCACTCGCCACACTTCCCACCTCACCACCCCTGTTAGTCTCCCAGCCACACCTATCTGTCATGTCTCCACGCCACAGCCATTCCGCCACTATTGTCCTTCCATAGTCTCCCCATCACAGCCTTCACACCCCCTATTAACCCTGCATTTTCAGCCACTGTCGTCTCTTCGTTAACCACCCTTAAAGTACTCCCATCTGCCCAGTTCGTTACCATATGCACTTTTACCTGCTCCTTCTGCTTCTATCGTTTTCGCAACATTTTTGGTGTTTACTAATGATAATCATGTGCAAGTTATCACTTAACACCGTATTTACCTTGGTTTTGAAAATCAGTTTTTTGCCAGTGGTTTACTGGAATTATTTTACTATTTCTGTATTTACTTCTCGTTCAAAACACCCCGAGCTATCCCTTTTAAGTTCTATTGATCAACGTCCATGCCTTTCATGCGTAATCAATCGTTTTAAGTTTGGACACCTCAACCACTAACTCTCTCATAGTTTGCTGACCTCCACAAATTATCGTTTGTCACCTCTCTGAAATATACTTGCTCCATTTGTATCTCCTCTACTATTATTGTTGTTCTCTGCTCTCGGCGCCATCATTCAGACGTTGTATCCCCATCATCACCGCCCTGTCACCTCATCCAGAAAAACATCACTCCCCTCTGACTCCCCTTTCCCCCTCCTTTGCCCTGTCGCTACTTCCCTGCATTCTCGCTCTAATTAGTGTCTCAATCTACATCATTTTCTGTATCCATCGTTTCCCCACCATCAAAACTCTCACTTCCCAGTCACCACCTTCTCCTTTCAGATCTCTGACACCGCATTCCTTACATCGTCTTCCTTCAATTGCTTCTCCAGCTCTCTTCCCCTTCTTTCCTCCATGCGTCAGTCTCCCTGCCTCAGTCACCCCACCATAGCCTTCCCCTCACAGCCTCCCTTCCACAACCTCTCCACCACAGCAACCCCGCCATAGCTCCCTAACACACAAACCCACCGTGCCACCCTGCCACAGCCCCTCCCAGCTACAGCAATGCCGCTACAGACTGCCCACCACGCCTCGCTTTACCATCCCCCAACGCCTCCCCGCCACATCTCACCATTATCTTCTCGCGATAGCCTCCCTATCACAACCACCCCACTCTCCCCCACAGCAACCTTGCCATAGCTCCCCAATCCACAAACCCACCGTGCGTTCTCGGCACAGCCATTCCGCCTTCGCTTCCCCGCTTCCACTTCCGCACCGCAGCCTTCCAGCAAACCCAATGACGCCGCCCCTCCGCCCGGCTCCTCTTCGCCAGGATCCTCTCCGCCACTTCCCCATCGCTGTCCCCTCCTCCACGACCATTCCCAATCCATCCCCGTTCAAAATCTTCCCTCTATTGCCCCTCACCTTCCCTTTCCACCCACCCAGCCTTCACTGCTCTTCAGCCTCCCGCCCCACCATTCTATTCCACCACCTCTTGCACGACCTCCGCTCCGCCAATAGTCCCCGCTGCTGCCCCGTCGTCAGCCTCCCACCAAACTCCCTGACACCGCCTCTCCACCAGTCTTCTCTCCACAACTTCCCCACCGCTGTGTCCCTTTCTTCACGACCATTCCCAACACATCCCGTTCAATATCTACTCTCTATTGCCTCCCACCTCTCCTTTCCAGCCTCTCAGCCTTCACTGTCTTTCAACCTCCCACGCCACCATTCTCTTCCACCTCTTCTTGCACCGCCTCCCCTGCACCCATTGTCCCCGCTGCCGCCCCGTCGTCTGTTGGACGCGCCTCTTGACTGCGCTTAGCGGCCATTGGCGGCTGCCGGCTCCGCCCCAGCGGTTCGGGCGCCGGCGCTGGCTTTTCTCCATCGGAATGCCGCGCCCCGGCGGCTGGTTAGGAATAAATGGATCGAGTACCGTGACGGGTGAATTGAATCGCTCAGAGAAAGAGGGCAGAGCGAACAAAAGGCCTGGGTGAAAGAGGGGGGGGGGCGGAGTCAGGGCAAGTGAGAGGAATAGATTTGTCTATTATTAGGTGAGAAGTACGTTCCGGAAATACCAAAATAGACTTCTCTCACCCGTTCTTTTTTTGGATCTTCCGAATTTGTTCTTGGGTAAATAGAAAAAGGATAACGACATCTATGTTCCGAAATTAATTTTCGGACAAGTTATTGTAATAAAAAGACGGCATTATGAAATAGGAAAATATAGATATGTTTATTACCTATTATTTTGCAGTATTTTAAAATTAATTTTAATTCCACACACACACACACACACACACACACACACACACACACACACACACACACACACACATATATATATATATATATATATATATATATATATATATATATATATACATGGTGGTTGTATTATTTACCATAAGCTACTAAAACGTATTATTTAACGTCGCTCAATTCATGATATGAGAAGTATTGTAAGAAGTATTTTTTGTGTACTTTACTAAAATAATATAATTATTTTCACCATGAAACATCTGTTTATCTATGGATGATGGTGGATAACCTCATAAGTCTCTTATTAATCAGTTACGATAAAGTTTAGTTTATTTTTAATCGTTATGATTTGAAATGCATATTATCCTTCATTAATTTAAAAAAAAAAGTGCGTGAAAATTAATATTATTTTAATTATAATAATTAACACACATACCCCGCTAAGCTTTCCCCTCATTGTCTTCTTACCACTTCTTACCACCACAGCCTTCACACTACAGCTTCCCGTCCATTATGTTTAATTTACTGTAATTATAATAATTAGTTGATTATAATTAAATTATTATAATTAATTTAATATTGATTAGAAAAATTCATAAACATCATAAAAAACTCAGTATTAGATGTTACCTTCTAAATTTCCGTCTGTGTCTATTTGGAGCGTTAGCCGTTGATTTTTCAGATTCAGTGTTACAAAAGTAGTGGGAAAACTAACATGAGCCAAATATATGAGGCGTTAGAGCGTAAGTAAAGAAATGTGACATTCCATATTTAGTAAGAAAAGCAATGTTTAATGTTGAAATAAGCTGCATGGGTTATAAATTACTTGTCAATTAACATTCGTTTTATTGCCTCTGACTGAATTACATAAAAATATGGGGCCATTTCATTCTTTCACCTAAGCCAATTTTCTCGATTTCGTCCGAAGTACCCATACTATTCCGCACGACTTGTATAGAACATGTGGTGGTTAAGAAGTTTCTCTACCAAGCATCCCAAAATTAGGAATAACAGTAAGCGGCTGAGTTGCATCCCTTGGTTATAGATATCAAGAAATCCATCAATGTTTTACCTAAAATAAAGTAACCATGATGGTTTCTCTGGGTAATTCTGAATGACTGTTCATAGCTTAAAAGAATGTAGATGTGGAAGAAACACAGCGAAGAATATTGTTTGAAATCAATATTACTACTGATTCAATGAAAACCATCTTTAAACGGAATTCTTGAACACCTATTCGTGAGAGTTCGTTTGAAGAAATAACGCTGCTGTGTCTCTTTGTCCGCAGGCTTCCTGAACCCTAACACGGACGCGTACCTGCCCGAGACGGCCAACTACGGGCTGATGGACCAGATCGCGGCGCTGCACTGGCTGCAGGAGAACATCGCCGTGTTCGGCGGCGACCCCACCAACGTCACCATCGTGGGCCACGGCACCGGCGCCGCCTGCGTGCACCTCCTCATGACGTCACGGGCCGTGCCCGACGGTGAGTGGCCATACCCATGCCATATGACGAAAAGACAATAGTAACCCTATATCGCTTTGTTCTTGAGTTTAGGTATACTTGTATGAATGTACGCGTAGGCTTCCGCGGCTCGAGTCGATAACTTCTTTGCTCTCCGGGTGACGCCGCGTAGTGGGCTGAGAGGCGTAGTGGGCCTCTCAGCCCACTACGCGGCGTCACCCGGACAGCAAAGAAGTTATTCTTGTATGAAAGCAACTACTACAGATATGAAATTATTCAGTAGCAGGTTATAATCTCTTTAATAGACAATATAAAGATGACCTCAGAACCGAATATATTCAATATGATGGACAGATTTCAATTATTAAGGAGCTACTGGCATGATCATATTCAACACATGTATCCGAACAGAATTTCCTTAATAATGTACCAATATAATTCTAAAGGAAGAAGAAATGTTCGCCGCCTGTTCATAAGATGGAGAGACTCAATCTCTTAATGTGGAAACCTGCCTTAAGGCTTAAATCCATGAAGCAGAAGAATAGAAAAAGAAAAACAACTACTTTATATTGCCTTCGTTTCGGCCGTTTATTTGGCCTTCATCAGGGCTACAATAATAAATTGATATTATTTAAACATAGCGTATGTAAGGAGACTATTTACAATCAATGACAATAAAAATTATATTGGTAATTGAACATACATATTTGAAAGATTATGTCTAAACAAATTTTACATTCTTATTGTTGAGGCTGCAAAATAGCTTGTTTTTAGATGAGTATTAGAGTTTTGGGAGAGTAAAAAACGATGATTCAGGGTGACAACAACATTCCTGCTGCCTTTTCCTCACTTGCCTCAAGGGAAAATTCTGAAAGACAATTATTTAGGAACTATTAGTTTATCTCGGTGTACGAATATTGAGTATTGAAGTTGTCAGTGTTACCTCGTCTGGGCGAAAAGAAGATTTTTTTCTGTCGTAATTCGGGCGTAAGAGTGTCCAGCACGGCAGTACGCCAAAAGCTCTGTTCACAGAGTCTGCCCGGCTGTAAGGTAGACAGCTACCAATCGTCAAAAATCTCATTTTTTAATGCAGCCAAGATGTGAATTACTTAGCCTTTTTACTGACGAGACGATCCTTTGTAAAACCGCTCCGCTGAAGATTCTCAAACAATTGATTTTCGAGGCGTCTTATTTGGAAATGCATCTGATTCTCAGAATTTGTTAACAATACGAAATTCTATCCCTGGTCGCTTTCCAGTAGCTGGCGCAATCTTGAGAGCGCTTTTACAAGCAGTTAAAATGTTTAAGGCAGTTTCAGTCCTTCCAAAAAGTTGCATACGAAAGACGTGTTTTCTTTCTCTCTGGAAGCCCGCCTGCGGTTTAAACAGAAAAAAAAGTCCAACGCGGGACGTTTAAAATATTTGCCCTCTGCTGTTAATTAGCGCCAAGGAATTGATATAAAAGATTGAATTTCTAGTACGGCGCCAAATTTGAATTAATTTTGGCCGCCTGTGTGCCAACACTTATGAAGCCCCATGCTCCATGTGGAAATATTCCTCATGGTGCATGCATGGAATATCAAAAGAATGTATACTTTCTGTAGTCTATATACCTACATATGTTTAATTCCAATTAAGAATCACACAATATAATAGAAAATAGTAAATGTGTTGCCTAGGAATCTGACCTTTAATATAAATATTTTAGTTGTTTAGAGATTACCATCAGGCTTGACTAGTAGCCAACAGGCGGAAGAAACTTCCGTCTACTTAGGTATTAATTTCTATCGGTTTCATCCACTTCGTTAGTTTCCATTGAGGGACTTGGATCTTCCTCACATTTAATTTTCTCTGAGAAATATAAGGATGGAGATTTCAATCCCTCATTACTTCTAACTGACTAAAGCAGAAAAGTCTCTGTATTACAGAATAATTTGTTTCGAAAATGTGACGTAGAACTAGAGCCAAGCCTTTCAGCTGAAAAAATCTAAATAGAGAGTATACAACTATTCTAGAATAGTTGTAATTAGAGGTCAGGAAATTTCGTAAAACAAATAAACTATCCCAGTTTTCTAGGTGCGTGACTTTTAGAAGTAGCATTTTCAGTAACATAGCTATTACCATTAGAGTTGATTAGTGTCCCCCAGCTGAAAGAAACCCCCGTCTACTTAGAGACCAAAACCTACTTCTATCTTGATGATGATGATGATGATGATGATATTGTAGCGTCACGTTGGCTGTCCTGCAGATGCGAAGAGGCTCGCATATGATAGAGCAGAATAGCTTAGAGCGACCACGGCGTTGGGGGTATAGATGTTTTTAGAACCAGGTGGACGCCGACTTGCTCGACTAACAACAAGGTTGTCACGTGGTAGTACGCCAACCTAAAATTTTAAAAGTCAGACATTTATTCTAGATATACATATTCTATTTTATTGACAAGCTTGAGACTTTCAATAATGTAGCATTCGTAGTTTTGAGTTTTGCAAGATTATTTACTACTAGCACAATTCACCACTTCTCTGGGTACAGTGAATTGAAAACATTTTCTAGTAATTAACGTTCAAAAGTAGTTAGTGACATATCTAGATTTTCCTGAGTAAAATGTTCATAGCCATTTTAATTCTAGAGGTAGAGGTTTCAATATGCTCTAATTCATTTTCTTACGGACATTTTTGTCCTAGATGATATTGAAATTTGAACATCCTTTTAAGAGATGTAGTCCGAATATACATGAGTTGTAAGTGTTGTCTCTTTTAGGTAGAGAGTTCATCGATATTCTTGAGATCTATGTTCTATGTTTCATGTGGATCTCATTTTACAGACATGCTTTTGTTGATAATATAAAAAAATGTACACTGGTTTATTGAAATAAGAGACAAATCCTCAGCAGATTCACTCCCGACTATCGCCGTTAATAGAAATCCGGCCATCAAGCGATGTAACCTCCTAAATAAGATCTGAATCTGCCTGTGTGTTATGAATCAGTACAAGATACTTCCTTAATAAAGAATCTTGATTCTATGTTTATTGGTTTAGAAGAAATGACCCATCAAATATACCACAAAACCCTTAGATCTGTGATGGAAAAAAATTGGTCTAAAGCTGCGACCTGAATGTGTTAAGCCTTCTACGAGGACTTAGCCTCAAGCACGGATTCTTTCATTTTTATTCATGGAAATCGAATGTTTACTTGTAGAAAAATACTTCACTTACTTTGAAAATAGTGGATTTACTATCTTTAGAAATATGTAATCATGTTTTCTTTCACTAGCTTTTTTCAATAACATTTTAGGATTGTGCATATCATGCTATGTAGAAGAAGATAACGGAGATTTTTTTTATCCTGCCGTCAGATGACAATGAGCTGTCATGACGGGATTGCTGATGAGACATCGTATCTGATTTTCTCGGTAGTTTTGGATCGGTGGTTGATACTTCATAAATTAATTGAACCATCGCTACTGCTTTGATATTTAGAAGACTTCTGTAAAGTGTTACTTATTGAGCATTTGAATGATAAGTTTCTAATCCCTACTGAATACAGGCTATTACGCGGTATAAAACATAATGTATAATTTTCATTAACGATCCTTCATCTCTCTTAACAGAAATAAAATTCAAAATACGCAAACAATTGAGAAGGAATTTCTGTATTATATTCGTCGAAAAATGGATTTAAGATTAATAGAATTGAAATCAAAGGGGTCCAAAGGAAGTCGAAACATTCTGTCGCTTAGTATTTTGACGTAAACGTTGTTATATTTTTTATTTAATCAGTAGCACCTATGCCCTCAACAATTGCACCACACAAATTACATGATCTTGGCAATTGATGTGATGTGTAATGGAGACTATGGGAACAACCTGTCAACCCATCCCATTGTCCCCGCTGCTGTAGGTAATGCAACATTATTTTTAGTTTCAGTTGCTTTTCCTTTAAAACATAGACTTAATTCCCCATCTGTTAAAGTAAATCGTATGTGCGTGATAGTCGATGGAATGGTATGCGGAGTAGTGATATCCTTCTTCACGGCGAAGTTAGGTAAATATGAAGATTTTTCCGGTCATTGTCAATTTTTATTTAAAACGTAGGAGAAGTCCATGCCTTAAATATTTATCAGTAGTTTAGAAAGAGGTCGGTTTGTTATTAGATGGTGTTTCCCTCGTATAATTCCCAAATTCCTACAGTAAATGTTAATTATTGACTCTATCAATGTAAACACATTGATAAAAAAATAACAGCTTAGATCAGAACATTCTCAGAACGCAGATTGTATACACTGAGTGCAGTATTTCGGTGTAATTCACACTTATTTCAAATGTTAGATAGAATTGGATATTTTCTTTCATCCTTTATCAACCAGCAATGAACTGTGATTGATATTCCGTGCGCATCGAGAATAACCTTTTGAAGCCAGTCATCTATTCATGCTAAATTAACCTTACACTATCAATCGAAAATGAAAACACCCAAAGGCTCCAACATGTTTTGAATGGGAGCGTGCAAAAAAGTTCACATTTTTCTTTAACACTTTTGCTATTTCCACTACAATGTCGAATCTGCAAATATTTTTACTGGCTGTATTCCATTGGGTTTTAAAGGAGATATTTCATAATCTGTAATTATATCCTCTTCGAATAATACGCATATTCTTTATATTTCTTAGCAGTTTACTTCATTTACCGTATTTACAGATGTATAAGACGTACCCCTATTTTCCAGAAGGATTTCATTCCTTAAGGTTAAATTTTATACTTGATTTTTATTTTTATGAAAGGAATGGGAATTGTATCCTATGAAAAGCACTGATATTTTCTTCATATTCCGCCGGGGGTCTATGATATTTTTCCAGTATGTATGGAAAGAGTGTGCCTTTTCACAAATTTTCTACACCATGACGTTGACTCAACGATATTTTCAGCATTCTTTCTTCTTGGAATAATTGTAGCTTTTCCAATAATCAATTTTGGAGAAATACATATACTTGTTTTTCAGTGTAAAAGAATAGATTTTTAATGCTGTATACTAAATATTCAAACAGTTACAGAAATTCCTATCCGTTCTATGAGATGTATCCTGTTTTTTGGCGAGTTATTGAAGGAAAAACAGTGCGTCTTATGCACTGGCAATTACGGTATATAAACTTTATATCTGCTCCTTTTAACTTATTTTCTTTTCTTTTTATTTATTTATTTATTTATTTTACGTCAAAAAAACAGTTAAAAACTGCGTATGACGTGCTATGGGGAAAAGTGAATTGTGTGCACATTTTCAAAATTCTGTGATCCCTACACTAAGTCATATACTACTTAAATTTTGAATTTTTGAAAGGGAGAAAAAAAACTCCCATGTAATAAAATCTATTTTCAAGGATAAACAAGCAATAAATTTTGAATTTTGAAAGGGAGAAAAAAACAAAAAAACTCCCATGTAAAAAATCTATTTTCAAGGGTAAATAAGCAATAAATTTTGAATTTTGAAAGGGAGAAAAAAAAACTACAAAAAAAAACTCCCATGTAATAAAATCTATTTTCAAAGATAAATAAGCAATAAATTTTGGCTCTTATTACTTCCTGCCGCGACAACATGGAAACGATAATTTGAATAATTGTATTTCCCACTGAATTCTAGAAGACGTGCACAGAAAATGAAGTTACATTTATGTCCAGAAGCAAAACAAGGGGCCATCTCAGCATTTGCTCAATGGATCAGGGAAACTGGACGAAAAACCTGATCGAGATGGGGGTCATTGACCCGGAAGCTGTAGTACAATAGTTGTTACAGGTTGTTTATACTTATTTATACAGTCCAAATGGTAAATAATGCATTATGTATCATTGTTAAAATTAATGTTACTTTTCTTGTGATGCTCAGTATAGTCTCTAATTGTATAGAAACAGTTATGCAGCAGAAACGATTTCACTTGGGATTTAAACTTTTCTATTGAATTTAATCGTTTAATGTCATCTGGCAAAGTGTTGTAAAATAATGTACATGTATTGTATGTGAATTTTTTGTAATAAGCTGTTGATACTGTCACCTGATGAATATGATTTCTACGTCGAGTGTTATAGTAATAGACTTCGGCATTTTCTGAAAAATATTCCCGCCCTTGAGCAAGTCATTTTTTACAAAAACCACTGATTCGTAAATAAAAAGACACGGTAATGGTAGAATTCCTAGATTAATGAAGAGAGGCTTACATGAATCACGTGGGTGGGATTTGGTTATTATTCGTACAATTCGTTTTTGTAATCTAAACGTCTGGGAGCTATAAGATGTATTTCCCCAGAATATTATGCCATATCTCAGGCGGGAATGAACATTCGCGAAGTATACACAACGAGCAGTATGAAGGCTGACTGAATTTGCAAGAATTCTGAACGCGTAGCATAATGAACTTAATTTTGTGTTCAATTCATTTAAATGGACGTTCCATTTAAGGTTTGACTGAATTGAGAGACCTAAAAATTTTGTTGCCTTAACATCAGTCAATGGTACACTGTTCATTTTCAATGGAGCACAGAATTGTTTATTTGAAATGGAAAACTGCATTAAAACCGTTTTCTTTTCGTTTACTATTAATTTGTTATTTCGGAACCAATTTGAAACATCTGATATTGTACTATTTACGGTTTCTTTATTGCAAAGGATGTTCGTATCATCCGCAAAGAGAACCGTTCTTCCGTTTCGAATCGCCGAGGGCATATCGTTTACGTAAAGTAGGAACAGAATAGGGCCTAAAATCGATCCTTGAGGAACTCCACATGGAATGGGCAAAGAGTGGGAAAGGTGCGTACGTAATGTTCCATCATTCCAGTAAGGTATTTCAACTCTCTGAGATCGTTGTTTAAGGTACGAACATAACCAATCTAGAGCAATACCACGAATTCCATATGAAGGTAATTTGGAAAGTAAAATGTCATGATCAATGACGTCAAAAGCTTTTGAGAGATCTAAAAATAATCCAATAGGTGCCTCGTTTTGATCCAATGATGAGGCGACATCTTTAAGAAAAGAAAATATAGCTGTTTCCGTTGATTTTGATTTTCTAAATCCATGTTGGCAATCTGAAAGCGCGTCGTGTTTAGTGAGAAAGGTTTCCATTCGTACGTAAAAAAGTCTCTCTAATATTTTTGAAAAAACTGATAGAAGAGAAATGGGCCGATAATTTTGAATTTCATTTTTGTTGCCTTTTTTGAAGAGCGGCTTAATTTTAGCTGTTTTGAAAATATCTGGAAACGTTCCAGTGCATAAAGATGCATTAAATATGTGAGTTAACGGGTGTATAATGGCATACGCACAAGTCTTTAACAAAGAATCTGGGAATTCATCTAAACCGGACGAATATTTATTTTTTAGTTTACCGATTATTTTGAGAATTTCATAGGAAGAAGTTTCGGAAACGAACATTGTGTCTAAAATTTTGGGTGAACTGTCTGTTTTTGAATTTTGTGGCTGAAGACCCTTAGTGAGATCGGCAGCAATTCTCGAAAAGTATTGGTTAAAGAGATTAGCCACTGTTGCCGGATCGTTCACATTTATATCGTTATATTTTAAAACAACATTCTCTACGGGTTTTCTAGTTGATTTGGTAGTATTTTTATTATATTCCACATTGCTTTTGTTTTATTATTTGAGTTCAAAATATCCTGATCGTTTTTCATGATTTTAGCCTGCCTTATGACTTTTCGTAACAATGTTTTGTATTTTTAAAGTAGATAAGGAAATCTTGAGATACGTCATGACGTTTAGAAATAAAGTAGAGAGTACGTTTATTTTTACACGATGTTCTAATTCCTTTTGTGATCCAAGTATTACTTTTTCGTGAAATGTTTAATTTTCTCTTTTTAATAGGAAAGTATGCGTTAAAGAGAAATGAAAGCTTTGAGAAAAATAAATTATATTTTTCATTTGTGTCAATAGCGTTATAAACTGCCTCCCATGATTCTTTCAGCAAGTAGTCCGTAAATAACTTTATGTTAACTGTAGTAAATGCTCTGCACATGCGTGTTTTATTTATTGTGTCAGTATTCATGTTATTAGTAATTGTAAGAATTTGTGCATCGTGGTCACTGTAACCTAGATTATTCGTTATTATTTCATATCTAGTTGTGGTTTTGTTAATTATAATTTGATCTATTGCTGTTTGTGATTTGAGGGTATTCCGTGTAGGTACGTTCACTGTAATATCTAAATTAAAAGAATGAATTAAATTGAGAAACTGCTCTTTTTCGTGGGATTCGCTCAGAAAATCAATATTGAAATCTCCACATACAACAATGGATTTAAAAGAGAGATTACTAATTTTGTTCAGAGTTATCTCTAGATTTTCTACGAAATTGAAATAATCTAAAGCTTGCTTTGTTGGAGGTCTGTAGATGCAAAGTAAAATAATTTTGAGCGTAGTAAGATGTACAACTGTTATTTCAAAAACTTTTTCAACTGCATATAAATTGAATTCTGACAAGAAGGTAGAATCAATATTATTTCTTACATAAATACACGAACCTCCGTAAGCAGGGCCTCGAACATCGTTCGAGGCAGGGCCTCATTCGTAAGCAGGGCCTCATTCCCCTCGAACAACTGCACATGAAAACATGCTATTCTGAAATTTCACAAGTAGACATGTTCCTTGGAATTACCAGCGTATGTTCATATTCTCAAAGAACAGTACGATACCATCATTCAGAACACAGACTACAAACTTCCCCTTGTGAGACCTTTACGTTTTCTTTCTGGGAACGTAAAGCTCCTTTTTAAAGGAACAAAAGAAAGTGTAGACGTATTCCGTGCTTAAGGTTCATTTCGCATTCATTTCTGAAAGCGGAGACAAGAAGGAAAGCCTGTTCCAAAGACACACGGAGGAATACGTGCGCTGTGCGGTGACCGTTTAAAACGCCCTTTCGCCCAGTGAGAAAGCTGTCACGCCTTTCGTCTCGTGCCCGCCGCTGGAAAGAGTGTGCGACGCCAGGGCGCGGAGATGGAACACGTAGGGCTTCAAAGGAAGGACCACAGTCGAAATGTCCGCAGAAAGGAGGGGCATGATATTATCGAGCGCGTTCCAACACCACCACCACTACCGTGTATCCCCTCCTCCCGTCTCTTCCGCAGCCCCCGAACATGCCCTTCCCTCCCGCTCCCCCTCTGCCCAACCCCCTTTAGAGCACCGGAGTTTTAATCCCAGAGCGTCCAGCAGCAGTGGCAAAAGCGGCCTCCCCCGCGTGGCTGAGCACGTGGCCGACACCTGGCGCCGGCTCGCCCTCCGGAGCCAGGCCAGAGGCGCCAGCAAGCCAAGGCCCGCGAGCGAATGGCCGGCCAGCGCCGCGGGCCACGAGCGGAGCGGCCCCGCCAACGCCACAGGGCAGAATAATTAATTGAAGATATCGTCCTAAATTAATCATCTATTGCAACAATGCGTTTTTAATATAATGTTTACTATCAGCTTTATTCTGCACTTTATGAGAACATCAATATTTTGTGATAAGCTTTAAATTATTAGTCATTTTATGGGTAAAATAAATCATATTTATAAATCGTTGTTGAAAGAATGAGTTTATTAAACAACTAAGCAACACATTTTAGAGAAATAATAATAACAACAACAACAACAACAACAACAACAACAACAACAATAATAATAATAATAATAATAATAATAAAAATAATAATAATAATAAAACATACATACATACACAAAAACACGATAGAGTCTATAGTTACTTCCACTGGCAGATATGAAGCCAATTTTGTGTGATTTGGACTTCTACAATATTTATTTTCTGCATCCAAATTCTTTCTTTTAAGTTTCTTCTTCTTCCGCCCTCGTCTTGTAATTGGCAATCTTTATGTCGGAGGAATTCTACCACATTTGGTCATCCTATTACGGTATTCTTATTCTTCGCATGCGTTACACTGGTGTTCTTTTTAAGTGTTGAATTTTTAATATGAACATGGCCTCCGTCCTGTCGACATTTTTTTACTTTACTATTTAGGTCCGAAAATCTTTATTTAAAATTTTAATGGAAGATAATCTTTTAACTTCTTCAAAGCTATACATTTACTCGAGCGTTCTGGAGGACCCTGGGGGAGTATTTAGGAGCTCTAAAGGAGAGACTTGTAATAGTGTTCTGAAAAATTGTAGGATTAATAGAATTTATGAATATATGTCACTCTAACGAAGAATAGAGCTCTGTATTTGTAAATTCTGATCTTCAAAACTCATCTACTTGAATGAATGGTAATATATTCCTACAGGTTACGCAGTAAATTTAAAAGACATACAGTCTTTGGGATGACTTTGTATCAGGAAACTGTGTTTTTGTACTTGTGAAACCAATTTTTTTTCATGGTTTTAACCATTTACAAATGTTAAGTATCTCCAGAGGTATGTTTTTACATACAAACCGTTTATTTAACAGTTTTTTATTTGGTAGGAGAGGAAGTATGTGTGGTAAAATTTCACCCTCCAGGGTAGGGTGACATTGTCAGCTTCCGTCTTTGTTATAAGAATGTAGGCAAATTTGAAAGGATTAAGGGGTAGAGTGCTTATACCATGTAAAAACATAACCACGAGTATTTATCAATTTTAATTGTTAATGACAAGTACAAAACAATCTTAACTTGAACACTCAATACCATTTATTATCTACTCAGTGGCGATTGAGACTTGTATTATTAATATAAATAAGGTTTCTCTTATGCATGATATTTACATAGCTTTTAACAATAAGTAAAGCCAGCTGTTAGTAGATTTACTGCATGTAAAAGATCCTCAAGCTTAAATGATGCCTCTGAGCTAAATTCAAATCGCCTGTTTCGTCGCCCAAGTAATACCTTCTTTCTCCCATGTCTTCTTTCTCTCAATTCAATTCAAACATTCTTCAATTCAATTCAAACATTCTTCAATTCAATTCAAACATTCTTCAATTCAATTCAAACATTCTTCAATTCAATTCAAACATTCTTCAATTCAATTCAAACATTCTTCAATTCAATTCAAACATTCTTCAATTCAATTCAAACATTCTTCAGTTCAATTCAAACATTCTTCAATTCAATTCAAACTTCTTCAATTCAATTCAAACATTCTTCAATTCAATTCAAACATTCTTCAATTCAATTCAAACATTCTTCAATTCAATTCAAACATTCTTCAATTCAATTCAAACATTCTTCAATTCAATTCAAACATTCTTCAATTCAATTCAAACATTCTTCAATTCAATTCAAACATTCTTCAGTTCAATTCAAACATTCTTCAATTCAATTCAAACATTCTTCAATTCAATTCAAACATTCTTCAATTCAATTCAAACATTCTTCAATTCAATTCAAACATTCTTCAATTCAATTCAAACATTCTTCAATTCAATTCAAACATTCTTCAATTCAATTCAAACATTCTTCAATTCAATTCAAACATTCTTCAATTCAAACCAATCCAATCCAATCCAATCCAATCCAATCCAATCCAATCCAATCCAATCCAATGGTGCAATGAAAGAAATTTTGGTTTTGTAAAGACCTGTGCAATAACTACAAGAATCCTTACGAGTGAATGTGCAGTTATTTTCGATAGTTAATCTAAAACTTAACACGTAGTGAACTACACAAAATGTGTAGACGTATGGCTCTTTGTCAAAGCATACACATACTCTCTATTGATACAAATCGAATCAAATTTCCTTACTAAAAAACACGGGTGCACCTAAAAGAGAGGGTTTCACGGGACTTGAGCCCTCTCCAGAAAACAATGATATATATTCAAAAATACACCGTTTATTAATTTTCTATGCAAACGAAAGTCATTCAATACATCAACTCTTCGCGTTATAAATATTAACAATAATCCAACAAATACACATATATTTTCTATTCAGCATAAATAAAGCATTCTTTAGAACAAAAATCAAGTCGGCTTCACACTAAACGTATGCCGCCCCTCCAGAAAAATCTTGAATGCGTCTCTGCCCAAAATAAATATATTTGTAATATTTGATTTCGAATTCGTCATGAAATGCCTCGCTTGCTTATGATTTGCAATAATAAATTCGTTGTAATTTACAAACCTATTGGAAATTCACAAGATTTCATCTTTGCTCATAGGTTATCATTACCCCAAACTACAAATCAATGCTTCCGAATTGACTCTTTGATACTAGCGTAATATTTTCACTAAGAAACCCTCTGTGCAGTTGTATACATTGCAACTAAAAGCAACTGAAAGTAGTAGAAATTGTTTTGCAAGAATGGGAAATAATTAAAATGCTGATGTTTACTTTCCCGTAATGGCGCGAGAGAATGAGAGGTAAGAAAATCTAAGCGTGTAAGAGTGTAAGAAAATCTAAGCGTCTGTGGGAAGAGAGAACGGAAAATCAATAAACGGTACTGCGTAAAATTTCATGTGGATTTTCCATAAAATAAAACAACATTACACTCTTAGAACTAAACCGGAGCCGTCGTAGCATCTGTTACATTGATCCCTGGAAAATTGGGAACATTCCGAAATTACCGGAGTTATTGATGTAGAACGTTCTTCGTTTCAAATACGATATGTGACTGTGAGATGAGAGCTTTCCATATTCAGTTGACTCCTTTCACGATGAAGTTTTTTGAGATATATAATGTCCGAATTTCATTCCTTTTGATGTCCATTGTGAATAATCTTGCAGAATAATACAAAATAATAATGATTATCGAATAATGAAAAGAGACAATTGTGTTAAACTATCAAGATCGTTTGAAGAAAATGCGACCTTTAGGAAGATACACTTAAATGAATATCAAAAATAACACTAGTTCCCGCATGCAAGACTGGATAATAGAAAAAATTGTGTTTGGTCGAAGGTGAAAAAATGCGTGCCCCCGCGTAATTACGAGCACTTACGCTTGACTTCACAGCCTTTATGACATCTCTGCTGTCATTGCCGATCGCACACGACAGAACAGAAATGAAAAATCCAATATTGGCCCAGAACTCCAAAGTGATGCGCGTTTTACAACAAAGAGAACGTATTTCAGAGAGTAAGGTATGCGGTTAGGAGAACGAAAGGTGCGACGACAGTAGATATGCAATATGACGTGAATGACGTTATCCAAGAAAGGCAGTACAAGATGGAAAAAGGGATCGAATGAGAAAGTAAGAACGAAACAGAAAAATATAGAAAGGGATACAAATACGAAGTGAAGTGAAGGGAAATTATTATACAAATCTGGCGAGAGAAATAGAAGAGCTCAGGGATTACACAGAAACTGAAAATCACGTTTCAAAAGCGAGAGGAACGTAGCTATGTTTGTTATGAAGCAAGCGAGCGTTCAACAAAAGAAGCAAAATAAAGAAATGATCTTAGAAACTCTCGAAAAGCGGTTCATTGGATAAAAGTACACAGGATTAGAATTAAGGACCACGTTATCGTTAATGAAAACTCCATTTCAGTTTTATCGCAACTCGATTTTCGAATTTGACTGAAACACGTCAACACAACGAAAAGCCACAGGGAAATCACTAAAACACGGAAGTCTTTTTCCTTGACACCGCCCACTCCGAGAATCGGCAGAGGTTCAGGGAGGTGAAAGCAGAGCGGAACGGGGAATGGCTGGAACAGTCCGAGAGAAGGGGGAGCGTAGTGCATCGCATGGCATCTCGATCGGATACGGAGCGGAACCACGCGGAACGGAGCGGAGCGGAGTGGACGGCAGGGACGAGGGTGGGAGACGGAGGGGGTGGCGATCGGACGTGGATGTGCGCCCGCGGCGGGAGGTCGGCGGCGAGTGGACGGAGGCCGTGGACAGCGGCGGGCGGGCGGGCGGGCGGGCGGGCGGGCGGGCGGGCGGGCGGGCGGGCGGGCGGGCGGGCGGGCGGGCGGGCGGGCGGGCGGGCGGGCGGGCGGGCGGCGGGCGGGCGGACGAACGCCGGAGCAGGTGGACGGGCGAGCAGCAATCGATCTCGCGAGCAGTCACGATCCTCCGTCCCAGCGGCCCTGCGGGCAGCGGCCCTCGGGAGCGCCAACTAGGCGCCACCTTCGCCCTTGGGGCCGCCCGCGCCTAACGATAGGGAAGAGAACCCACGCTCATCGGGGAGGAACGGAACGCGCTAATTGGTCACGAAAACCATTGCAAAAGTCTCATTGTTCGGGATGAATAGTCGCCTCCCTACCTCGAAATGGCTGAAAAGGCGATTCACTGCCCTAAATAATAGATATTCCTCGGAAACTCAGCCTCTGAAGGAGGAGTACGCGAAATAAAAGTGATGAGAATAAGCGAAACCATGCTGGACGAACTCGTGATTTTAATTAAATCACTCATTTCCTACATTTAGTAAAATATATCGGAAGAAATGTATAATTCGCTAGTAGTGCTGAATTTCTTTGGTTCGAATTAAACGGATATAATATCCAGAAAAAAGACTATTTAATCTTCCATTATTTCGCCCAATGCGGTAGTCGACGCCGTGGGAAGAGACTGAAGGGCGGCGAGTTCCAGCCCAGAGTCCATCAATCGTGCTCGCTGAAAGACCACCTTTGTGATCAGGATAGGTCGATGATGATGGATGAGGGTATTGAATAGAGAATAATGACGGATAATAGAGATGCGAAGAGAAAGTGATGAAGTGAGCCCGGTTCAAGAAAATGAGAGAAGTTCGGCGAAAATAACACCAGAACGTTTTCTCAACCACAAATTTCTTATAAGAAATAAATCGTTGTAGGTCGGAAGTTGATTTTAAAAAACATATGATTGCTTATTGAAAAACGAAAGGAATTAAAAATGACTTTTCATGTTCATTCACATTAAACAGGTTTCTTGTTCATTCACATTAAACAATGTTTCATTTAAAATAAGCGCATTTCCATAATAATTAATTTCCTTATATTATTGGAGTCGTAAACAGGTACTGCCCCCTACGTAATAAAAATATTTTTTCCATTTACGAGAATAGGCTTCAAAATAAAATATGTTTTTTCTATCGCTGTATTTTTGTTCCATACTACAAGCACATAACCTATTTGACGACTATCTCCCAAATTCGAAAGCCAAAAGCCACATTTTTCGTACATTTCATCATCTAACTGCAAATACATGCAACACAAACAGTGCATATCTTTCCCTCAGGATATCATATTTTTTCTTTGAAACTGTGAACACGGTCGTTCAGAATGAAATAAT
The DNA here is from genome assembly GCA_011170035.1 of Teleogryllus occipitalis. Classification (NCBI taxonomy): domain Eukaryota; kingdom Metazoa; phylum Arthropoda; class Insecta; order Orthoptera; family Gryllidae; genus Teleogryllus; species Teleogryllus occipitalis. The sequence continues at coordinate 65,490 of BLKR01002567.1, forward strand.
GCAGTTTAAATGAGCGATAAAATACCGAAGAAACCTTTTATTTACAATACGCATATTTTCCAGATACGGTATCACCGTCCAGTTAAACGACACTCCTATTATTATAGCAGTGACAGGTCGCTGGGGACTCGCTTTAGCTTCCAGCGGAACTCGTTTCATAATAAAAGCGTTTTCATGCATAGAGTCAGAATGATGTGCTACCTTTGATATGTGGTTGTGTACTTAAAACCTATTGCTTTTTAGTATTTTGTGTCGCAGCCGATTCTATGCACTCGTTTATTATCTCTACTGTTCAGTCTGGTCTGCTCTGCTCATTGCATCGTGTAGGTTCTCATCGCATAAATGAGGTAATTTAAAATCCAATGAACGGATTAAAATTTTAACCTGAAACCAGTAAGACAGCTTGTTAAGAGAAGTACATATTAACGAAATAACTGGTTTCATAAAACGTCGTAAAAACATTTTTTTAAATGAAATTAAAGTTGAACTAAATGCGCGCGATCTTGGGTATAATCCTTGATAAAGCGATCAGATCCCAATGTATCATTTACTTGTGCAGTTTGCAACCATTAGGAGAAACTTGTGTTTTCATTTTATGTATGAAAAAGAAATACCATTAATTTGTACAGAAAGGTTACTATACAGGACTACGATTTTCTAAAACAGAACAGTTATCTCACAACATTCGCGCGGGTTAAGTTTCCATGAAACATCTCAAATGTTGAACCTATCTTTTATTGGAGAAATATGGGTTATATTTCTAGATATAGAAAATGGTTTTAAAAAGAAAGAAAAAATAAGACAAACAATTGAAGTAGTATTGAATGAGTAAGCAAAACAACATTTAAAATTGAAATTTATTCACAAAATAAAACATTTTTTAAAGATTATTTCAAAGTTGATAGGGATTGAAAATAGAATTTGATTGCTTTTGTTTGTCTCACCGACATCCTCAGTCTTAAAAATCGCCAAATATGAAGGAGTTGCTGTTTCTATTTTTCACTTCAATTTCAACCTCTTTCCGTGTTCAGATCGCATTCGAATGCCCTTTCCACCAGAACTAGTTGACGTTTTAGAATGTCCCTAACCGTTTTGACATTGAAGTTGCTTAAGGACGCAGTTTCACCCTTTACTTCACTATCTCCTTCGAGGAGCTTTCCTTGGCTTATGATTTCCCAAAGCTCCTCTTCAGAGAGGTTATTATCGTGAGATTTGCTAAGATCCCGAATGTCTTTTTGTGTTTATGTCATAAAAGCCCTCGCTTCCAATTTGATACAACTGAATTGAATTACTTGGCAATTGTGTTAGTCTATTATTCGGAATTAAAATTCGAAGTGGACTCCCTTTAATGGGGACTATTGAATTCACGGATGTTGTGGGATTATTGTATCTGACGAATACAAAGCTATTAGTAAATTTGAGTTTTTTCAAAGCGTCGTGAACAAAACATTGTTTCTTGTGCGAAACAGCTATTATATCATTCTAAAAAATAATGTGTGAAAACATTACTAAACGTGCGCGAAACACCAGAAAGCGTATGCGAAACTATGTATCGTAATGTATGTAATTGCCTTTTGTCTTGACGTCTTTTTTTATTGTTTACAAAAAATAGATACAATATTGGCTCCAACTCATTTACTCCTGTAAAAGTAATTTTACAATTGCATTCAAATAGAGTTTCGTTCACGGTGTGTTAAAAAATAGTATAGGTAACACGTGCATGATGGGGTATCGCAATTTTTACGTCACTACTATTAAATGAACGGTAATAAAAATATATGAGAGGATGGACGCAAATTAAACGTATTAAAAATTAGAAATGGAAGGAAATGGTCAGTAAAACGATTTAAAAAATGAGACAGAAAGATTTACTAAGTAAAACCAGAAAACTGAAAACCTCAAGAAGCGAAATCAGAATCGGTGAAGGAATTTCCAAATTACCAAAGTAACCTTTTTGATGCAGCCAATAAAAACAGAAAAGTAAGAAAACAGCAAAAAGCAATGAAAGTTCCCTGACAACTTCCGCTAGATCCAAAGAGGTGTATACGTTCATGCGATTCCAGAGTAACAAAGTGGGCACGAAGGATGATAGACGCGAACACAGCACCTTTATGGACAAGGTACGAACGTAGGTAATAATAATTAGGAAACCTCTCCCGGCCTTGAGTGCATGTGGCCACAGCTTCTGAGGTAGCTGAGCGCGGAGTTTCGCGGCGAGGATCGGTCGGGCGGGGTGGGGGGAGGGGGAGCGAAGGCGAAGGGACGGGGGTGGGGGTGGAGGAGACAGAAGGCAACCGCGAAGGGAAGACACGAAGCGGGGGCGGGGCGGGGCGGGCGCGGAGTATTAGCAGCGGCGAGGGAGTGGCGTTGAGCGCGGAAATGGGATAGAGAGAAGGCACGGCCGAGGATTAGCGTCCGTGGAGCGCGCAACTCAACGGGGCAACGTAGGCGGCGTACAAGGAGGAGTCGGCGATGGAGGAATGCAGCTGAGGCAGCGTCGCTAATGGAGATGCACAGGTGCAGCACACTGCTTAACACGGTAAACAAGGTGGGCAAGGAGTTACAATTGCAAGAAAGGAAAAGTGAATCATACAAAATGCACAAGTGAGATAGACATAATTGCCGTGTATATTGGTACCCGTCGTGTACGAAGTGTCATATGGGAAAGAAGAAGGATTTGATAGAAATTTTGAGGATATTCGTGTGCGGAATGAACAGAAAAGTTATGGGTGAATTGGGAAAGATAGTCAAAAACAAAATGTAACGAAGAGAAAAAGAGAAAGGATGAGATAGAATAAGAGAGGAACACAATGAGAAGGAAAAATGGAGAAAGAGTGAATAGGAAAGACGGAGAAAAATAGAGAGAGAGAGAGGGACAGAGAGAAGAGAGAGTAAGAGAAGGTGGGGAGAATGAGAGGTGGGGGATATATCATCGGATCAAAATCTCATATTCGTCAGGAAGTTGTGACCGTCTTCGAGGTTAATATACGAAATGTGTCTATTCTCATATGCAAAATGTGTGGGGCCAGGTGATTTTTAATAACGAGAGAATATTTTCACGTACTTGTTGGAAAATCAATCTGTTTCACGAAAAATGGCCAATAATAGAGGTGAACGCTTAATCTAGGTGGGCTTTACACCAGGTTTCATTGTACTTTGCATTTCTTTTTTCCAATAAATGTCTTCTTATCAAGGGATAAGCAATTTCTCGGATAATCATGTTTCTTCACTGCACTTCCGATGTCGGTAACACCGTAAAACTTGTGTTTTGAATGGAATGCAATACGGAATGCAATGAAGACCGTAGAAGCAGTGTATGCATACGTTTTTATTGACGAAGAAACTTTGATAAGAGTAATTCCGAATCAACTTTCACAGAAAGCAGCACTGAGACAGGGCATTCACTTGGAAACGGGTACACTTTCAGTCGTATAATAAAGGGCAGGTATTACAAGGCAGTTGAAATTATTGAAGGCATTGTCATTGTCAACAATATTATTTATTATAGAAATAGCAGCTTTCGATGGCTTAGCCATCATCATCAGTTTTCTGCTGTCTGGGAGCCACAAAAACGACATTCACATAATTTCAATTATGTGAATGTCAACTACAACTCACCACTGAATCAATATTACAAGGCAGCCTCAATACTTTAGAATGGTGATATAAAAACATATGCTTCTATTTAAAAAAAAAAATAAATGTGTGCCAATATCACACAAATTAAAAAATGTACCAACCAGAAAACAAAATATATCATTTAATTCATCACCTACAACAAATTGTCGACAACTGCATCCTGTTTCTCAAACCGTTTTGAAAATATTCGCTGCGGGCAAGTTGGGTGGCAGCGTGTATTCAGGTGGCTTGTATACGGGTGTCCTAGGCCAGGCGAAAAAAAATATATCATAAAAAACACGGGCGTCATAACCAACGTGTTAAAAAAGATTTGCTTTTACACTTTAAGAAAGCTTTTCCTTACCACGATATAGACAATTATTTACACCACACCCCGTTATCACTATAACGGACTATTCCCCGGTCTTTATCCTTAAATTCGTACAACTACTATTGTGACACTAATGCGCCGTGAGGCGCTATCCCGAGGCCGCCGGTCATAACAATAACTTCAAAACACTTTTTCAGATATACTAAGAAATGAAACATCATGAATGTTTAATTACTGCAATCTCGTAAGTTATCGTATTGATGTAAGCACAGAAGACGATGAGACACTTTAGGAAGAAACAAAAGCAGCGAAGTGTTAACTTGTTTGGATCCCGTTTCAGCATCCCGGCATTTCTTTTCTAAGTCAGCTATCATTACTTTGCAGAGAGTTGACCCAAGGCCCACGGAAAAAAAGCGCAAAAAGTACATTGAGAGTTTTAATATGACGAGCGCCCAGCAGCATCCCCCCCCCACACACACACACGCCCACGACAATCCCCTCCACGCCCAAGACAATCCGCTCCACGCCCTACTTACGTCGAACTCAGCACACTTCAAAGCACACAAAAAATACGAGACGCGCTGGGATAAGTGATACAAATTTTAAGCCTTTTTTATTAACAATCTGTGGAGACATCATGACTCCTAAAACCAGGCGTGTGAATTTCCAGGAAAACAAAGACATCACGACGAATAATTACTTATTGATTCTCAGCATTCACAATGTTAATTTTAAATTATTCCCATATCATCTAATAATACTTTTCTTTCACATCTGTTGAATTCTATGAATTTTGCAATGAAATTTCGTTCAGTTGTAATTATGTTCGACTTTCTGCACGGAACAACCGTGCAGAACAACAGTGGATCATGTGGTTATGCAGAAGAAGTAAATGTAAGAAAGATCGATGATGGCCTTGCGTACATTCTTATACCCATCGCTCGCGCTGTCCCTGTTCCAGTTATAAAAGGTTCAAGTAGTGCCTGTGTTCTTCGAAACCTTTTGAAACCAAAATGTAAAATCGATTTCAAAGATTGTATTCGACAGTTTAAAGTAAATACTACAAGATGCATTTATCTGGAGATGATGTACATCGACGTCAATATTTCTGAACATATGATATAAAAAATAGCGTAAAAGACAAAGTAATCGAAGTCAATAAAACCGTCATGACGTAAAATGTCCGTATTGCTATTCTCGACACGTTTCTAATTTTTTTCAGTCTCGTGTAGGGGACTCTGAATGTATTTTTCAGCCAATATAATCCTGAAATACCATTATAAATTTATATTGATAGTAATAAAATATCAATTCTACTAAAGATCCCTATAATTCTTTTACAAGCATCCATTGTAATCTTATCAAATTTCAAACCACTAAAAAGAATCGCATTAATTCCTATAGTACACCTCATACGTTCCCACTATCAGCATTTCAAAGCACTTGGCACACACTTTCATTCAATTAAATATTTTCAGGTGATTTAATATAATTTATTCCGACACCAGTTGAAACCCTTTTTGTTCTGCATTAATATTGAAAAACAAACAGATACCTGTGCGAGTATTAGACTACTCGTTACCATTCTGTTAACAAAAAGTAGAATCAGGAATGAATTGAAGATATGAAAAGAATGCAACTATATTATTAAAAACCAAAAACCTGATAACTCCTGTACGTATGAACATTGTTCGAACAGAAATCAGAATAAACAGAACGAATGGGGGAGGCATAGGGGAGAAAATCTTCATTGATTGTGAGATTCATACGATAGTTTACTAGCGCAAAAGCACATTCGGAGTATTCTGGGGTAATTTGTAATTTTTTTCTAATGATAATTTTCTATTTTCAAAACCCGTGTAATTTGGTCTCCTTGACCAAATTTCCCTGGGATATATTTCGAGGGCTTCTCTATTGATGTCACGACGTCGAGGCAACACTACAAATCGAAAACCATAACTAACTCGAAATCGGAAAATTCCTCATCAGTGAAGAGTAAGCCACCAGAGGATTCACTTACGTATTATACTTAAGTGTCCACATAAAGTTTTATCACAACAAAGAAATTGTGATGTTCACGCAAAAAGGAAAAATATTGTTTGGAATTCGTAACGAACTCATCTTATTTATGTATTTACTTATATATTAAGAGATCATGAGATCAATTTTTTGTTTTCAATATTAATATAATTATATGCAATGCATAATTTAAGATGACATCATGAGCTATTATTTATAACAATTATGACGTCTGTAAAATCATCTATGAACCTTTTTATTCCCTCCTGAAAGTGTTTATTATATGTAGTATTACCAGTCAAATTATTATAGTGTATTACCAGTCAAATCCAACGGGGGAAATCAACGATGTACTTCAGCGTAGTTATTTTCCTACAACTTTGTTTAGGTAAGGAGTTACTGTTAATAACATAGAACTTTGTTCTTACAACCTTTCTTATATTTTAGACAGTTTTGACATTCAACACTTGCCGGATTTTTACAACCACAAAACAATAAACTTGAAGCAGTCACCAATCTTAATCGCTTCCTGGAAACTCTAGCGTTCTCTTACAGATAGGCCTGCCTGTAAACACGTAATCTCATTTTAGCATCAGTCGGTGTAGATAAGTTGTGCAATGGTAGGAACACTGTGAATATTGAACTAGTTTTTCAAAAAAAATATATTCCATTTTGTGTCCCAGCGAAAAGCAACACAAACACAGAAAATTTTCAAAATATAAATGCCTTTGACTTACATGAAAACAAACTATTTTAACACAAACTCTTTGAAAATTATTGTAATTCATTCTTGAATAATTGTGGTATTAGTTCTTAAATATATAAACAAATTCAATTGTTTTAAATTTTACTCTGGAGTCCGGCGTTCATTACCGCCATTCCGAGTATTTCCCATTTTTTTCCTTTGGAAATTCATATCCCCCTTTTAATATTAGTTTTAAATTGACCTCGTATTTATTGTCAAAATATTTTATCGTGTATTCATTCTCCCTTCCAAATGTAACATAAATTTTACTGTTTTTAACGTCAAACGACGACAACAACAACAACAACAACAACAACAACAACAACAACAACAACAACAACAACAATAATAATAATAATAATAATAATAATAATAATAATAATAATAATAATAATAGTATGTGAAATTGGGTATAAATTTCATTTTATCCCCACGAGTGGTGAAGGAAATGTAATGAAAGTTTTGGATATGATAAATTACTACTATTTCTTTACAAACTTGGCAGTCGCTCACACAATTTGCACTATGTAGAAATTTACCGAATTTAACATGTTATATTTTAACGTGAATTCAGCAACTATTAACACTAATATGTAAGTACTATATGAAGAAAATATGCAAAAAAAAAATCTCAAGACTAGGAAAACAAAATTATTTTCTCATCTCTTCCATAAGCGTATTTGGAACGAGATGTTTGAAAGCAATACGCATATTTTGACGCTGTCTGCAAAATGCAACTGCATTACAAGTGGACACCATGAGTGGTGCGGGCAATGCAGCAGCTACGCAGCGCAGCGCAAGGTGGCCGCATCGGCAGCAGGCGAGTGGGGCCCGGGAGCCGCGGGGGCAGAATGCACGCGGAGAGAGTGCGGCGGCGGCAGGAGGGGAGCAGGGTGAGTGGGTGGGCAGGGGGACGCAGCAGGCCCGAGAGGGTGTCGCGGAGTAGGCGGTAAGGGCGGAGGGGGGGGGGCTAACCTCTGACCCCGTCCTGGCGGCTCTTTGAGCGCAGGAACTCAGCGTCGACCGACGGACAGTGGCGAACCGGGCTAATGCGGGTCTCGCCCGAGTCAAAAGCAAACCCTCATCTGTCAACCTCCGCGCGGGGTGCGGCGCCGGGGGGCAGCGTGGGTGGCGGGGGGCGGGGCGAGGTGGCGGGCGGTGGGCGGGGGCCGTGTGCACCGGACGGCAATGGTCTCCGCAAAGCGGTGCGACGCCGCGTCGACCTGCCTGTCCTCTGCAGATCTGCTTGCGCACGCCACGCGGCCTTCATGAACAGAAACACCGCATTGAGGTGGGCGACCGACGCGCCGCCCAGCGGTCCATGGGCGCGTTGGTCTCGTTCCGCCTCCAGCAGTTTTGACAGAGCGCACCGCCACGAAGCTCCGCAGCCGGTCGATTTTATTATGCGGGCACGACTTTATTAGTTTCTGAAATGCCGAGAGTGGCGGAGCGTCCTGCATTCACGGAACAACTGATGTCTGCATTTATTCAAACCGAGAGGCGGATTTTATAGGGTTGGAAAATCCTTCATAACACTTATATGTTTAATGGATGACAGAACAGTATCCTTTGATTACATCAATTTGTTTTTGATTTTAAGAACGTTCCAGAATAAAACTATTTGTAGAATTATCAGCTTATCGTTCGCAATATCTGATGTTTTTATCGACACAAAATGCTTAATAAAAGTGCTACAATTTCTTAGTTCTTAAAATGTTTTTTTTATTTATATAATCATGGTGTCGAAATATCGTGGCCTTACGCTACGAATATTTGAGCCAATAAAATAAAAGATAAATTGACTTCTTATTTGATATAATCCCACTTCCTGGTACAAACCAAATGGAATTGATTGTTGTATTTGATGTAATGCCAAATTGTGACTATTATTGCAACGTGCTATGTGGGCAAGCCAAACACACTATTTTTTAAGTAATATTTCCAGGCAAAGCCAATTACCTTCCCATTCCAAGGATTGTTCTTTTTTAGAAATAGTTTCATCGGAACCGGTGTCACTCAAAATTATGATATACTCCACCAAGCAGGCACAAACACCCATGCACAGGCAAGGATTAAAATCCGGAAAATTCCAACCAATTAATTTCATCTTCCAAAAAAAGTAAAGTTCAATGCAAAAATTCCATTATTTTGTAATATTTTCAGTGCCATGAATTCACATAAATATTTCCCATTCAAAATTTATTTTAATTTACAGCGGTATAATGAGAGTATATTATAAGTTACGGTTTCTATTTACATTTCTGAAAGTGCTGAAAGTGTTCATATGCTATGGAACTTAAATAAACGCGTAAACAAAAGAGGGCATACCATATACACTAAATCTTGGGAGAGATATACGTTAAAAGAAGTGCAAATAGCCATGAAAATGTATGCTCGTATGTATGTCCATTGCATCAGGTGAAGATTATGTTCACTAAAAACGTCTCCAGAGATATTTCTTACACTATTTTAAGGCAAACTTTAATTATATGAACACCACGATTATGGGAACAACTCATAATGTTTTAATGAAAACATTTTCTTGGGTTTTACATCCCGGAATGCTTCTTTCTGTTGAAACACAACGTGCACCCTGTTTAGAAACATAGTAATAATATGGACGTACCGAGGTCGTATACGCGGACTAGGTTGGACAACTTCATTGGCGGCATCGCACAGATCCACCCACATTAAACATCCCCTGAAAAGCCTGATACGCGTTCTGTATATTTGATAAAAGCCAAACAAACATGCGTACAAACCCAATCGAATCATTTCTTTTTTGCTTTTTGCAATCTCCTCTTTGATTGGGGTCACGCAAGTTTTAGAGCAAACTCCTCCGGGCGACAAACGAGTCACCCGTGTCAACAGCAACCCTTGGTGATAGCGCCTCGCGCGTGTTGTGACGTATGTTTAAGGTCGCAGTGTTGCCTTTTAAAGGGCGTGCTTTTCGGTAGCGAAGGTCGACGGCTCCGCCGCCGCCGCCACCGCCACCGCCACCACCACCACCACCATCGCCAAGCCGGCGTGTGTAGAGCGGCTGGAAATGTTCCAAAGATTTGCGCAGCGAGGTTTCATTCTTTCCGAGCTGACTGGTGCACTCACGCGGCTGCCTATTTCTTTCTGCAAGACTTCCTCCTCCTTCTCTATTGCCCTTATTTGAAATCCAAATTAGGGCGAATGTTGCTGCGAATTATCGGCAGTATTAAAACTTGCGGGATTCTCTGTTTTATGTCAGACAGAGATTGGCGAGAAACACGTTTTCAATCAGGAATCACGAAGTTACATTTCTCCGTTTTAGATACATTAACTGAAGCATGTTAAATTTTTAAACATACCAGAGTTACTACATACAACAAAATCTACTTTGTGGAAACTCGAAAAATGAAGAATCATTAAGGTATTGTAAGGTGCGCCGTTCGTAAATGAATATTTCTGGTAGAAATGCATGTCTACAGGAATATTTCTGTTTTGAGTAGAATTTTAAGATTCAGCTAACAATAATTACTATATCTAGATAAACTAGTGATTATCTGAACTAACATTGCGATTATTACGTTTTTTTTAATTCGTGGAGAAAATATGAAATGTTTTATTAACTGAGAGTATAAACTTTTGAATAAGAAATGTGCTATGCTTCCATACCAATTAATAGAACAAAACAACAAAAATTCATAAACTCTTTTAAATTTTTTAAATACTCTTGATTTTATACGGAATATGAAGCTACATTACAAACGATTTAACTTGACGAAATTTCTAATATCTGTCCCCATATTTCAATTTAATATTTTTCCAAAACAATGATCCTGCAATAATGTCACTATTAGTTACTTACCAATCACAGTAATATTATAATTGTAATTTAAAGTTTTTGAAGATGTGCTAGATACATTACCGTTGGTTCATTTTTATTAACAGCCGAAGCGTACTATGTGAGTACGAAAGAGTAATCTTCAAATGAATATCTAATTGCATAGCATGAGTATAGTTCGGTTGTGAAGGTAATCTAATTTGCCCCTTCGAATATGCTCTGGACAAAAGAAGTCGGGATATCTTTCACGTCCTTAATACACACTGTATGAGGAACAACCATCATAAACACATATTGGCAGAATATAAATTTTTTAATCTATCCCACTGGGAAGAATTTTATTTGATCATCTTTTGCAAGAGAGTTTCACATCTAGCATTGCTTTATTTAACACATCTTTTTTGAAAGAATAAGAAAAAAACATGTTTAAAATACATTAACTATGGAATACGATTAAAATTTCCATTTAAACATTGTTCTATTTTTATAGGGAACGTTAAGGATCGAATAGGAAAATAATTCAAGTAAGAAATATCCTTACTTAAAGATACATGAATTACATTTGTGAAGGATTCTAAATAAATAATATATTTTCTACAATTATAAAGCCAAACCTATTTTCAACTGAAACATATTTCTTAGTGGACATGGTATTCTCTGTTGAAGACTATCCACATTGCATTTATATTTCAGTACCAAGGTTTATACGAGTATATTCGATCGTTATTATTGAAATAAGTGATAAGGCATGCATATTGCCAACACCAACAAATTATGTGGTACGGAATTTTAAAGTTTTTATCGTCGATCTCAGCAATTCAAAATCACCGTTTAATTATGTTCACCAATATTGTTCACATAATATACAAAATATCTATTGTAAACTGTAATCTATGCGTGTTATTCTTTCTTATAATTATTCACTTCAATTAATATACTTTTATCTTCTACACTACATCTGTATGAGAAACAACAGTCAACATTTTGTAGTTTACATTGAAAATAATTAGACAATGTTTATTATCAACATGCCAATAGATTTTACGTTATGGTACTTATTGTAGTCTAGTTCTGTAACAAGAAAAGATGATCTACTGAGAAGCCTTAAATAACATTGGGTTGGGGATATTTCCCAGAATTAAGAATTTCCCGAGAACATGCTCAGAAAACCAAACATCAGGTTTTACAAATTCCTTTTACACACACACATTTTGCACAGTTCAATTTTTACTTTAAAATATAAGCTGTATTCATTGTAAAAGCTCTCCTAGCTCTACGATATATTTTTCACTATTTCTTAAATCATGTTCACGTCGATCTAGTGGTACATTTATTGCCTGATCTCAATGCGTCATTATTACGATCTTCAGCGTGTCTGCATTGCAGGCCTGCATCCTATCGTTTCTGTGTCCCGAATATAACGAGACACTTTTACCCAGGCAACGCAATATTTGATGACCATATACGGGTCGGAAATACAGTGACAACTACAAACACGTCGATGACACACACAAGGAAGTCTCTGAACTCTGCGAAATCTCATAACGCTTTAGTGAGAGAGTTTTCTGCTCTTGCGAAATCGAGAGGTCACAAAATAAAAATTAACGACACCGATTTCTACATAAACCCCATTAATATTAATAATAATATTAATAATAATAATAATAATAATAATAATAATAATAATAATAATAATAATTCATAAAATTGCATCCCATTCAATTTCAAGGCAACTGATATGTTTTGATTTACTAAACTCTTTAAATTAAATTATATTTATTGCATCCTCAAGCTGGCATATTTATTTTCAGATAGCGTAAAACATGCGTTTCCGTTATTCTAGTTCCCGATTACAAGAGGAAACCAATCTGCGTCATCCATGCACATTCTATTTCTACCCTTTTGACATTTTAAAGTTTGTGATTTGTATAAAGTATTCACTGCGTATTGGTTCTCCGCGTTGAAAAGCTTTTGAAACTGTCATCTACAACAGTAATCTATGCGACAAAACTCAAAGATGAATAGTCCGAATTACTCGAAGAAAGGAAGTGAAGTGTGCTAAAATGTAATACGAAAACAAACGACCAGCAAAAATACTTATGGTGACAATCTCTAACAAGATAAGAAACTAAAAACTCCGAAAGATATCCGAGGAAAGGTCCTCGCGTATAAAACACTGAGAGAAACCAGATTATGAGGGCGGCAGTAAAAACCGCGAGATAGCGTTGACGAGAAGGGGAGTCAAACGAAAAGAATAAGAGGCGATGGAGCGTCGCAAGAAACCGGCAACTGCGCGATGGCGGGCGGGTCGGCCGGCGTCTCGCCGACGCATGAAGGAAAAGAAGGCGTGGGGTGGGGGTGGGGGAAAGGAGCGGGGGCATGCCGGAAGGGTGAGTTGGGGGGAGAAGGCGAGTCTCGGGCGGAACTAATCGCACTCCAGCGGAAATCCGTGCGCCAACAGCTCCGCCGCCTCGCCGCCACCTCCGCTGCCCCTCTGCAGGGCCCCGATCCCGCACTCGGCCGTCTTGAAGAGAGCCGCGCGGAACCAAGTGACACATACAAAGGGGCACATTTCGGGCGCGTTCGCCCGGATCTGCCGTCGTTGGAGACGAGGGCCTCTGGGGCGGAGCGCCGCGCCCCGCCGCGCCCCGCCGCGCCCCGCCGCGCCCCGCCGCGCCCCGCCGCGCCCCGCCGCGCCGCCGCGAAAGGGAGGAACTCCCAGAAACGTTCGACGCCGCCTGGCTGGTGCACGTGGGGAGGTAAGAGTTGAGGACACGTGGTTCTGACAGAACTGTGGAGAAGGATATAACGTAAAGCAAATGATAAGTTTACGATAGAAAAGGAAGGATATGAATACAGAAGAAATGATACACGGAGAGAAGTTTATGAGTTTGTGTGAAACTCATCATGTCCTGCGATGAAAATCTTGCCCTGTCATATTTGCAATGTATTTACTCGTGATTACTGTTAGAATGTTGGAAGTGTAATAAGAGGTAAAGCTTGTCAATCTCGTAAAAATGATTGTGAAAAATGTATTATCTCCGTAGGCCATAGAAAGAATCAAACTATTAGTGTAGTTCATTAGTAAATATGCAAAGTGGACTCTACTAACATTTCGCTTTAGAAATCTAAAATCAAAGAGTTGATATTGGAGATCACGTGTATCTGGCGCAAGTAATAATTCAAAACTTTTTATGTCCAACTAGCAAGTAGTTCAGAACATTCCCACGCAATGAAAATTTCACCGACATCTCCTGATGTTACAACTTGAAAAAACACATCGTTACTGAATATAGAAAGGGAAGTAATCTATGGTAAACAAGTTATCGTGAAAACGAACGTAAACGAACATATTCACCAGGGTATCAAACCGACTGCATTCTACTGTATAACGGTTTCAATTCACATAAAATCAGACTTCTAGCGTCGAAATGCACTTCTACGTACCTACTGTACTACCAAGTCACTACAAGTTGGAGTTACCCGTTTCCAATGATATCAGTAATACATTGCACGGCCTCGAATTCCGGCATTATTTCATGTTAAGGACATCGGCAAAACAGTCCTGAAGACTAAAAGTATGTCCAGAACGTGCAGAGAAAGTGCACAATGGAGATTCTACGCAAAACGAGAGGGGGTGCATTGGGCATGTCTTGAAACATAGTAATTCAGTGCAGGGTGGTTGAGGACAAAAGGAGAGCAAGATGGCAGCTTAGTGCAACCTTCGGTCGCACGAGGGGGCGCGAGCCGATACAAAGGGCGCGGCGGGGAAGGCGGGGAAGGCGGGGTAGGCGGGGAAGGCGGGGAAGGCGGAGAAGGCGGGGGAGGCGGGGAAGGCGGGGAAGGCGGGGAAGGCGGGGAAGGCGGGGAAGGCGGGGAAGGCGGGGAAGGCGGGGAAGGCGGGGAAGGCGGGGAAGGCGGGGAAGGCGGGGAAGGCGGGGAAGGCGGGGAAGGCGGGGAAGGCGGGGAAGGCGGGGAAGGCGGGGAAGGCGGGGAAGGCGGGGAAGGCGGGGAAGGCGGGGAAGGCGGGGAAGGCGGGGAAGGCGGGGAAGGCGGGGAAGGCGGGGAAGGCGGGGAAGGCGGGGAAGGCGGGGAAGGCGGGGGAGGCGGGGGAGGCGGGGGAGGCGGGGGAGGCGGGGGAGGCGGGGGAGGCGGGGGAGGCGGGGGAGGCGGGGGCGGGCCCGGCGAGTAGACGCCGCGAGGGATGGGGGCCGGAGGGGCAGGTTATGGCTTAGCCCCTCCGATCTGCCCTCAGCCGCGCCCCTTCCGGCAGGGCTGCGGGCGCAACCTCCCCGCCCTTGCCCCGCCCTCCCCCTTGCGCAAACCCGACGCCGCGCGGCCTAAGCCCGTCCGGTACACCGCAAACGCCAAGCCCCTCGGCACTCAGCCTCCGCACCCGGCTTCCGTGCCAAGAACTCCGTCGTCTTGATCGGGACAATGCCTTGCTTCCCGACTATCGGAATTGGCTTCGGCACTTCACGCGAAAAGCTGTGTCGGAGTTGGCGACATCTCCTAGGAACACGATGAGGGAGAGGCTAATCGAATCTCGCGATTTCATTAACTTAGTATGCACAAAGTATTTGAAGAAAGCTTTTAATACACAAAAAACCGCAGTGTTACCTTCAATAAAAAAAAGAGGATGATAATTGCTTATCAAGATCCTAAGCACACATTTTTTCTTCAGGTCGAATCGATTGTGAATTTCGTAAATCAACAATGTTTTAATTCTTAACTTTCTTTAATTCTCTTTAATGTCTTTAATTCTTAAGTTTTTACACAGTCCAAACCTTCAAACCCAAGATTTATTTCAAACATTTAAAACATCTTGCTTCAATTATAATAATCGTAACTTATACTTCGATTTATTTATAGTGGCGCTTGACGTAAATCAGCTGTAACTGTAACATCCAATCGTGAGCTTGAACGTCACCACAGTGACGCCTCTGAGGTGACGTTCAAGTTCCCGTTTGGATGACACCATCAACAGACGATGTACGTGAAGCGCCACTACATATAAATCTAATTATAAGTGTTCCTTTGTAGGGAAAATTAAATACAAGTGAAGCATTTTGGGGATATTGTCAGGGGATTTTTCCTCTGTATTTTGTAGTTTATATTATCAATAACGATAAGGAAATCTTGATTTTGAAATATATGAATTACATTGTTCTTAAATCTATCTCTTCAGAGTATAGTAAAATAATTTCTGTTAAAACGGTAGTACTAATTATTCACAAATAAAATAGGTTCGAATATATTTCAAAGGCCTTTAAGAGTACTGCATAAAATAGTAGAAACGGCATGTATTACAATTACTTGTTAGTAAAAGAGAAAAATAATACATATTAAATGTAAAAATATTTTGCATTTAGAGATTAAAATATTGTTTCTTTATGAATCAAATAAAGAAATTATACATTATTAAAAACGTTAAATTATTAATTATAAAACAGAGAATATTTCATTACAGGTAGCACAAAAGCCGCAAGCTGAAACGAAATATCCTCTATTGACGGTACCGGAGTGAAATTTTATCCGAGTTGCATTAGAAAGAAAAGTATACGTTTCTTGTCAGGGATACGCAACAATGTCTTACCGACCATACTAATTCTAATGTATGTGTTCCAGGGTTTAAGTCAGCATAATAATCTATTATGTTATTACATACAACGTTCGGCTCTATCCGTATTGAGCCATCTTCAAGTTTACAAACAACTCACGACTTACCTACTACATCGGATAACATATTTATTTTGGAATAAATGTGTGTGACACACTTCTAGGAGATGTAGGGAATAAAAATAACCATTTTTTGTCAATGAACATATGGCGGAAATGTAAAAAAAATAACTTGTTAGTCATTTGACATTTGTCAATATTTGGCCTATCATCATACATAAACGTTTGACATTTTCAGGAAATATTTTTGAACGATGCATTGATTGGATAAAAGCTTTAGAAGTTAATAAAACCATGCTCGAATTATACCTTAGTGCCCTCGCTTAAGCAACGAGAGAATGGATTTTAGGAGGAACAAAAAAATCCATTTAAAGAGAGGTGGCAAATGAAAGTAATCACATTCCACCATCGACGCCTGCAGTGATAATATCAGAAAAAGTCATTGCCACAAAGAACTAAATTATGTTTCATATTCTGAATTTGAATTGCTTATATTGATGTGTGTTGGAGTATTTACTCTTTTTTTCAATTATTTGATCACTTATTTAACGTGAAAATTACTTCAACATTGAGTATGTGGGAGACGTTCAGAATGTGTTCCGTTTTCTTGATTTCTGAATTCCTATCCTGAGTCTTACACAAGTTGAATATGAATAAAACCGAGAACGGTAGTTCAGTGCATCAACTGATGCCACTGCAGCGCCTCTGACCGGGAGGTCCTAGGTTCGAGTCCTGACGGCGGCAGGATTTTCGACACTAGCTTTCCAGTTAGGTCGAATTCAGTCGCTGTCTGGAGAAGAATTCTAGCGGCCGGCTGCTCTGATCGGTTCTTTTCCGTTGTTTCGCCGATCAACATCAGGCGAATGCCGGAGCAGTACCCTACTAAACGGGCCACGGACCGCGCGCGATGTCCTTCCTTTTCCTTGTTCTATCATCTCCCCTTACACACACACTTACAGTAACATGCACTACACTACCACATATTCCGGGAGACCGAGCGGGAACTTAGAGCTTGTCACGGCTGGGGCGGTGCCCCGCTGGTTGGAGAGTGCTGGTTAGGGGGAACCCCACTAGCCGACGGTAGGTCGGCACCGGATCTCGCCATCCAGAGGGGGAAGATCACCGCCATCTCCCGAGAAAAAAACATGCACTACGCACTACACTAACGGGACTAATGACCAAAGCAGTTGACGCGCCCGGAAACACGAAAAAAATCAATTAATTGAATATGAATAAAGACATTAACTTTTTTTTTTCAAAAAACCAGATAACAAGAAATATTCGCTTTTGTGAAATCTATATTACTATCCGCACAAATTTAGGAACACTAAGTAGCTTTTGGCCGGGTGAGAGATGTCCATGGTTTTGTTATATACCTATGGAGTCTGGAAAAATACAAAAACAAGAGTTTCAATTTTGACTGAAAATGCCAATATTTGATTAAGTTAATCCACAATTTCTCATACCTGAAAGTAATATGGTAACGATTATATTCTCACACACTCTGCGGCAGTGCGTCACTGTTTACAACACAGCTGACGACATGCGGTATAGAAAGAAGCTTCTAAATGCACGTAAGCTGATTCAGAAAAGCCTACTTTCGCTGCATCATGATTCTAGTTTCTACACACTCAACAGCACCATTTTGGTTGCAGGCCACAAGTAAAAAATACCTGCATTGGCAATTGTTTAGCTATTTCTTATTGCATACCACTTTAGAAGCGACTCCTGACCACGAGAGCTTGGAGAACGATTATTTGATGTCACTGTTCACAAGATAACTAGTCCCTCACTAATTCCTTACAGAGCTCAAGAAATGTACGGAGATAGTAAAACTACATTTATTATTAGAATTAAAACACAGGTCCATCTCAGTGTTTTCGCAATGCGAAAGAGAAACTGGATCTATATGAGGGCCATTGACACAGAAGCTGGCTGGTTCAATGTGGTAATAAATTGGAGAGAAGAGTAAATAATGCCCCTTGATTCTTGTACGGCATTTCTACTCAAAAATCGTTGTTTAGGGGACAAACTTATCCAACCCAGAGCAATGCCACGAAAATCACACAATGGTAATTTTGAAAGCTCAATATTAAGATCAATGACTTCAAATAGTTTGAAAAATCTAAAAATATTCCAAGAAGTAAAACATTTTGTTCTGATGATTAAGCGACATCTTTGAGAAAAAAAATATTGAGCTTTTAAATCCATGTCGAGATATCTCAATTATAATATCCATACGTAAAAAATCCCTAGAGTATGTTTCAGAAAAGTAACACAACAGAAAATGGCTGATAATTTTGAATTTCATTTTGCTGCGTTTTCGAAAAGCTTGGCTGTTTCGAAATTATCCGGAAACATTTCTATGCATATGGATGTGCTGAATATGTGAGTAAAAGGTTCTATGATGACTGGCGCTTAAGTATTTAACAAACGATACTTAAATTCTAGGTGAATATTCTTTTTTGGTTTACCGATTATATCCAAGGTGTTTACTGAAATATGCAAAGCGTTAAGTAAGCAAGCACTGATCCTTATCTTGATTTTTATGCTGTGTATTGAAAACGTTTGAGATAATTAATCATATATCTGATTAAATTAATGTTCGCAAACTCCGGGACTATTTTCATAGTCATGTTTACAGATAAGTTGGAAAAATAATCTCTACTGACCAATATGTCACCATTTGACCTTCAAAATACTCCTATGATTCAAAATAACCTGTCGATTCATTAAGAATTTGGCATTCTCAGCGTCAAGTACACATTCTTTTTTTCCATTCTAATTTATCTCAAACTTCTTCTCCACATTAAATTCGCAGTTCTATCCTACAGATTAAACCATACCAAATATTAAAAATCTAAAAAACATCCTAGTATGTATTGCAACTATTTTTGTGCATGCAATTTACTTTTTTCCTGGCATAGAATATTCTCAAACAACTCAACAAATAATAGGCGAATACACGAAGATTTCTGTCACGACACTACATCATCTCGACATTCCTTTAAATATTCATATATAGCTCTAGAAACAGATACATAATAGGTCGTCATTCCGCCACGCTTCATAATTCGTATAACGAATGCACGAGCTAAACCAACAAGATCGTCAATTTGTGGGTCTAGCAGGAACACATTCTAGTGTTACGACATGCAAAACTTTTCAATGTAGACACTGCATCCTGAGCTGTGAAAGCAGTAATAGACCAATTTTTGTTTTTACTTTGCTTATTATAAACTTTAATAAGCTCTGCCAAAATTTTGTAAAATTTTGTATAGTTGTTAAGTTTTGTAATGTTTAGTTAGTGTATTCTACCACCAAGTTCTGGAACTTATTTGCAGAATTAGTAATAAATCTAATCTAAGTCACGTCATTACTTAAAATTTATTTCATTTTGAATTATCTCTCTACGCACGCAGACTTTCCATGTACCTCTGAAGGGGTAACAAACCAAGTGCTTTTCGATCAAGGTAACTGATTAAATAAGCATGCAAAGTTTTAAACATCACGAAAATATCAATAAAATTCTACTGGGTAAGGTTTTGGTTTCCCTTGCCCAAAATAGTGTCCACGCCAGACTGAAAAATTAGCCACATTTAGCCTACCATTTCTAGGTGGCCATGAATTGTGCGCGATATTTGTAATCTCTCTGATAATAATAGTAATAAACAGGGCAAATTGAATAACCATTTAATTATCATATTTCAATTTACAGTACCATCATTAAATTTTTTCAGCAACACTTGTTTCCCTTTTTACATCAATAATTTGTTTTCTCTCTTGAATGTTTCACATGAAACAATTGCCATTCAATTCATTCACAATTAAAAGAGAAAATTAATTGCATGTAAATTTCTTGAAATTTACTTCTAAAACACTCATTGAGAAAAACTAATATTATTTTTAGCAATGGCGCTGAGTCTGATTTTGATTTCGAAATATTTTGTCAAAGAACAGTATACACATCTATATGTGACAAACAGGGAAAAACACAATATGTGTCTGTTCTCTTGACCACCAATATCTTTTTCACAATGTTTACCAACAAATAGTTGAATGATTATAAAAGTACCAACAAAGCGATTTAACAATATCTGAAAACATTTTCACTCCCGAGTTACAGAAAACTTATTTTCATTGGTAAACGAAATGTTCTTTATTATTTCCATTTCTTGCTATTTCCATTTCTGGGATAACTTAAGAGATGAATATGGGTTTTGAATCCGGAATATTCCAGTTTATACATAAAAACACGAAACGAATTCTAATTATAAAATTATGAACCAATGCTTGACAAATGTATCTAAACGCACAATGTTATGAAGTTTCAGCACTAGTTATGTGACAAAACCGATTTTAGGAGTGAAAATGTATTATTCCGTCCACCTTTTCCAAAAAGAAATCAGTGATAAAAAGCGAAAAAAAGATGATTTTTCTAAGTAATGTAAAAGTTCAAGTGTAATAAAATCCGATAGTTCTCTAGAAATATGGAAGCGTGTAAATATTTTGACAAACATACTCAACAATTAATACATTCCTATTACTACTTAAAATACGAATTATGAAATGCAAAAATATTCTGTATCTATGCATCACCCATCTACTTTAATGTAAGCGTTCTTTGTGAATAGAATCTACATGAGAACTGAACCCTGGTTCCATGCCACAGTGAGCCGTGCATGGAACCAGGGTTGTAACTCTGGTTCCCTGTAACTCCGGAGGTAGCAACTAAGTCTAGTTAATATTTTTTATCTAATTTCAAAAATAATGTTTTATGGGAAACACCTACTTATTTCTACCGATAAAGGTATATTAATCTGAAAGTTTCTTAGCTGCTTAAATCTGTGAGAAATTAATTAGAATCCTTCACAACTGTGAATCATCAATTAATGTGACTGCTTGGATACGATCACATCCGTAGTGTTCGCATTCATCAGGCACAAATATTAAGTGCCTACCATCAAAAATATACTTCCAAGTCATATCAATTTACAATAATCCACTACCATGTATTAAAATATGAAGAAATTACATTCTCAAAAATTATTTTCTTAAAATTGCAAAACTGTTTGTATACTTGTTTGTATACGACATAGCAGTTTCATTTGTTTTTTGACGTAAAATAAATAAAATAAATAAATACCTTGGAGATAATATTACTGACTCCAAAATGAAAACTCATATTTTATTGCAATTAAACATTACCACAAATATAATCAGCATAATTAATTTGGCACATAAAAGAAAAAAAGGTTTACAACTTTTGGTTGAATGAACCCCAATTTTCATGTGGTTTTCGTCCGGTTTCCCCTTATCCATAGAGGAAATTCCGAGATGGTCCTATGCCTTGCTCTTGGACATTAAATGAAGAACTTATTTCTATCATGCCAGATTACATATTAGTGTTCTGTTTGACAAATAAATACAAAAAATATTAACAAAACTACGAGGAAAATTGTACCATGATTTGGAATAACATTGCTTATTAGAAAAAAAACACATCACGATTACAACATAAATTAATGCCTTCATGAATTTTGCGGGTGTTTTAGGAGTCAGACAACGAAATATTAAAAAGAAACTCAGGAATATACATTTATATTTTCTTGTTACCACAAATCCAGCGCATAACCACGAGCACATCATGGACAACACGTAAGTCGGTTGTTTTGTTTTATATCGTGTCTAAGAGCTTGGAGATATATAGCGGCATTGATGTGGGCCTTTCGTCACACACTTATAAATAATGCAACAAAATTAAACAAAGGCAAAGAACATCTGTCTCCATTTTCAATTATTTTGATTTGATTTAATTTATTTAACGTAAGCAAGTAAAAACTTTTTTGAAGTATAGGGGAGAAGCTTAATTTAATTAAAATTAATAATTCAATTTAATAAAATACTTAAATTTAATTTATTCAAAACAAGTGGACCTGGCAAATGATTCACTACTGCAGGGTGTTACACTTCACACGTTACAGGTTGCATGATTGTTAATCACGTTTTACGCTACGCTCTGCAAAACTTCTCACAGATAAAAGGCTTTCTGGCGAGGACGGGTTTGTTCTCATATGTCTTGGTTTGGATATGATTGTCAAGAATCCTATTGTTAAAACGTTTTCCTTCAAGTTTGGGCATGCATTTGCTCACACAGTCTTGGAGAAATTCGATTTACTTGTCCCAGATAACGTTCAAGTAATATCGGGTGTTTAAATTCCCGCCGATATTTCAGAATCTCAGGGGCAGAATATGCAGACATCCAGAACATGCGCTTAAGACCTCATTTACAATGCAAACTTACACGTTACGTAATGCTGTAAATGTAGCCGCAAAATGTACACGTAAAAACTAGCATTCACAATGACGAACGTAAGCTGGAACGTAAGTTTCGCCTGAACCAATCAGAATTCGAACTTGATCGATTCGTTTCTAGCACGGTGGAAAGATCCTTCCAACATAGTTTCTAGCTATTTCTTCGACATTTTTATCGACTTGTCTTTACATATATGCGAGTAGCTGTTGTAGTAGTGCTCGCATTTCCTTCATCGCATAAACAAGGATTCTCTCGTTCCAAATTGACGAGGAATTCCTCGAACATAATTAGTTTATTCGCATGTCAAGTTAAAGTCACAATAAAAATTGCCTAAATTCGTATTATGAATTTACTATACGCATCAAAACTTGTTCGAAAACTAGTTTTTACATTACAATAACAAAATGATCTAATCACAAATTACCCCAACACAATCTGAAATCGATCTTTCACGCTGATCTCTGACTGGTGTTCGGTAGAATTCCGACGTAAACTTTGCGTAAACGCTTGGAGCTTGTAAACTCTTCGGTTTACGGACTTACGTGTACGGTTACGTCAAGGCATTGGGAATGGTCTCGCGTAGTAACTAATTTGTAGGTTTTGCGGCTACGTTACGAATACGTTTAAGTTTACATTGTGAATGAGGTCTAACACTTGACGGTGCAGCGGGTAGTATAGCGCCTCTGGCCAGGAACGCTTGAGTCGTAAACGCGAGTAACAATCAACAACGCCCCTACATTTACTACTTAATTCAAACCACTTAAATACTCTGTTACTAATAAGATCAAAGAGTGAAAATTCCAGCGAAATCGGTCTAGTAGTTTTGCGTCTACATGCGACCGACATGTGCACATTCCCTTTTATGGATATATTATTGGATGTACTCTTGCTTTATTGGAAAATAAAATTCGATTTTAATCTCATTCATGTTTTTTTTCAGGAACCCTTTCGTTACTTCTATAAATACAGCTGATTTTGCGCAATGCCTCAGAACAGAAATAATCATTTGGGACACCAGTTTCGTTGACAATCAAGAAAGAACAAATTATGCTGGGAGAGCGCCCAGAGCGATCTTAACAATTATGTGGTGATCAAACCAAAATTGACTGTTTTTTTTCACAGTTTTCATTACACAATTTTTTCAAATTTAATTAAGTTATGGACCAGAATACTATCGAAAACGAACCAGAGTTGTGAGATAATTACAATTATTATATTAAAATAATATTTAAATAAATCTCAATTAATTGTTAAAATAACTTAGTCATTATGAAAAATATTACATTTATATTACAGCTACAATTTTCAAGGATGATTTTAGTGTATTGAAATAATGCTCCATTTTGTATCGCATTTTTAGCAATATCACCCCAGTAGGGTGTAACGCTAACTACGAACCAAATACCATACTAGCAAACTTTTAAGGATCTGGGGTTTTCAGATAGGGGCGTGAGAAGAAAAGGGGGCACGTGGCGACGACCATGCAGGAATTTGAAACCGTGACCCTTCGAACCGATGCGTCGAAACCCTTCACCTCCTGCGCACCAAGACCAGTCAATATTTTTTTAAAATCCTTGTTCATTACGGAAAATTGTTACCTACTGATGAAAAAGGACACTTTTCTTTAACAATTCTTTCTAACTTTCAATTTTACGCCCCCTAGGTCCGCGTCATAGGGTCAATTGGTTAAGACGAGTGGCAACGTCACAGATCTACTGAGCTGTGCATTTCGCGAACAGTCACGTAGGTTATCCGCAAACCACCAAGCAATATGAGGACACACCACCACCAGCAGAACCACCACCACTGCCCCCGCCGCCGCCACCACGAGAGCATCTAGCAGCTGCAGCCAACGCGCTCCATTTGCCATCTGTCCGAGTTTAAATGCGAGCCGATGCGGTTTGACCACGACATGCTCTATGCATTTACTGTAATGAAATAATTAAACATTTCCATTCAAATGTTTTGACCACATTTAACATTGTTCGCAAATCCAATTCTGCGCGTGACTTTCAATAATATATCGGGTTATACTTCAAGCGTTTTGATATGATTTTCGATACGATCAGCTAACGAACACCTGTGAATAGATTCAATGCTCTGTTTGGGCAAATTAACCTCCGTCAATTGATGGTGCAACACAGATCTCTCCCTCGTCAACAATTAAAATTAGATACTGAGGCCACATGTTCTAATCGATTAAAACGACCCTTTTACAGTTCTATTGGAATAATTTTATTTTGTACAATTTTTAAGGGGCCCTAAATTTTACACTAAAGTACTTTTCCAAATGTAGAAAATAGAGCGAGTATCCCTGTTGTTGTACATAACGACAGTAATATAATATTAATAACAATAACTATTATTATTATTATTATTATTATTATTATTATTATTATTATTATTATTATTATTATAAAGTTAGAAAAACTGTAAAATACATTCATGAGAAAAAAGAATTAATAGACGCAAGAAATACAATGACAATTACTGGATCATTTACAATAATACTAATTGACAAGTTAATCAGAATACTTTGATTCTTTTGAAGGAAGTGCTTTCAGTTCATTGTAACATAATAAAAAACTGACACTCGAAAACTGTAATTTTCTTTTGAATACTGAAAAATAATTTAAACTCAAAAAGATGAAAATTAAGTTCTCATAAATGACAAACAGAATCAATGTCTTTAAACTAGTTTAATACCTAAGTTAACCTAATATATAAAAAGACATCTAGTAATATAAAACTTGAAATCTTGGAAGCATGAAATCAGTCATATCTTTGTTTCAACTTTTAAATGGAGCAGAAGGACATA
The DNA here is from genome assembly GCA_011170035.1 of Teleogryllus occipitalis. Lineage (NCBI taxonomy): Eukaryota > Metazoa > Arthropoda > Insecta > Orthoptera > Gryllidae > Teleogryllus > Teleogryllus occipitalis. The sequence goes on from BLKR01002567.1 coordinate 90,830, forward strand.
AAATGAACAAAACAAATAATTATTTCATTTCTATGATCCTCACTAGTAATACTTCCTTCAAAAACTGGCATCATAGTCTAACAAGTTTAACACTTCCTTAGGATTTTCATTAACTTCATTATGATTTGGTCTTGAACGCCAATTTACAACATAGATGTAGTTGACATCACACTGACGTGTTCCAGGTACTCCAAATTCACTTCATAACAAATTAAATATTGGCGAAATATTATATCACTAAATATGCATGACCAGTAATATACTAGTTCGCGAAAGTTAGAAAGCGGAGTCAGTTGAACATAAATCGTTTTAAGGTCCGCCTACATAACCACGCTAGTCGGCAGCGTGCACTGCCAAGAATCATTTACACGTCAACAACTTCCCGTGATGTCCTGAGCCGGGGCGTGGCGTGCTGATGGTAATGGCCCTGCGATGCAACGCCGCGCCGCGCTCAAGCGCGCCGCCAACACGGCCTCTCCTCGGCCCGAATCCAGCATTGCGCCCGCAAACGCGTCCCGTGGGTAATTACGCACCGCCGCTGACCGTGTATTCCATCCATCAAGCATCGATCGCCAAGAAAAACGCATTCGTCACACTAATAACTCTTGCGGGCGACTTCCCGTAATTCCCCGCCTCTTATCGGCGGCATGCATAAAAAAGTTGGTTCATTAACAATGACGCGGGGGCGGCGGGCGTAGCGGCCGGGCCGGGCGCTCAGTCGCCGGGTGAGCGGGTTGCAACAGGGGTCGGGCCCACGGAAGACTTCTCCGACCCCCATTTTTTCCGCGCTGGACTGGCGCATCCGGCGGCGCTGGCGGCGGCCGGGGCGTTGGCCGGGCGGCGGCGGTGGTGGCGGCGGCGGCGGCGGCGGCGAGCAGAGGCCGTCGCGGCGCGCCGCTGCGGCCACGGGGCGTCGGTGGCCCGGCGCTGGGCGCCCGGTGCCCCGCCACCGCCGCCGCCGGCGGCTCGCCCACCCCCACCGCCCCCGCCGGACCAGAGACGGGCTGCCGAGCCGCTCTCATTTCCGTTCTTTTATCAGCGGCGAGGCATTGAGACGGCCGCGGGTATTTACGCAGCCTGTTTTTCCACCGCCGGCGCGAGCCGTGGCTTCGTCTCGTTCCTCGCCACTCCCCGACTCCGCCTTCGCCCCGCCCCTCTCGCCAGCCTCCGCTCCCACATCCGTCCCCGACCCTGCATCCGCCCCCTCTTCCAACCGCACCCCTTTGCCCTGGCGTCGAAGCGCCACTCGCAGCCCGACCAGCCCACCGTCTCCGCTTGCTTCCTTCCTTTCAGTGTTCCTCTCTCTTCGCTCCCTTTCGATTACTCTCCGTGCGCTTCGCCGCTACCTTCGCGATTGTCTGACCTCCTTTCTTCCACCCCATTATATGCCAGGATGTCTTCTGCCTTAGCCGAGGCGGCCCTACTCACAATTTCGAGCATCCGTAAGCTGAGATATTCTCTGCAACATTGCCTTTCCCATCGCTTGTCAATCAGAACTACAAATCAATTTGTGGTCTTTCCCATTCTCGTTAGCTGATCTGCATTCCTCGAATATCCCTCGTATACCTGACCTTTGCCCTTTTATCCCGTTTCACCTGTAATGCCTCAATTTGAGATCATTCTACGGACTTTGCCTACACGATGCGAGCCATCTCTTCATCGCTATATGCTCCTCTTCTCACCCACATTTCCGTCACCCTCCCACCCACCGCTGCGCCCTGACCTTCGCCACCGCCGTGAGCGCGTTCCCAGGCGCGGGCGAGCGACCTCGGAGGGCGGGGCCACGCGGAAAGTATGACTGCATCGGAGATCAAGTTCGTTATTCATCTGGTCGATGCGTTCCGGCGCGCTCCTCCGACCCTGCCTGCTCCGCCCCGCCCCGCCCAGCCTGTGCTCCGCCGCAAGCCACCCCAAGCGCTCAACCCCGCTCGCCGCTCACGAGCAACAGAAGCTATTCATTTTCCGCCGCTGAAAGGCATCATTCAACGGGATGCCGGGCTATTTCCGCGGCACGGCGCGGAGAGCGGAGAGCCCAGAGCCGGGCAGCGCTCCGCGGCGGGGCCCGGGGCCGGCGGCGGGGGCTCAACGCGTGCACTGCCCGTGCACCGCCCGCGAGATTCCTATGCAAAAAGCGCGTGTGCTTTTGTGTGGCGCTCGCCGCCCCTGCCCCCGCCACAACTTCGCCCTGCGCTCACCTGATGAACTGATGAAGGGCACGGCAGCCTCGACCCGCAACAGGCTGCTGCGTCTCTTATGAAATTGTACTTCGTGTAGCCCTCGTTCATCCAAGCTCTCGGCGGTGATGTAATCACAGGAAGCCGAACGCCCGAGCGACCTGTTCTCGCGCGGACGGGAAATTTGAGATAATATAGGCTAATTGCGGTGTTTAAAACGTATTAAAAGGAGGCAGATTTGTACCTTCCTCCACATCTACGTTGAAATCTTCAGGAAAGTAATTTGTTCATTACAGGCTAACTATAAAAAATAGAAATTTTGTTTCCTTCGTTCTCTTAAAGGAGTAGGTTTGAACTTTGGCCGTAAAAATGATACCAATATCAATTCTAAATTTGAGCAAATATTTAGTTTAAAGTAGTATGGAGTACGAATATTACGAGTAATAATAAGTAATTAAATAATTAATTAAATGAATAGTATTAATTAAAAATTATGTAATAAGAAGTAATTAAAAATAATTAATTGGTAAAAATAGCATCCATCATTATGACTCCTTATTTCTTTTATATTCAATTTCTTAATGCGTGACTCAGAATGTAGAGCGTCACGAAATAATTTCATGAATGCACCGATCCCAATTACGGGGGCGTGGAGACCGGTCGAGAAAGGCTCTAATGTTGAAAAGTGTCCCACGCAGCGATGCCCCTGGCTCGTTTCTTCGCCTGTCGAGTTCGGCGCCCTCCGGAGTTTGCTCCAAAAGAGTTGCCTGGGTCAACGGGGTGGGGAGAGCGAGAAACGCAAGCTAGATCTTGATGAAGTTATACACTCAGGCTAATGGAGAAAGGAGAGTGGAGTGGGCGATAATGGCCCGTAACTTGCCTCTCCGTGAGATTCGGAAAGTCCCTTTGCGTGTGGTGCGGTTGGCCTCTCGGCTTCGGGCTCCGAGAGGATTTGGTAAAGAGAATTATAGCAAAGAACTCCAAACCTGGAAAGTAGCCGCAATGTTTTTAACATCTCCTACCGCAAGGAGGTGCATAAAGCAGCCGTAGAAATTATAACCTCCGCAAGCTTCCGTCTCATTGCATCTCTTGAGAAAATGACTCCTCGTGAAGGCGCAACGTGCATTTCAAAGCTTCTCCTTGACACCAGTTGTTGCGAAACTAAAGATCCCGGTGATAATTGCGACTTTATTAAGCAAGATTTCGCACAGAGAATTCTTTTACAAATTCTTTCCTCTACGAAGAAAAAGAACAATTACAAAAGGAAGCTTCAAAGAGAGGCTACGTCTACAAAACAGGCTACCGTATTAAACGGATCATGTTAATTGAACGAAAATCTCAAGTAATGATTCCCTCGTAAATGTCGCTGCAAATAGGGTGTTAATTAACTAAATACACACGATTATCGAAACGTATATACAAAACATTTACACAAGTCCATTTACGAATGCCGTCCGACTGAAAGCGGATATTAATTTTCAACAGGATCACCACCATCGGAACTCGGTCAAAGTATGCGCATTCGTTGCTGAAAGTTAACGAGTTGACGCGGCATAACATGGCGGCAGCCGGCAGAATACGCAAGCGGCGGAGGCGGCGGCGGCTGTCGGTGGCACGATCGCTAGCAAGGGGCGGCAAGGACAGGAAGCAGAGGCGAGGAGACGAGGAGCTCCGTTCTCTGCGCCGGGAAGGGGGAAGTGGAGAGAGGGACGGGGGCGGGGCGGAAGGGGCGGGGACGGGGTCGGCTGCGGCGACCGGGCCGGGTCCTCGTCTCGCCGAGTGGCCGTTCCGAGACCGGCCGGAAGACCCTCGGCTGGCGGGGTACGAGAGCGGCATGAAGTTGGTGCTAACTTGTTGCGGGTCTTCAACGAGAACTTTTCAATAATGTCGATGAAGCTGCGGTCGTTCCGCCTCTTCGTCCGCCAGCTCCGCACTCCTCCGACCCCCTCGGGCTCTCTCGGGCCCCCGCCGGGACCGGCGGCCCGGGCCAGGCGACGGCGGAGCGCCAGCCTTTGTGAGGAGGGGCGGAGGCGGGAGCGAAGCCGGGCTGGGATGCTCCGCGCCGTCGGGAATCGGGAGTCGAGGGCCGTACCTCCGCCGCCACCGCCACCGTCGGTTTACCTTCGCGTGTCGCGTCCCCGCCGCACAATGGCAAACCGGATTAGTTTCATTTCAAAGACTGCGAGCAAACAGAGGCTGCAGCACGCGGTCACACCTAACTCAATAGCCAGGCGCCACGCAGTTGGCGGGGGCGCCGGCCCACGACACGCCGTCTAGGCGCCGCCATCGCGCCGCAAGCGCAGGAGGCGGAGCCAGCCGCGTTGCACGGCGCTGTCGAGCAGCGTCCTCGCACCGCCCTCGCGCCACCGCCCGCCGTCCCTGCGCCCTTTGTCACGATATCGCGCGTTTCATTGCGCGCGTCGCACCGCCTCTCTGCGAACGACGTTTTACCCCCGGAATCCGAGCGCGGCCGCCCGGTACAAAGACTCCATTCCGCGCATTTTCGCATAACGGACCTTTGAATGCGATTATCTGGATTTGACGGCCGCGCGCTCGCCCTTGGGTAACAATATATTTTCAGTCGCTCGCCGCCCGTGTCGCTGGTCGTGAAGTGGCAATGAGGCTTCGATTGCGTTTGGTCGGGAAGTGTGTCGGGAGGCGGCAGGCGGGCGCAAAGGCGGGGGCCGACCATTGGGCGTTTAGCGGCGGAGAGAAAACGGGGTCTCCCACCTGTGTGAGAGCCGCGGTCCGTCAAAGAGAGCGCACCAACTTTGTTTGCAAAGCGCTCCGAAATAGGAACGGCCGGCTCCGTGGCGTGCGCCGATCATCCGATTACGGCGACCGGTTAATTCCATCGGTGGGGGCGACAAGGGGCGGGCGGGGTGGGATCGGGTGGGATGGGGTGGGCGTCGCGCGCGCACTTCGCGTCCGATCCGATCAAAGAGACGTCGCGAGAGGGGAGGGGCGGGGCGGGGAAAAGGGTGGGCGGGGTTGAGTGGGCGTCGCGGGTCGCGCCTTCCGCCCTCGTTAGCGCCGCCGGCCGCTGCTCCCCGCCCGCCCCGCTCCGCCGCGCAAGGGGACAACGCGAGATGATGTGCTGCGATTGCTATTGGGATTGCCAGCGCGCGTGCGACATCGGCCAGCGGGGCGCGCCAGGCCACCATTGCGCCCACCGGCTCGCTGCCCACGGCTGCAGAAGCGCATTCGCACGGATTACTGGCAGCAAATATTGCAAATGGCAACTAAAGCAAATTGCTAACGTTTAGCACCGTTGCCCGCAAACTCAATCCGCAAACAGGTTCAATTAACATGTTTCATCCCGTTACAGAGAAATTTAATGACTTTCATGAATGACAAAAATATGCTGAAAATAACTGTTTAACCATATTTAAATGTGTAAACTACAGACAACATTCTCTACAGTTCAAACATAATTTCCACACAAGAATGATGTGTATGAACAGAGAGATTTCAGCTCCGACGTTTATATTTCAGAATGTGCTTGTTGAAAATAAATGATCGAGTCACCCTTCACACAACTGTTAAAAATTCACCACACTTGTTTAAAAGCTTCGTCTCGAGTCGCAGGGCGGGCGCCCGCCGGGCGCGGGCGGCGCGCGTGGTGGGGCGCGAAATTCAAACGCGCGGGGCGGCGTCCTGGCGGCGCGTGGCTCCTACCTTTGGCGAAGAGCGCGGCGAGCGTGGCGGCGGCGGCGACGCAGAGGCCCGCGAGGCGGGCGCGAGGGCGAGTGCGGGGGCGAGCGCGGGCGCGCCGGGGCGGCGCGGGCGCGGGTGCGGGCGCGGCGGTGGCGGTGGCGCGCGGGCGGCGGCGGCGGCGGGCGCGCCCGCCACCACGCGGCCCCAGCAGGGCGGACGCCGCGGACGCCGCCGCCACCGCCGCGACGCCGCCGCCCGCCCCGGCCCCGACCCCGGTCCCCGCCGCTGCAGCCACGGCCGCGGCTCGCGCTCGTGCTCCTGCCCGGGCCATCCACCACTGTACACAGCCAGGGCACGACTGCTCGGCGCGCCGCCGTCGGCCGCGTTATCTGGCGCGCGCCGCCCGCCCTTCGACCGTTTCCGTGCGGCTTCGGGCGCGCGCGCCACCCCCGCGCCACGCCGCCCCACCCCCGCCGCGCCCCACGCCGCGCCCCACGCCGCCGCCGTCACTTTTCCAGCGTATTTGCTGCCACTCCCTTTGCAGTTGAAACATTCTCCGAGGCAACCGCTGCGGCCGCGTCAGTTGTCGAAATGCCAACACTATCATCGAAGCGGACAGAAAATTCTCGTAATAATTGAAGTTTTTATTGTTGTCAGACCGTGGGACGCATAACAACATTTTTTGCTGCGATGATTCCCTCAATTTACACACAAAAACAAGTGATTTAAGTGCATTTTCAATAAGTATACTTGCAAATATAGAATTAAATGTTTGTGCTCTTTAATTAATTTAATTCTTCTTAAATTTAATTATTTAACTTATTCACACAGAAACTAAAAGATACACTTTATATTTGATTTTTCTTTTATATTTTTGCAGCTCTGATAAAAGGAATTGCAGTATAACTGTGTACATGAATAAGAAACGATAAATATGAGAAACTTTTATTCTATGGTAAACAAGTATCATATTTTTTGACTGATAGAACACTAATAAAAACAAAAGAACTCAAAAGAAATAGTTACGATAGCAGTACCATGAAATTAATGTTTAACGCTGATTTTTCAAGACGTTTTGAGAAACTATTCATGGGTAAGTTTTAATCAAATCCCTCTCTTTTTCGGCTATCACAGATACACATAGTGATTGTTTAGGAACTAATAATTTTTAATATAATTTTCTTCTATAATTCACATTTAGTACGTGCAATACTGTATTTTCAGCGAGTGTATTTTACTGGAGATCACAACCATTTTCTTTGAAATATCTGAACCATTGAATACTTCCCCATGTGAACTTTCTTTCTTTCATTCATTTCTCTTATTCGTAAAAAAGGGCTCGTTCCCGAATGGAAACAGCAGGTAAGCATTAAAAATTCAATATATCTTCTATCGTGAACAAAATTACAATCAATGGTCTTTTCTATTACAACGTTCAACCCAACGTCCCATGTATGTATCGTCACTGTCTTGAGACCTACATTTTATAACAGATGTTGAAATGTCAATTCATTGCAACCAGGAACACTGGATACGTCAGAGAAATGTCAGAGAAATACGTGACTACATCTATACTTGTACATAGTTGCGTATGAATTTGCATAAATCTGAAGCTATCTACTTACCACCCCTCTCTCAAACTACTTACAAAACACGTTGCCTGGTTAGAATTAAGACGGTGAATTGGGAGGTTACAGGTCGACCCTGCCTTGTATAGAAACTGCGATGGCTTAAGTAAACAGACTTTGGTATCAAAGGCAAGTGCCCGTTTAAAGTGACCTCATCCTTTGACCTCTCTTTATTCGCAACCTTGAGCGGATGAGCTTAATACTGAGATCTATGACGCAATGCCTGTACTTCAATTAACTTTTCCTGTTGCAGTCGTAGTGTTTTTAAAAAGTAACCAGGAGATACAAAACATACATAATCACATAAACATTTGACGTCGGTCTGTACTCATCTTCACAAGTAATAAAAAAAAGTCAACTCGCATATTTCAAAAAACCATTATTTTTATTATTATCAATGCACTAAATAATAAAATTAATTTTGTTTTAAAATGGACAAGTGCTTTGTGTGTTGTCTTCAAATATCCTGAAGATACAACAGTCCTACAAAAACATTATAAATAGACAATTACTGATTGATTTTAATTAAAATTAACAAGATAATATTGGAGTTGCTGTACCTCTCCTAAATAATGTTATATATATATATATATATATATATATATATATATATATATATATATATATATATATATATATATATATATATCAATTTAAAAAAATTTACACCAGAAAGATCCAACTAGATACACAGTAGAATTCTGGATTGCGAGCAACGTGGTCTGACAATGTTTTACAAAGGGGACACATTTTTTAAATATATTTTCCAAAAAGATCAGGAGCGGGTTGCTGCTTTACATTATTCGGTTCAACTGTTTTACGTGTTACAAATACGTAATGAGATTATATCAAATTCCATTACAATATTAATAATATAGACGCAATCTAATAATTTACAATACAGTTAAGAATTTTTTAACACTGGTTCTTACAATTATTTCTAGCTACATCACGGGGAATTGGTCGTGCGTGTATATATCCTCATAGCAGCTTGTTGCTATTGAGATTGAAGTTGTTTGTTGAAAGTGTTAGGGCAATGGTTTAAGTTGTTTGTAAAAGAGGTTTTTTAGAAATTCAGATAGTAGAGGGGGACCAAAAACTATGATCTCTCGGTCTTCTCTCCCTCCTCCCTCGCAGTAGAATTGTGCGTACAGCAAGTTTCTCAGAAGAAACTCTAACTTCAAATGATATATAGATAAACACCACGCAAACAAGGCTGTATCAGTGCAAAAAATGAACATTCTCAATGACAAAGCAATGTTATACTTCATGAAATTCTGAAAAGGAGGCACATGCAACAGTGACTGGACCGGTTTTTGGTTAAAGCGAAAGGAAAAAAATCAGTAAGCAACAGATGACAATGATTCCATTATAGTAAGACAATAAACTTTCTGTCTGAACTCTATCATCTCTCTCACTGAACGGGAAGTATGTAGAATGTATATTTACTAAGTACAAAGCACTGCGTATTTTGTATTAACCATTCCATTTGAATAAATAGTTTCGTGTTGTGAACGAATCATCAACATTTCAATTACTTCTGATGGGAAAATTCACTTTGATATGCGATTGTTTCGGATTGCAACCGCGCATCTAAAACACGAATAATGCTCGCAATTCAAAGTTTATCTGTACTATTAAATTGAGTGTGACACTTTTCTCTTATTGATTGCATAATATTGCACACATTATCAACATTATTTTCATATTTTATGGTTACAAGGAATTCTGAAACTTTTTGTAAACAATGAAAAGTATCAGCCAAATCAATTTTACTGTTTCGTATTACAATTATATTTATTTCCATCTATTTAATTTTGTCGATAAAATTCCTTAAGGGAATTGTATTTTTTTGTTGTCGTACGTACATTCACAAAAATGTTTGTTGCCTGCCTCTCGACAATGATCTTCAATCTTTTTTTAGGTCGTTTTTTAACAACTTGGCCATACAACGACCACTGTGATTGATTTAAATGTAGGGAGAACTGTACGAAGAACAGTAAGGACAACACGAACACACACAAACATTCGAACCGGCAGCAACGGCCTTTACGACCTCGGCTATCCAGGAACGCGATCAACAATCACTGTTATAGCGTAAAGTATCAAACAATTCGACTTCTTGTAAGGGTATCCTATTTTATGAAATGTACTACCTGATTCTGTAGCCGACCTGGATAGCCGAGATGGCTAGAGCTTGTGACGACTCAGTATCCGAGTCGGAAGGGAAACGGACTCGAGTCCCGCCGTGGGCATGGTTGTTTGTCCCTTGTCTTTCATGTATGTGTGATGTTGTCGGAGGTCTTGTGAGTCTGTTAACCACAGACCGAGAAGCCCAAAAGTGTGTCTAGTGTAAAAGGTTAACACGTGTTTCTATGAGCGGTATAGTGAGTACCCGGTGTGGATAGAAGAAATGGGCATCTCCTGAAAGCTGGAATAACCCCCGAAAGAAACCCATTGCTCAATGCATCCTACTTATGTAATTATTCAATAACGTAGAGAATCGTCCGTAAAACCAGCAGCGCAATTCTTTTAAATTTATTTTTCAGCATAAAGTAGACTTCTTATTCAGAAAAGTCAGTGTCAAAACAATTTTTTTGCTACAATAGCTTGGATTCATTTTCTTTATTTTTATCTAACACTATCATTTCAATCTCCAGTAAAGTTTGCAACAGGGCCGTAGTGATCAGCGACGCTCCCCTTTCTGCCGCTATCGCCTTGGGAGCGCCGGCCCTAAACACACCGCACCCGCCCGCCTGTCGTTCAACAGCGCGTCCTCGTGCTTCACGCCGCTGTCCTTCGTCAAGTGTTTGCTTGGCCATTGGCTGGCCCTGTGACTCTGCCACCCAGCAGTCTTCTTCGTCCCCTCCCCCTCGCCATTTCCTTTCCCCTTCACTTCCTTTTCGACCTTTCCTCTCCCGCTCATCGCGCGGTGCTCCTTCCCCCTCCCACTGTCCGGCCGCGCCCTGCCCACCACAACACGCTTCCCCTCTCGCCTTCGCTCCGCCGCGCCACGACCGTTTCCGCCCCGTCTGACCCTGGGCCACCCCGCCATGACCCGCCACGCTTCGCGTCGCTTCCTCCCCCAGTCCCTTCTCCCACGGCTCCGCCACGCCACGCTGTGACGCCCTTTCCCCTCCATCGGCCCCTCCCCTCCCCGCCCCCGCCCCTCCCGCCCCCTCCCCGCCCCACCCTCCCACCCTTCCTCCCCCCTCCCTCCACACCACGCCCGCCCCTCCACGCCACGCCCCTCCACGCCACGCCCCTCCACGCCACGCCCCTCCACGCCACGCCCCTCCACGCCACGCCACGCCTCTCCTCGCCACACCCTCCACGCCACACCCCCACGCCACACCCCCACCACACCTCCACGCCACACCCCTCCACGCCACACCCCTCCACGCCACACCCCTCCACGCCACACCCCTCCACGCCACGCCACACCCCTCTCGCTACTCATGACCGCGGCGCCCCGTGCCGCACCTCTTTCCCGCCGCGCCGCTGCTACAAAGAGAAGTGACGACGCGGCGCCCAGGAGAAATACGTCTATGCCAGTTATTAGAGTGAACTTCGTCTTTGGAGACGGACTATCGGAGCTGAAAATAAAGAAACGCGCGGGGAAGAATAAAAAGAGGAAGAAGGGAGAAGAGGCGACAACATTACGAGCCACATGCTCATACATAACAAAGCGTTCCCCCAAGTCCTTCACTTTCTCATTATACAACAAGGGGATGCTCGCCTTCCAGCGCGACACCAAGTCCTTTTGATGTCTTCCTGCTCGCGAGTCGCCACCAAGACTTGCAGCGTTTGCAGACTTTCGGAGGCTTTTATTTTAATGTTCGACGATTATTTTACAAGAAATGTGACAATTCTTTCGGTCATATTCCAAGTGTTACAAAGTGTCATCGATGAATGAATTTTAGATCCTTTTCATTTAGTTCAATGTTCAAAATTGCTTTTCTATTACACTAAAGATTTTAAAAAACCACGTACCTTAATTAACACTTCGGTCCTACAGTTGTCCTAACTACTTTGGTTGACAAAATCTGTTAATAATGTTAGTTCTGCAGCGCGAATCGCTGTAGCTAATTGTTTTATTAGGCAACCAGCTTGACATTTGCGCAATACCCGCCTTTCTGTCGGACCGACCCACGCGTTGTTATGCGGCATCATTATTAGCTACGATACCCAAGAAAGGAAAGAGACGAGTATAATACGAGACTATGAGAAGCGAAAAGAAGACGGAAAAGATTTTCACTTCTCGGTGTAGGCGATACCTGTTCCGACTTCAAAAAGATGGGAAGAACGCTTTGTGAGAAGGTCTTCCAACAACTCTTTTTCCTCAAGGTTTGTAATCTCTAATTATGTTTGGCAATCGTACTCCCCCATTCGTTGAATATGTTATTTCCACAATCTTCAATATTCAGCAACTTTCTTCGAAATTATTTAGTTCTGCTCCTACGAACTCATTTATTTTTGTCCAATATGACTTCCATTGGCGAGGGGACCCAGCTCTCGCATCCATGTATTAAGATTGGTGTCGTCATTTCTTTATACAGTTTAATTACAGTAATCTTTTCTCGTTTTGTTGTTGTTGTTGCTGCTGCTGCTGATATTATATTAAAAGTCCCGCAAATATCTTAAAAACGTTGGATTTTAATTTGTATATGTCAATCTTTTTTATAGCAGATGTCTGTTCGTAAATAACCGAAATATATGACTTGTTCAATAGGTTTTTCATTAATAATTATTTTAGAAGAAAAGATGAAAAAGAAAAAAATATAAAGAATAAGAAAAAAGTGATGAAGAAAAAATAAAGAAGAAGAAAATGAGAAAATATGTAAAAGAGGAGAAGAAGAAGTAAAAGAGAAGAACAAGAAAGAAAAGGAAAGATAACAAAAAAGGAGATGAAAAAGGTGACGGAGAATATGGAGGAGAGTAGGGAGAAAAAAGAAGAAAGGCTAGCAGAAGGAAATGTAGAATAATGAAAAGGTCCATGAAAAACTGATGTAATGACATTCATTATATTCTTCTCGAATATCTTGTGAACTAAGTAGGATATATCGATACTGTTTTCAACAAAGCTAAATGACGTAATGAGGTCATTAATAGCTGTGTACTGTTCACTTGCAATACTTTGTTAGCTGAGATTTTGATTCCAATATTGCTTTTTATTGAAACCATACTAGGGTTCCCCTAAGAAAGTGGATGAAAAAACAGACTCAATGGCATAAGTCAATAAAGCATTCGGATTGGTTTTCGAAAAACTGGCTAACGACCAGGAGTACCTTCCTTAACATAACACAGGCCTTTGACACAAGCTGGCATTGGGGGAATCTACAGAAAAAATTACTGGTATTTCCAAATATTTAATAAATTATACAAAGCTTCATTACAAGTAGAATATGTTTAGTGTAAGTTGATAACCATCAATCTAAACCTCGTACTATTCAAGCAGGCCTTCAACAAGGTTCACCATTATCACCAACTTTATTCGGCTTAGACTTAGTTTATTTACTCACCTCCCAAGAAGTAAACACCGATAAATTTGCAGATGACACAGCATTATACTTATAAGATACCACACTTAACAACATAAGAAATAGAGTGCAGGAACACGTGATTTAAGAGGAATTTAAGATGGCACATAAAATCAATATAAATCAATTGCTGTTTCCCCCCTAAGAACTATCACATCTTCCACACTACTTTTAATCAACAATAATTACATTCCATGGTTGCCCCCAAACAATTCCGCAATCTACGACTAAAACTCAATAAGTCTAAAACATATAAAGAAAATAAAATTCACCAAGTAAAAATAATAAATGTTACAGTTAAAAGCATTCATATGTAGGAAAGTATGATATCATTGACTACTATATAACTCATTTTTCATATATTGTGTTAATAAAAATAAAAAGGCAAAGCTCCGCTTAAAAATTAAATATTCATTATCACAGTAATATCTTTTTAAGACCATCATTCAAATCGCCTTCCCTGTTGAATAGGTTAGTGTAGAAAAGACCAAGAGGTAAAAAATATTATTTTCATGTGGAAAGATGAGTTTCTACATTAGTAGATTACTCCACGCCGAAGTCATTCACTCCCGGAGTAACAAATATTTAATAACCTAAGGATGCGCCTTGTCATCTAACGAAATTAGCGAACAGGTTTTTTCATATTGTAACATCACATATCAGTTTCATATCGATGAAAAACCCTTCTATTTGCAAAGATTAAGTCGATTTTTAATATTCGACAATCAATATTTTTAAACATTAGATGAAATAATATTGGATTTCTTTGCGCTTTTGAACAATTGAATGGTATTGAATTCCAAATAATGATACATTTCGCATTATTCCATTAGATTGCAATTATCCATTGTTATTACCGTGTCACTGTACACAATATCATTTTTTTACATGCGCGGAACTATGTCTAAGAAACCAAACTAAGAAACTTAAGTGTAGAAAATTAACGAATAACAATTCTACATTAGGCAATATGCTATAGCTACGCACAGAAACGGACACATTCTCGTAATCTACCAACAAATAACGTTTACTCATCTGTTAAAAATTAAAAATACGCAAATTATATTTTTAATAAGTACACCCACACTTCCGTTCATTTCCAAGTACAGTACGCTTGTAAGAAGTTACTTAATGCACATTCTCAAATTATATGCTTCGGGTGATGCTGTGTTATTTAAAAAACAATTTGTTTTAAATTCATTTTCGTCGTGAAAAAGTTAGTGTATTGTCTCCATTGTGACCCTAAAATGGGTCTTATATCGTTTTATAACATTTTTTTTTCAGATTTTTAAATGTGGACGACAATGAAAAAAATTAAAACCAATTTTTTCAGTTTAAACATTTGAAATTCCCACCAAAATGTGATTGGAGAGACTTGTTTCACCAAAGTTTAAATAGTTATATTAAAATTATTGAATGATCTTGCTCACCAGGATGATTTGGAACTTTTAGCTGACAAATGTTTGTTTCATGTTGTGAGTATTTATTTTATGGAAATAAAATTATCAAACACTATCTATTGTTTTTATGTATATTGTTTCTGATTTATCTATTGTTTCTAATACAAGTATAAATCAAATTACTCGGTTTTAGGTATATTGATCATTTATGTATATAATAGAAATCAAATAAGTTAGGTGTATATTTATGAATCATTGACAATTAGACAATCATAGATAATCATTGTCACTTTCTTCAATAACTGGGAACATGCATTTGTTTATAAACAGTCTACTCAAAATTTATGTTTTTTTCAACTTTTCTATTTAAAAATACCTGTTTAATAATTTTCGCCAAGTAACTAGCGTGTGCCAGATGTGTGTTTAAATGATCGCAGGTAGGTGGTAGCAGCATACGAGGGTGCTATTCCGTTCGCACGTTGACAATATCGTTTCCCTCCCGATATTCCCATGGTGGAAAGAGATGGGTGGGCTCCTCCGGTGCACCGATTTTTGCTCGTTCTGAACAGCACCAGGTTCCGACACGAACCACGTGATCACTTCGTTTGAAAAGCAAGACCAGAAGTCGGCTGCCATGTTTCATGGAGTGCTAGAAGTGTTCAGAAATATTTTTAAATGTCATAAACGGACAATTTTCAATGGTTACCAACCGCATGCATCTGTTACGACTGAAATCCGTAATAAAGTCAATTCGCGAATCAACAGGTCAGTTCGCTCATTAGCCAGGCGGTTTTGATAAACCTGTACGAATGACTATGAAATGATCACTTGAATGGACAACGGAATGACTATGAACTTAACGACATCATCCGGGTAATTTGCAAATTAGCCACAGGACGCTGTAAGTTGATTATCCGAGTGTGCGGGTTCTTGGGTATTCGCGAGAAGCATTTTGGCATAAAATGCGTTGTACAGTTTGTGTTTTAGGTAGTCTGTTAATGTTGTTTCATGAAAATCACTAAGGCCGACGGCCGAAGCCTCGTCGTCGCAACCCGAAAATACGTAGTGGAGCGTCAACAATGGTGTACAGCAAGGTTAGGTTAGGTGGTATCGTGTAAATAGAAATACATGATAGACACAGTGGAACTCAAAAATACACCTGTTTATCATACTTGCTTTATAAACTTCACTCCAGCAGCTTGATTCCTGCTTATTACAGAGTGTGTTATTCATCGTTCCCGTAACGCACATCAACAATCTTAGCCACCTCATGTTGGCTAAGGCCCTCATTATTCGGCATAAGTCCAGAATACGCTTAGATTATGACCTGACTTCGCACTTTATCTTCCCATTTGGATAATATCAATATTCACCAGGTAATTAGCAAGATTTGAACACTAGCCGTTACACTTTCACTACCGCGAAAGAAATTCATTTTTTCAATACACAATTAATAGAAATTAATTTAAAATAATGCTATTAATATACTGCAGTGATTTTTTCTTTTGTTCGGGCCAAAAAAGTAACATCCGTACACAATTATAACATTTTGCGGTTCAACCAATATTATTTGTCCATTCGTCATTCCAGTAATAGGTTAACACACCTTTAGGTTCTCAAATAAGTGCGCGTAACGAATAAAGGTAACTATTTCTTATATGTATATTAAGAATTTACTTTATAATATTTGTATGAAAATCATTACCACGAGCAGATTAAAGAAAATGTTAGCATTCTCCGACAAGTATTGATGTTAATAATTTCAATAATAATTTTGAATGACATTGCATTATATCTTCTACGTTGTAAACACGAAATTTGCTTTATCCTGAATCGTCTCAACATCGCATAAAGGTATGGACACCCCCTGTAACACTGCGGTTGACCTTTCGTGATGACAATCCATAAAGAATGAGTCTATAAATGCATATACTCACACACTCACATACACTCACAGAAAAAGAAGCGTATGTAAATTAAAGATTAGACATCTGATTTTGAGAAATACGTACCTCGTCATGGAGGTACACTAGAAACGATCATTCATAAGTGTTCAGTTAATTAGTATGATTCTATGTTATTGTTCGCATCTCAGAATTAGCATCTACAATTGCAGGTACTATTTATAAGCTTACATTCAGTTTTTATCATTTTTAGCTCTCAATTGACAATACATCATACTGGAAACACTTCAAGAGGTTACTTTTAGAAGTTTGATTTAAAAACAAATTGTTTCTCAAATTACAATTATTCTACATTACAATTATCAGTTAATTCGATACTTTCTTTTCAAAGCGTATAATTTTCCCGCTAAGACAACAGAAATGCAAGCTTTGTAAAGCTCGTGCACGGCTAATGGAGTGATAATAAACACAGATAGAAATAAATCATTAGTTTCACGAAACTTCGAACCTCAGATATACTAAAATACTATATGCGGATCTTAAAGTTCCGGAATTAAAATATAAGTATTTGCGTTTTATACTTCGTCAGGATTGAAATTCGTATGAACATGTTAGATACTCAGTGCATGAGCCTGGAAAAGCTTCATTTTATAAGGAAACTAGAAGTGATTTAGAATGGAACAGACTTTCTCGTAACAATTTTTTCTAGTTTTCTTCCCGTGGATTGACTTTAAGGTCTTCCTCCATTCTCTGGCCAGCTGGCATTTATCATCAGCGAAAGTACATTTCAGACCGAAAGTACATACAAGACAGACGGACGGACAGACAGACGGACGGACAGACAGACGGACGGACAGACAGACGGACGGACGGACAGACAGGCGGGCGGACGGACAGACAGGCGGGCGGACGCACAGACAGGCGGGCGGACGCACAGACACACGGACGGACAGAGAGGCGGACGGACAGACAGACAAACAGACGGACGGACGGACACACAGACAGACAGACGGACAGACAGACGGACGGACAGATATACGTGCAGACGGATAGACGGACGGACAGACAGACGGACGGACAGATATACGTGCAGACGGATAGACGGGCGGACAGACAGACAGACGGACAGACGGACAGACGGACAGACGGACAGACGGACAGACGGACAGACGGACAGACGGACAGACGGACAGACGGACAGACGGACAGACGGACAGACGGACAGACGGACAGACGGACAGACGGACAGACGAACAGACGAACAGACGAACAGACGAACAGACGAACAGACGAACAGACGAACAGACGAACAGACGAACAGACGAACAGACGAACAGACGAACAGACGAACAGACGAACAGACGAACAGACGGACAGACGGACAGACGGACAGACGGACAGACGGACAGACGGACAGACGGACAGACGGACAGACGGACAGACGGACAGACGGACAGACGGACAGACGGACAGACGGGCAGACGGACAGACGGACAGACGGACAGACGGACAGACGGACAGACGGACAGACGGACAGACGGACAGACGGACAGACGGACAGACGGACAGACGGACAGACGGACAGACGGACAGACGGACAGACGGACAGACGGACAGACGGACAGATTCTGGACAGACGGACAGACGGACAGACGGACAGACGGACAGACGGACAGACGGACAGACGGACAGACGGACAGACGGACAGACGGACAGACGGACAGACGGACAGACGGACAGACGGACAGACGGATGCAGACGGACAGACGGACAGACGACAGATGGACAGACGGACAGACGGACAGACGGACAGACGGCGTATTTTGGACAGACGGACAGGACGGACAGACGGACAGACGGACAGACGGACAGACGGACAGACTCGGACAGACGGACAGACGGACAGATTTGACAGACGGACAGACGGACAGACGGACAGACGGACAGACGGACAGACGGACAGACGGACAGACGGACAGACGGACAGATCGACAGACGGACAGACGGGACAGACGGACAGATCGCGGACAGACGGACAGAGGGACAGACGGACAGACGGACAGACGGACAGAGGGACAGACGGACAGAGGGACAGACGGACAGACGGACAGACCGACAGACGGACAGACGGACAGACGGACAGACGGACAGACGGACAGACGGACAGACGGACAGACGGACAGACAGACAGACAGACAGACAGACAGACAGACAGACAGACAGACGGACGGACGGACGGACGGACAAACGGACGGACGGACAAACGGATAGAACGTTGATACACAAACTTTATGTCACTGATACTGAGTCAGACTGAAACGCTCTGAGCTGTGCGGAGCACGATGTGAACTGGTCTGGCTCAGCGCGGAATGAGCGACCCACTCTGCCGATGCCTCCCTCCCCCCTTTCCAAGCACTGGTTCTTCGGACGCCTTCTCTATGCTGCCTTCAAGGTAAATTGGAAGCAAGTGGACAGAAATAGTATCACCAAAATACTTGAAACACCATGACATTACATGACCACACTCCTACCTGGGTAGCCGAGACCGTTAAAGCGGTCCTTGGCAGTGTCAGCTCAAGAGAACGCAGATTCGAATCACGCCTGGGGAGTGGAAATTTGCCTGTGCTGTAGCATGGTAAGGCTATGTTAACCACCATTTATCGCCTTACAATCCTCTTCCAACCATTCCTTGCCGACCTGGCTGGTGCAGGAGCTTAGGACAGTAGTATCCAAGAACGCGTAACATCAAGGCCGTGAATTCGAATCCCGCGTAAAGTACGGACGTTGTGTGTTGTGATGGGTCAGCCCTAACCACCCTCCAAACTAACTTCTTTTCTATTCCAGACCAAGATACATTCCCCGAAATAAACCTTCTTTAGCCCTGGCGAGCCTATGGGATTTCTTGACAATTCTACCTACCTATTGACTGAAGGAGATGTACCTATGGGAGCCGAGGAGGAGCAAGAGGAAAGTTTGATCCCAACAGAAACTGAATGGAACACAGATGCCCCGGGACACCGTGGCGCGGGAGATATCAATTGACAGAATGGGCTGATTGCTGAGAGGGCCGAAAGTCAAAGAGGCAAACCCATCGAAAAATTAATAAAAGATAACACTAAATTAAGTGTTGAAATAGGACAGATATAGGAAAGCAAATAGGATCATAGTAGATTAATGTAATTTCTCGGCAGAAGTGCCATTGTCACTATTCAGTAGCAATAACAGCGTACGTAAGAGAGTTTATAGTCAAGAAAGAATGAATAGATGTGGTGTGAAATACCCAAAAATAAAGAAACATTATGAAAATATATCGTCGATGTTAAAGAAAATGGACATATCCCCAAATCTCCGGGAGCGGTAGCTCAGTGCATGAACTGATGTCACTGCAGCGCCTCTGACCGGGAGGTCCTAGGTTCGAGTCCTGGCGGCGGCAGGATTTTCGACACTAGCTTTGCAGCTAGGTCGAATTCAGTTGCTGTCTGAAGGAGAATTCTAGCGGCCGGCTGCTCTGATCGGTAGTTTTCCGTGGTTTCTCCGATCAACACCAGGCGAATGCCGGAGCAGTACCTTACCAAACGGGCCACGGACCGCGCGCGATCTGTCCTTCCTCTTCCTTGTCGTATCCTCTTCCCTTACACACACACGTACACTAACATGCACTACACTACCACATATTCCGAGAGACCGGTCGGGGGGCTTAGAGCTTGTCCCGGCTGGGGCGGTGCCCCGCTGGTGGGAGAGTCTTGGTTAGGGGGAAACCCCACTAGCCGACGGTTGGTCGGCGCCGGATCTCGCCATCCAGCGGGGAAAGATCACCGCCATCTTCCGAAAAAGCATGCACTACACTAACGGGACTAATGACCACAGTAGTTGACGCGCCCGGAAACACGAAAAAATCAATCAAATCAAACCCAAATCTCATTAAAGGAAAGAGGTATTGCTCAGAGTGAAGCCGTTTCTTCCCACGTCCGTGACAAATGGGCTTACTGTACAGGAGGTTTCAGAATTTCCTCTCGGGTGTGATATCTAGTCGTAAGTACGACACTTTCCTTTGACATTTATTTTTAAAAAATATACGGCTTTTAAGATACGAAAATGTGCTATTGACACCGAAATAAACTATGTCATATTTACGACACATATATGTATATTTACATCCTCTCAAAATTGACTTTCAGTAATTGCGAAATTAATACATAATTTTTGTGACACTTGTTTAGGTCCGAATTCGTCAAATTGGACTACAAATTTTTAAAACATTTTCTCCTGCTGAACTGTGCCTATATAATTAGATATTACACTGACCATTAAAAAATGTATTCTAACAATTGATATATAATGCATTAGTGTTTTCTCCACATAATTTAAGAAAACTTAAGATGCTTGAAACAAGTAACGTACTTCAGCTTCTGGCTCAATGACCTCCATTTCGAACAGGTTTACGTTCAGTTTCCCTGATCCAATAAACGAATGTGGAGATGGCCCCTTGTTTTGTTTCTGGACATAAATGTAGCTCCACTACGCGAAGGTTTTGTTGAGCTTTGTTGAGTTTTTTTTGAGAGTTTGAAGGGATTCCAGAACTCAAGAAAACTGCGCAGATTGTACTTCTTCTCCATACGTCATATACAGTTTCTACTGTTCATTGACAAAATGCATCATATTATCATTCCGTAAAAGTACAACGCGACGAGTTGTCACTTCATCCGAGCGCAAGTGCAAGGATGCCGCGACTCGTGAGGTGAGCACCCGCTGCTGCATTCGACGGCGTATGTTATCTCTTGACATTTCACCTGAAACGCATTTAACATTTTACGAGTTTGATGTATTTATTGATTGATTTTTTACTGTTTCCGGGCGCGTCAACTGCTTTGGTCATTAGTCCCGTTAGTGTAGTGCATGTTTTTTTCTCGGGAGATAGCGGTGATATTTCTCCGCTGGATGGCGAGATCTGGCACCGACCTACCGTCGGCTAATGGGGTTTCCCCCTAACCAGGACTCTCCCACCAGCGGGGCACCGCCCCAGCCGGGACAGGCTCTAAGCTCCCGACCGGTCTCCCAGAATGTAGTAGTGCAGTGCATGTTAGTGTAAGTGTGTGCGTGTAAGGGGAGAGGATAGGACAAGGAAGAGGAAGGACAGATCGCGCGCGGTCCGTGGCCCGTTTGGTAGGGTACTACTCCGGCATTCGCCTGGTGTTGATCGGAGAAACCACGGAAAACTACCGATCAGAGCAGCCGGCCGCTAGAAGTCTCCTCCAGACAGCGACTCAATTCGGCCTAGCTGAAAAGCTAGTGTCGAAAATCCTGCCCCCGTCAGGACTCGAACCTAGGACCTCCCGGTCAGAGGCGCTGCAGTGACATCATGACATCAGTTGATGTACTGAGCAACCGCTCCCGGTGAGTTTCATGTAGAGTGCAAGAAACAACCACGTATAAAATTAAAAGGAATTTCAAAAGGTGAATTCTTAGGCTGCAAAGGATTATTTACTGAAAAGGAAAAAAATAGTTGTCAGTCCATTAAATGTTTAAAGAGAAAATGAAAGCTCAGTAAAATGAAGAAAAGTCATCAAACAAAATTTGCTTGTTTTACAAATCCAATTTATTATATATATATATATATATATATATATATATATATATATATATATATATATATATATTTGTAATGTTCATTCCGAACACATAACTTTCAGCTCTCCGCAAAATAGACATTTGCACTACTGCTAACGTATTCGTTGAATTTCTGATATCTTCCATAACTTGCTGAATTCTCGCAGTGAAAAATTTGAACTATTTCATTTCATACTTGTCAGAATTGTGTCTGACAAAATTCCATTGTTCTTCGTATTCTCAGCTATTTCGTTAGCATAGAGCAGGCAGACGTTCGTGTGGATTCGTTCGTGCAGCAAGTGAGTTATCCTAATGAGTACGGAATAAGTATTAACATTATTTGAAATTTGATCGACAATAAATCATAGGGACGAGAAGAAAAATGCCAAATTTCATTAATGTGAAAAAAAATTAGAATTAGTAAAAGACCAGGAACATATTGTTGAAAAAAATATAGTTACAATGAAATAAAAATTTAAAGTGAGGGAATATATCAGCAAAGAATTTTGGTATGTAGAAAACAATCAAACGAACCGATCAATAAAAAAAATGGTCGAACAATATTAAAGGGCATAGCCGAAGAAGGTGGTGAAAAGTCCCTCCAAACCAAATCGATAATCGCGATGCCCTTATGAAAGAGAATACAAAATGGCGTATACTAACAAAAATCAGCCTCCTAGGGCAATCTGTTGCTGAGATACGAGAAACGTGTTTTTCATGTTTTATTTTTTTCTCATCATCTAATGGTTGAATCATTCTGAAAAAAAAATGCAGAGATGGGTAAACATAGTTAAATTCGAAAGTATTTACGTCAACGAATGTTGACGCCTAAATTTATATAGAAAAAGAAATAATAAATTTTTGAAATTGATTTTCGACATGATAACGTTGAACTACTATCTCAATTTTTTCCTCTAAAATGGATTTTACAACATTCTATAACAATTTTTTTTCAGGTTTTAAACAATGGGGACGGTAGTGAAAAAATGAAAACCATTTTTTTCAGTTTAAACATTTGAAATTCGCGCAAAAATGTGACTGCTGACCAGCAGCTACTAGCGTAGTTCTGAGGAAGGCCACAGTATGTGAGCCGAAACGTCAGCCATCACGATAGAGACTTGGCTCGTCCCGGACAGATATTACAAACTCCAGCCTCGGAAGCCCCCGCAATTCATCTCGTGATTGATTATACTCTGACCATTGAAACTAGAAATTCCTTTTATATTGTGAAAACTTTCAGCATTATCGTCACCTGGATTCAATACTGGAACATGGGATCCATTTATAACTCCAACTACCCCAGGCAATCAAGATCTTTGGTTCACGCGACGTGCATTTTTCCAACATTCAGCATCAAATCTCAACAAACCTCGTTCCCATTCAATCAACAAAGATACTCTTTTGATTATTTTGCATACAGTTGGATTTCTTACTTCTCGAAATTTGTCAGACAAATATTCGAAAGTTACCTGAAAACCCCAAAAGTGAATCGGCTATTGGTTTGACAAAATAATATTTAATATGTACCAGCTACCGAACATAACCTAACCAAATATTGAGAAACCAATGTCAATGCATTTTGATATCGTAGGCTTCTGCGGCCAGAGTCATAATCTGGGCTGTCCGGGTGACGCCGCGTCGAAGGCTGGGGTGCCGACGTTTCGACCGACATATCGCGGTCCTCTTCAGGGCTGTACGGTCGAAACGTCGGTACCCCAGCCTTCGACGCGGCGTCAACCGGACAGCCCAGATCACGTCAATGCATTTTGCAAAATTGGAATTTTACCTGTTGTATCTAAGGGAAATTAAAAATTGAATTATCGGAGGAAGAGGTAGTCGTTTTATATTGTCTTTTTGCAGGTCATTTCTAAATATACCGAGGATATCTAATACGGTACGTCTGTCAAATATGAAGTGTTTCATGAACTCGCTTTCACTGTAAAATGCCACAGGAATTTTATATATCCCTGATAATACACCGAGGATTAGGTACATAGTACTCAAGAACTTGCTCAATGTGTTCAATATCCTCTACAAACTACATCCATAATACTAGCCATTCTGGTATGTCTGATCTCAAAGTTCATTTTCCAAAGTCTAAGCAACAGAAAATTGGTGATTTGGAGGTTAAGTCGCTTTCTAAGTTTGCTTTCCGCAAAGTAGCGACTACGAAATGGAAATAGCTACTTTCCAACTTCAATGTTTAAGCCAGGCATGTCAAGGTCGCGGGAGAGCTTACTAAAGCTCGCGGGCACTACGTCTCGAGCAACTGCCGTGAGAATTAAAAGTAAGGGTTGTACAATCGTTCCGGGATGTTAGTGCATCACTAGCAATTTGGTTCATGAGAGTTTTTCCAAGAAGTCAGTTGATAGTTATAGCCAAATTTAGCTATATTAATTCCAATTTCCTCTATGAAAGCAGAGAAATGATCCACTAAAATGTAATAATACATCAGTCAAGTTTTAAATTATCAATTGAGAGTGAAATCGATCTTTTTGTATCGAAAGTATCTGGATTTCATAAAATATTTACTTAAGAGGGCTGTGATTACATTGACTTCCTACGTTCAGGTTTAGATCTTTAACAAAGATTTTTGTTAAATGAGCTGCCCTTCCGTAAGCGATAATTGTTAACTTATAGATATTTATTCATAAAAAATATCACATTGATACAGAATACACGTAGAAAGAAATTGCATTGCAATCATACTCTTTCACTTGGCAACAATGTTTACACACAAGGCTGAATTTAAAAAGAAAATAAACATAAAATAGTAACTAATAGTAAAAAATATAACCATCATTCAAATCTCGGATGTTTGATAGAATAAATCTGTCAAACATCTTTTCGTCTGTAGTCACTATTCCATGCCTCGCGCCGCTTCGGTTGGCTCGAGTACACTCTATCTGTATTTTGAGGGGAAATGATAGAGAATTGAGGGGAAGTCGCCCCAGCTCACAGGAGCGCCGGGCATCCCAGGCGGGCAAGTAGCTCGTGCGGGCGCTGTTGGACACGGCTGGTCTAAGCCGAATTTTAAGTTTTGTCCATGAATCGACCTACAGTAATTCATTTCTGAAAAAGTTCAAGTACGCAGAACCACGATATCAGACAAAATATCAATATCAAAAATAAATATCTCAAAATGCAGACGCAAACATTTCGAAGAATTGTACGTTGCTCCCTGTTGTCCATGTTTTTAATGTGAATTTGCATCCGCCCAATAAAGAGTATTATGCAAGTTAAAGAAGGCATTGTTAGTAAAAATACATTCATCTGTGTATAAAATTGGGTAGAGAAAGTACATATCTGCACATTTTCTTGCAGTCAGTTGCAAGCAACGTTCTTTGTCACTTTCATACGATTCAAATAGTATGGGTAATAACCATTCTTTCGTAGCACAGGCCAAGTTCATCATGAAATCACGTTGAACGTGGAATATATCGTGAGCAGTTTGTCGGCTACCGTTCGTCTTTAAAATGTCTTCCTTATTGCGAAGGTTTCGTAGGCGATATCGCTCACACGCCCTTATCATTACGGAACCATACTGGCTCAATGGACGTTCAGCGTTCCTGAGAAGCAAAACGAAGTGGATACTTTTCCTGATAACGACGTGCCACCTGATTGGTTTTTCCGTGGCGCTCAGGATAATCTCGAGCACGAGAATCGTAACTGTATATTTTCCAAAAGAATATGACGCATGCGCTGTCGACATCTGTACATCGTGTCTCTTGAATTACCCTTTCTAAACGCAACAAGCGTATATGTGACGCTCCTAAGGTGGAGTGGTCGCCATGGAAGCAATAGCGCATTTCGCGGCAGTTTCCCTAATATTTATCTAGAGGTGTTTAACAGTATTCAGGTCCAATGAACTCAAACTTTAGATCACGATTCCTCGAAGTGTAATTAATGATTGAGAAGTTGAATGAAAGAAAGAAGTTGAAGTCCTATATTTTAATTCTTTATTTTTAAGTGGATAATATTGTGGTATAGAGGAAACTACGTATTACTGAAATACCTGTATAAATGCTGTCTTGAAAACTATCTTTATAAAAAATAGTCGTAAAAGCAAATTATATTTAACTAAAGAATGACGATTTTTGAGACATGAGAATATTCCTTCTAACGATAGCATTAAGATTGTTCAACAAAATATGTTTTTTGCCATGAAGGCAAGTGAAACTATGAAGTAGAGAGTCACAAAACAAAGAAAAGTAGTATCATATGAAAGTGTGATATACTTAAGGCCAAAGTCCGAAACATGGCAACGTGAAATAGCCAGTTAATTCGAAAATCAGTCAGACGGTTTGGATAAACAATATGAATGACTTTATCCCTCATTGGTGTTCAGGAGAAACCGTAATAGCATTGGTAGGCGGTTGTTAATATTCAAAATATCACACAAATATCTTATAATCGTTCAAACAATGACAATCTAGATTATGATACAGATCTACAATTTTAAAGCCTTTTCCATTAATTTTAATTGTTGATAGTTAAACCAAAACGAAGTCTTACATGCGTAATGCAGAATTTATGAGCGTGTGTAATGAAGCGAGTGTCGCAAATGTTCCACCATCATTTGTTATTGTAAAGGCTTCAGGGCAACATGATTAAATCACGTCGTTATAAATTAATTATTGGATAAATTCGATATTCTACCCTGATTTTAACGGACCGTCTCTCCCTCACTCGTTAAACAGATTACAATAATAAGTATGAAACAGTAGAAGCAAAAGAGATAATAGATGGAATATGGTAAACCATTAGTTTTCACTGGCAGAATTACGGTAGAGAATTAGCCGGCATAATATAAATGTCAACTCTAGATTTGCTTCCCACAGAACAATAGATGGTTCATACATTCGTCTATGTCGCCAGATTTGTCCAACTGCTACGCAATTCTTTTCGTAATTTTCAACATGGAATAGTAAGGGAATACCTGCACATTGAAAAGACGCGATACATTGGATTTGCTTACAGTCAATTGATTTTGTTGTTCTCATAAAACTCACTGAATTCATTTTTACTTTCACGCCTGACGAAGTTCTTCGTAAGAATGGAAAGTTATGTAATCGTGCTCCGGAAAACGAAGATTTATTTTCTTATTTAAGTGACACACAGAGAGAAGTAAAATAATAAGTAATGTTGTTAATTAAATTCAACATAACTTGAATTAAATCTGTTAAGAGAAAGAGAGGAGACGAGATGAGAAGTTAGAGGGGATGAGAGAGGTGAGAGAGAGGAGAATGTGAGGAATAGGGGAGGAAGAAACGGCCAGGAGGGAAAGAGAGGAAGAAGGGGAAATATCACAAGTGATAATATCACATAAGAGTGTGACCTTGCTTTCGAAGGTAGGCCGGCAGGCACATCGAATTGCAAGTGACAAAGGGCTTGCAAAGTCGCCGCTAAAAATATCAACTCAAGGATACTACGGTAGCCACAGAAGCAATGCAAATATTCACAGAACTGTTGCAGTATTTTTCCTGAACTCTGCTTTCATCCTTCCCCATTTTCAAATATTTTATTACTGAAGGATTGAAAATATGGATTTGTCATAAGTAGTATGTATTGAAATAGGATTGTTTGTTTGTAATATTTATCGTATCTCGAAATACTAAGATCCCTTCCCTTCCCCGAGCGCGCACTTGCTGGTGGAGCGCTGCGTGACCTTCCGTGGCGGTCTGTTACATTCAAAATATCCGTTAAGGTCTGGTCGCAAAAGAATCAAAATTTCTCAAAAACATCCTTATCTAACATATGACAATATGTATATCATTGGATTCGTCTTTTTACGCTCTTCATAACAGTATGAAAAATATGTATAGTTCCATTTGAAAAAAACAAAGTTACTTCAAATATCTCGTAAAATACAAGTGATAAAATAGAAATGAATACACATATCAATTAGCCCCATTTTCTCATGCACTTTCGTGAAAACTGCATTGCAATATCTTCAACCGCTCAAAAGTTACAGAAGGTGCTAACGATACGTGACTCACCCTTTGTACAGAATTTTTCCCGAAGCATAAAATTCCTTAAGCAAACATTTTGTGAAGAAACTCGAAACTCCTCCCAAATATTTCACTCCTTCTTAAGTCCAGGAAACGGGGATGAAGTTTACAAGGCAACTAACACAAATGCCACATTTCACTTCTTCAAAAATAACATTCTTAAGTTATTTCAACACTGAATACGGAACCTTCGAAAAACATAAAACTCAAAATACAAACATACTCTAAGTTCTCGACTGGTGTCCAACCATATGTGATTGTATAGTGCATCCAATATGTGTGTAAAAAAGGGGAGAGAGTAGGGGACAATGATAAGGTAGGAAAGATCACTCGCGTTTTGTGGCCAGTTTGTTAAGACACAGCTCCGGCCTTCACTTGGTGTTGTTAAGAAAAATCACAAAATTCTATCGATCAGAGCAGCCGGTCGTTCTGTTGGTATCACGCGGTTCGGTTCACAACTCACCGGTTGAGGTGGTTACTAGTTGGTTACTAGCTCTGAAGAATGTTAATCCATCAATTACTATTGCAAAAAATGAAAAAAAAATAAAAATGAAATATTTCGCTATTCCATCAAACTCGTAATTTTTAAATTGCTTCTGTGGCCTCACAAGTTTCTATTTGACATATTTCTTTGATTTGTGTTTTTTTTACTTCAACTTGAAGATATTGCGATGTATGATTCAAATTTAATCGGAGAAGTAAGTAGATTTCGAAAGTAGTTTTGAGACAGTACGTTAGTGTATTGAGCTCTTTTTTCATGGATATTAAATAAAATGACTGATAAAAACGTTGCGTCTGAATTATCAGACAATAGCAGAATACGTAGGCATGTGTACTTTTGTTACCTTACTAGTCTTGTGCCGTCGTGGTAGCAAATTATTTACCCTCGGACAAGAGTTTCCTTATATACAAGTTTATTTACAAGACATATTACAAGTATTTACAATCTCTGAGGTTCCTCTGAATATCCCAGCCTTCCCATACTCATACGCCTATTGATTGGCGTACCCCGTGACATTGCAGCCACTCCACCCCAGTGCACCTTGATTGAATCGGGCAAAAAACATTGCCATAATGGCAAAATTCAAAGTGCGCCTTCATAAAACTCACCTATGGAGTGTAACAATGTTAGTCATATTGTAGATTATATTTTTTGTCCTGCATATTCCTGCCTCAATCAATTTTTTTGTTTATCAAGTAGAATGCCATTAATTAGAATAACACACATTTAGGTGCACATACCTGCGCCATTTTATTTTATAGCGACTTTACTGCAATGCTACATAGAAAGATTTAACACTAGATAACCCGGAAGTGTCTTCGACGCCACAGGGAACTATTTTTATACATATTTTTACGCAAATCCACTGGCACTTGCAGTTATGATCAGATTTTAGGCCCGATTGAACCAGTGTGCGGCGCTGTGCGGCGCGGCGCGCAGTTCCGCGTGTTGACGTGGGGGTACCAGGAAACGTAGTCCGCCATGCCGGCGCTGCGCTGGGATTGCTATATATATATATATAGTGAATATATAGTATAATATTCTGTAGTGAATTATTTATATAGTTATATAGTGAATATATAGTATAATATAGTATAATAATTCTGCTATTGTCTGATAATTCAGACGCCACGTTTTTATCAGTAAACACACTTAAAAAGTTATTCATATGTAATTTTGTCATTACAGTATTCTTGGAAGTCATTTTATTTAATATCCATGAAAAAAGAGCTCAATACACTAACATACTGTCTCAAAACTACTTTCGAAATCTACTTACTTCTCCGATTAAATTTGAATCATGCATCGCAATATCCTCAAGCTGAAGTAAAAAAACACAAATCAAAGAAATGTGTTAAATATAAACTTGTGAGGCCACAGAAGCAATTTAAAAATTACGAGTTTGATGGAATAGCGAAATATTCCATTTTTATTTTGTTTTCCATTTTTTGCAATAGTAATTGATGGATTAACATTCTTCAGAGCTAGTAACCAACTAGTAACCACCTCAACCGGTGAGTTGTGAACCGAACCGCGTGATACCAACAGAACGACCGGCTGCTCTGATCGATAGAATTTTGTGATTTTTCTTAACAACACCAAGTGAAGGCCGGAGCTGTGTCTTAACAAACTGGCCACAAAACGCGAGTGATCTTTCCTACCTTATCATTGTCCTCTACTCTCTCCCCTTTTTTACACACATATTGGATGCACTATACAATCACATATGGTTGGACACCAGTCGAGAACTTAGAGTATGTTTGT
This sequence comes from Teleogryllus occipitalis, assembly GCA_011170035.1. NCBI lineage: Eukaryota > Metazoa > Arthropoda > Insecta > Orthoptera > Gryllidae > Teleogryllus > Teleogryllus occipitalis. The sequence goes on from BLKR01002567.1 coordinate 121,017, forward strand.
ATTTTGAGTTTTATGTTTTTCGAAGGTTCCGTATTCAGTGTTGAAATAACTTAAGAATGTTATTTTTGAAGAAGTGAAATGTGGCATTTGTGTTAGTTGCCTTGTAAACTTCATCCCCGTTTCCTGGACTTAAGAAGGAGTGAAATATTTGGGAGGAGTTTCGGGTTTCTTCATAAAATGTTTACTTAAGGAATTTTATGCTTCGGGAAAAATTCTCGGAAGGGCGTGTTGACAATACTGAGAAATCAAATCATTCTGGGACCCATTCATATACATAACATGTGATGCTTTAACGGCGTATATTTTTTCGCAATATTTGTGAGGCTGCACAGTAATATAATTCTACTTGAACATGCAAAATTGTTTCCAATGATCAAACCTGACTTTTCAACACTGATAGCACCACTCAGAAATAATATCCTCTGCAATTTTTAAAATTTAAGAATTTTCATTGACATTCTTCAAGAACTAGTTTTAAAGAACAGATTTTATTAAGAAACAAATCTCTATCTTGAATTCTGTAGTTTATGGAAGATTCCGATACCCTTGAACTTTTACAATTTTGGAAAATATGAGAGTGTACTGAAATGGAATCTACACCATGTTTAGAAGCATACTTTGCTCTATTAGATAATGAAAATGAAAGTAAAAATTTACACAAGTTTTTGAGAAAATATTTTTAATTGTCTTCATTTCAAGCAAACATTGCGAAAACACTACTCATGTTTTCTAATACTTTTACATGACTTTATTTAAAGATCTAATTACTCAGAACAGATTTCACTACGGAAAAAATATCGTCAATACTGGACTTTTTGCACCATTTTTAACATTGCTATTTTAATATTACTATTGATCGGGGAAACCACGGAAAACTATCTATCAGAGCAGCCGGGCGCTGGAATTATCCGCCCTTCAGCGACTGATTTCGACCTACTATGTAGCTATATGTACGTAGATATCTATATAGTGCGGAAAATTCTGCCAACGTTGGGACTAGAACTCTAGGACCTCCCGGTCCGAGGCACTTCAGTAACGTCAATTGATGCCCTGAGCCACCTAAGCCGGTTTAGTTCCCTAAAGACAGGATGGTATAGCTGGTGCAATATCTCATAAGCGAATCGCTGCGTGCACGTGGAGTGCCCGATATTTGAATCGCGATCCTTGATAGTATGCACGTGCTGACGAGAGAGAATAAGAACAGGTTCCAACCCGTCAGCCCTTCCTCCCGCAAAGAAAGTCTTGTGGGCGGAACCGCGGTCCGTGGAAGGCACCGTGTTCCCTCAAGGATGGAAAGGCGGTCGTGTTTGCGGTTAATTCATCGCTGACAGTCACGTGGGAACAGCGCGAGGCCGCCCTTAAACGGAAGACCTGTTTGGCGTTTTAAAACATTTGCTACAGGCGAGCGCTGTTGTTTTTGTTGAATCTGTTGGGTGGCAGTTGAAATGCTCTCGGAAGGAGGACGTGACGACGTGGCTAGGAGGGGGGTCAGGGGAGAGGAGAGAACGAAAAACAACGCAGATCCTCCCCCGCAGGGCTGGCAGGTTCTTCACCGACAACGCCCGTCCCCACCGCCACTCCTCCCCGCCCGCCAGACACCGCCGACTCGCTCTGCGGTTCCTGCGTTGCGTTCGGACCTGCTCTCCTCCCGTCACTCGGACTACCCATTTCCAACTTGCTTCGCCCTGTGGGTGCTACCCGTTCCCTGCTTGTTTTCTCCCTCTCCGTTTTGGCTCCCGTGTAGCATTCTCTCTTGTCCTACAACTCTCTTCCTCACGCAGCCTCCTCGCCCCTCACCTTGACTCTTTTCCCTTGCAGACCCTCCCGCCACTTTTATGCACGTCATCCCGTCGCCAAATTCAAGTTATAACGTTCTTATGCGTCTCAGTTATCTCATATTCTCCTATTTCTTCTTCGTACGTAATTACTTAGTCTTCTTTCGTACTTTCGACACTATTATTCAATGGCTTTGCTTTCCCTTCGTTGTTATTCTAATAATCAAATCTGTATGCTTATTATTACACTTGTTCCGTTATGTCTCCCTGGTACCCATTCATACCATTCTTTTAATATCTGGCAGACTTCCCGTGTGTTTTGGTTTTTTATATTTCCTTCAATATTTTGCGCCTAACTCCTTTTGCATCTCACACAGACGTGGCCATCTCGTTATTGGCTCTTCTTCTCTTACACTCTTATGACCAACATACCTCTCCCCCTTTTATTTTTCCACAATGCCAATCATTCTCTCTTCCGTGGATTCCCAAGTGCTTGTGTGGTACGAGTACAGTGTCTCCCCCCGTCGTCACCCCTTACGGACGTCCCCGCTCCTCCCCACTCCTCCCCACTTCTCCCCGCTCCTCCCCGCTCCTCTACGCCCTCACCACCCCTCCCCGCCCCTTCCCACCCCGCCCCGCCCCTTCCCACCCCGCCCCGCCCCTTCCCACCCCTCCCCGCTCCAACCCACCTCGCCCACGACCGCCCCCGCTGTTGTCTGTGGTCCTCCAACGCCCCTGAATCAGCCGCGTCCACCCGCCCCCTCGGCTCCGCTTCACTCGCCTCTCCACCCCGCGCAACCCTTTCCTCCCTCGCAGCGGATGCGGGGCGCCGCTTTATCTGGCTGTTTGCCAAGCTTGCTCTCTGGCTTCCGTCAAGCAGCAAGCCAGGGAAATATTTGTTTTTCATTCTATAAAATAGATTTGAAAGCCCGCCACTGTTTGAATTGCTGGATTTTCTGCAGTTTCGCATTACCGATGTCCTACAGCCAGTCTTTTGATGCTCGCTTTCGTATGGCTTGAATACAGCCATCCCATACCTACGCTTTTGTGTGAGCGTCTTCTCAAAGAGAAAAGATTTGCATCTGCCTTCTGCCTCCACCAATCAGAAGTAGATTGTGGGCTTCTTATCTGCGGGTTTTGAAAGGTCGCCTGAAGGCGGATTTTCTGATCTTCTGAATGACCTTCGCCGAATAGCTTTCCAATAAGAATTTAAGAAGTTCGATTCTTGTAATTAAGATGAGATGCCGTACCACCAGAGTTTAATATACTTCAAGATTTCTCCTAGTTTAAAACGCAAGTAAATTTTAGTCTTAAAATTAAACTAGAAGATATAATTTTTTATATATCAGATTCATCACAAGAAGTTGCAAAATTTTTATCTTTATATGCTATCATTAAACTTTAAATTAAGTTGGACATTAAATGTTTCCGTAATAGTTTTTCTCACCTTTTTATTACAAATATCCAGATAATTCAAAAAGTTTTCAACAGTCAGATTATCTGTAAAATTTTTACTGTGACTGTGACATTACTGTGTTTTTACTGTGTACTTTTCACATTATATGTGAAAATGTCAAAAACCAAGCGTATGCTTATCAATAATACCATCTCCCAACAGGGTGAAATCCTTAATGACCAATATAGGGTAACGATTACTGTAAACACTATATTGGATCTAGAATTCCAGAGGTACAAGAGAACTAAACCTTTCAATATTGGGCCTGAATATCGTCAGCCTCCATTATCAGTGGCAAGTGTCAGTGGTCAGTGGACAATTGCTATAGGTCAGTGACATCAGAAGCATTTTCTTATTGCATTGGTGAAAATGCGAATTACAGTGCAATATTCTACCAGCTTTTTAGAGTTTAATGGTCATCAAATTAAGCTTTTCTAATGACTCTTAACGTTTTTTCTAAACGTTTGTCGAAAAACATTTCACAATATTTTCTTGCTGCAATGATAACGTTATACTAATTTTTAAATACATTACTATAATACCGCTCCTATTTTGGCAGCAATTGGTACCCCCTAATAAAATGGTAAAGTGTTCCGTACAATCAAATGACATGTGAATAGTAACACTATGACTAACATAAAAATAAGATTTTTAAAAGTTTCGTAGCCCACTCTCACCACCGCCTACACCCTCTACAACCAAAAATCATGTTTTTTTTAATTTTATATTTTTCGTCGACTTATTTTAACGTTTGCAATTGAATTAAATGTGAAAATAAAGAAAATAATTCATAATATCGAACATGTGTGTTAGTTAAAAAAATAATAAAAAAGAAAATATTTTTGTCCTTTTCTGTCCTTAAAACCACGTATGATTTGTATATACTCTGAAAGTGACTGCAAGAGTTCAGTAAATATATTTAGCGTTTATTTTGTATACATTGTTCGAGCAGCTAAAAATATTTGTGACCTTGGAATTAAGTTGCAAATTGGAATATTTTCAATTCATTTTAATCCATTATATAGTGCATAATACGCTAAGGAAAGATTACTGTTTTGGCAGTTTATAAGACCATTCACACAAAATCCTAAGTGTGTTCTATTGGTGGATAGGGAATTACATCCCAGTCTTACGTACAACAGTTTTGAGATGAAAAAATTCAAGTTTGCAGATTTTGGCAACCAAACCAGATGACTGCAACGCACATAATTGCGAATTACTCAGAAACGATGCGTCCTAAACCAGGTTCGCGTGTCACGTTGGGACCCTAGATTTTGAGGACAGGTGAGTTCTGGGGATCACTCGTTTTGGGGCACATATGGGACAGCTGTGGAAACGACGAGGGACAGGTGAGGAATAGGTAGGGGACATGTAGGGAAATGAAGAGGACCTAGATTATATTCTTGTGACGCATTCTACAAGGCAATACCTTTTCCAACTTTCTGTTACAATTTTGCATATTTAGTTCTTTTGGTTGCCACCACTTCTTAGCATGGCTGATCGGAAAAGTGTAGAAGCTGAAATCGGTATAAAATTAAATTGAAGAAAAAGTACCGACATAATCTTTCGCGATAAAATTAAAGGGAAAATTGTTTTGCTGTGCATTTTAATCGCAATACTCAGCAATATTGACTTGGTTTCTCTCACACGATACCAACCCTATAATGCTGTAACCAACAGCTCGGAGGATTGCCGTACGAAGTTGGGTTCTTTAAATCAGTATTCAAACAATTATTATCTATATAGTGCTGAGTTTTCGACAGTACAGAATATACTGTCCTAATTTGCAGAGTGTACATACCTAATTATACGTATACAAGAATAAATTCTCAGCTAAGGTAAAAGACAACCCTTTCGCTAGTCTAAAACAACTAGAGAAGTTTTATTTTTATAACAATGGCCCTGTAACAGAATAATTTGAAAATATTTCACAACAACCTGTGTTTTAAGAGGAAGTTTTGAGATGTTTTTGTGTATGTTCCTATGTTATAAGGCGCACGCAAAATTAATTTTTGTTATTGTTTTTCAATTTTTTTCCTTTAAATTTGGTGCTGAGAAAATATTAAAAATTTGTTGATATAAAATAACATTCTTATTTTTCTTATTATTTTCAATTAGAAAAGTTAATTTTAACGAAAAAATTAAGTTAGTATCAAAGGTGAGAAAAAAATTGAAAATCACGTTTTGGGCTATAGAGTAGAGGTGGTGGTGGGAGGGGGATAAGACACCTTTGAAAAATCTTATTTTAATGTTAGAGTCATAGTTTAACTATTACATTACTTGATTTTAGTTTTTTTTACTATCTCATCAGGGGGTTTCCTTTGTGTCATGGAAATTTATCATAAATCGATCGTTTCTGCTTGATGAGGGATAAAACTCTCAATCACTGGTTTCATATAGTAAGAGAGAACAGTTTTTAAGATAAATTCTACTGGTCAGCTGAGAAATACAGTATGGCAAGGGGGATCAATGTCATTTATATTCATTGCCCTATTATATTGTATAACTCGATACTTGTATTGAAGCAGTTAGAAAGTAGCTTGCTTTTGAAGACCGCCATATTGAATTGAGTAGTAGGTTTTATGGCAAATTCTAGCGCGAAAATAAAAATTATAAAGTACAAAAAAGTTTCGAAAAAACAATACTCACTTCAGTGATTATTATGTAATTTAGTATGTTTTGTAACTTTCGCTTTTCTTAGGCTTATATTTTGTATCCATTTACGACATTTAACAATACCGTTACGAAATTAACGAAAACCTCTAACAAACTTTATTAATAAAATATTATTTTGATAAATCACAATATCACTATAATGAAATTTTGCGTCACAAATAATAATATACCCACAGGTAAAAAATTCAAGGTGTTTATTAATAACTCGAATTAATATTTAATGTGATGAACCAAAATAATGTTATGGAGTTTATGACGAAAGTATTTATCACTATTTCAATTTTTCTTGCGGTAATTTCGTAAACTCCCTTGACATTTCACGGGTAAAAGAAACCTCCGATGTCCATGGGTTCATTTTTCATGCTTATATTTGAATTATTATGAATGAGCGATTATATAAGTGAAACATTTATTTTCGTATCAATTTATATTACCTATTTAATGAATAATGAAACCAGGTTTGGTTTTATAGCAGAGTAGTTATATTTTAAGAGTCTGAAACATATTTTATATCTATAATATCTTGTATCTCGTATTTATTCCGTGTGGGTTGGAAAGGAACTGGAAGTCATATACGATAGGGATTGGTGGAATAATGGAATACGCGGTACAAGCCGAGAATACAAGAAGAGACATATCCAGGTGTGATAATTGGCATATCCTGCGCTTCTGCCTCTATCTTTAGTTCCCCTTCCCTCTAAATCGGGACTTTGGGCTTTCATTCTTTCGTTTTAAACTGAAGCGGGGAATGGAAATTCGCATGCGATTGCCCGATTCGTCGGTGTGACTCTCAAGGCCGCCCCACAATAGCCCTGGAACGGGAACGCGAACGCGATTGGGAACGCAAAGAAAGTTAAAAGATGGACATCTCAGGCAGGTGTTCACAACACGAGGGGAACGCGAAGCTTGACGGGAACGGGAACGGGAAGGATGGTCAACATTTATCTCAGCTCGGGAACGCGAAGCCTCTCGACCAATGAAAGTGTAGCAAATGGCGGCGAAGCTTTCAAGCTGATCGAGCGCCGGAACTGCGCGCGACAAGTGAGACTGGTCAGAAGCGGAATTGAGAGTGTAGGGCGATATTGAGGTTAGAGCGTGGATTTGCGAGGTTTGGGTTTGAGGCGGGTTTTGTTAGTCATATTGAGTTGTTTTAATTATTTTTAGTAATTATAGTACAATTGTTTTTCTATTCATATTAATACATAGCATTAAAATTTCCAACATTTTTTTAAAAAATGTTTCGTCAAAGTACTTTGGAGCTGTTAGTTTAATGACAAAATTTTAGTTGCTCGTAGTTGTATTTTCCGTAAGTTCGTAGTAGTTTTGGCATTCTTTTTACCTATAGTTACATTTTTCTTATTGATATTCTTTCGTTAAAGTATTTCTTATTCATAGCATCTCACGCAAACACATCAGACAGATGGCAATACAAAGAGTAACACAGTAGCATAGCTAGAATTGCTTTGGTTTCGGCAACTGTTTCTTAAAGTTCTCGTTTTAGCCGCCCCTGGTTCATAGCGCTATTCCTCTTCCCGTTAGCGTTCATTGTGAAGCGCACGTACCTCCCGTTCTTCTTCCCGTCCTCGCCTTTACGTTCCCGTTCCCGTTCGCGGGCTATTGTGGAGCGGCCTATACAGTTGGTGCACAGGTGGGCGCAGTGAAAAGACATGTGGGGGCTCGAAGCCTTCAACTGATCAGCTCGAGAGGCCCCGAGTTGGGCCCTCGGTTCTTCGTGGCAGTACCTCCTACTCAGGCAAAATTGAGGAGGAACTTATCCTTCGCATGTGAGTTGCGTACGACTCTGGCGCCAATCTCGAAAGCTAGGACGCTTGTAAGTGGCGAAGTTGCTCCATGCAAGTTAACGGGTAGATGCTCTTCAAGAGCAATGCGTTACGGCGCATCCAGATGCCAGCCTGACGGCAAGTCTTTACACACCTGGTGGAGGTGAAGGTCAGTCGTAAAGCTATATTCCCATTTAAATGTATTCGCTTCAAGGTCACGAGCTGGAGGGAAAGTGGAATACTGTCATCCAGCCGGGAGTTTCGTTACGTTTTAGTTTTGGCATTTAAGCTCCCGATTTGATGACAGTGTTGCCCTCTCCTTTCAGCTCGTTACTTTGAAGGGACACTACATTTAAAGCTCTAGAGTATAGGTGCCCATCCTGTGACATGAAAACCCTCTGATATATGCAAAGTCTAGTAAGTTGCAGACGCGTACGGTATATTTGGCAAAAATTAAGCCGACAAATGACTTTCTTCAATAATTACAAATCGAAATTTCTTTGTATCCGCCCTTTATATCTTTACAGAAATCCAATGATGCGTGTCTTAGGCATTTAGTGACCCAAGTGGTGCAATTCTAGCCTGCAGCAAACCTTAGACGCATAAAAAATACGTTTTTTCCCAAACCGCTGCCGCTTCTTTGAACACTGCGACCGCCGATATAAAAAATGCGGGAAATATTTGTGAGCCCACGAAATCCGTGACAGCGGGCACGCGCCGGAAATCCCTTCCGGTTTTGTGAGAGCGCCCGTATAGCCCATTACTCCAGCGAGCGTCTCGCCGCACCCGTTCCCGCCGCCGCTCCCTCCTGATTTCCCCCGGTTTTTTAATCAAGTCCTTTACGAGCGCGCATTATATGTGGCGATTGCTATATTATGAATGATTTTATTGGATTATACACAACGCCGCCACGAGGCCGCCGCCGCCGCCGCCGCCGGCGCGGGCGCAGACGCGGGCACCGGGGCCATCATCCGGTTTACAACGTTCTCTTCCCCAAGTAGTAAGAAGTCAATAAAATATAAAGTACTCGGGTCGGCCAAAATTCGAAATAGAGTTGGGCAGTTGAAAGTGGAGCTCTCGCAGTAAAGGGACGACTGGGGATATACAGCAACAGTTCTCCGACCGCGGTGGGCGTACACCTTCTCGGCGCCTTGCCACCTTCCTGCTTGACTTTTACCACTTTCCGCTGCCCGTTGCGTGGCGGTGTTCGATCGGCTTAGGTGGCTCAGGGCGTCAATTGATGTCACTGACCGGGAGGTCTTAGGTTTCGAATCCCGACGGTGGCAGGATTTTCGGCGCTAGGTAGAATTCAGCCACTGTTTAGAGGAGAATTCTAGTAGCCGGCCGCTTCGATCGTTAGTTTTCCGTGTTTCTCCAATCAACACCAGGCGAATACCGGAGCATTACCTTTAAGAAAGGGGCCACGGACCGAGCGCTATTTTTCCTTCCTCTTCCTTGTCCTACACTTACACTTACATACACTACTCTACCGTACATGTCGGGAGCTTAAGCTTGTCCCGGGTGGGAGATACGTGGAGCGGAAAACCTCGCAAGCCACCGTGAAGGTCTGTCTGGATCTCACCATCCAGCGGGGGAGAACATCCTCCTGTGGTAGAAAAGCTCTACACTTACCAGTCAACTGCCCATAGCAGTTGAGGCACCCGAAATCTCTAAATAATCAATCATTAATTACATCAATTATAATATACATAGACCACAATTAGCCTGGCCATTACTGTGAGATGACGTGAAGGTATAAGACGGCGTTTCTCCGATCATTACCTGGCGAATGTCGGAGTAGTACCTTAATAAGCGGGCCACGAACCGCGTTCGAACTGTCTTTTCCTTGTCCTATTCTCATCCCTACCTGCATACACCCACTTGCATTTAGATACATCTTTGACCCCGGTGAATAAGCTGATAAGTCAAAAACTTAATTTTACAGGAAAGCAAAAACAACTGTCAAGTGAAGTAAATCAGGAATTAATGACATTCAAACGACCGTAATATTCAAACGAAAATGTTTGTGTGTAGGTTTTGTTTGAATATCATTAATCCCTGATTTACAGCATTTGTTTAAAGTGTGGTTTTTTGCTCATCTGTAAAATTAAGTTCTTTGGACTTATCAGCTTATTCACTGGGGTCAAAGACATGAACTACACTACCACATATGTCGGGACACGAATCGAGAGCTTAGTGCTTTTCTCAATTGGGGCAGTGCCTGCTAGTTGACGTTAACGATCCCGGAAACATGAAATCATAAATCAGTTAATCAACCAACCTGCTCACAACAAATCTTCTGCAGCTGGGAGGTGTTTGGCCATCCACCCTGGTCCGGTTCGCGCCCCCCCAGCGATTTCCATATTTTCTTATCCCTGAAGAAATTTCTGTCCGGTCAGTATAACAGAGTTGTATCAGTGTAGCAGAGTTGCAGGTGACTGTCAATCACTGGTACCTATCCCAGGCGGCAGACTTAACGTCATAGGGATTTAAATATTGATTCCACGCCATGATCAATGGCCCAATTATAGTTGTGATTGTGCGAAAAAATATACTCTATTCCAACCGCTTACCCTATTTATTAACCAAAAAACACCAACGTCCCGGCTGGCCCTTAAGGTGTGACGCATCAATCACCTGACTTCCCTGACATTGAGTGTTGATTATTGCTTTTTAAGGAAAGATTGACAGACAACCTGTTTTGTCTCGGTCAGAATTTACCACTACAGCTTAAAAGAATTTGGGATTCTTTCTAATTGGATCTCAAGGCAATAGGAAACTTTCTCAATTAAGAAAATTAAACATGACAAAAATTACTGAATAAAAATACACATATTCAAAAATTTAAAAAAACAAATACAAAACACAATAAAATTTGAAATATCATCAAAAATAAAAACACAAAAAATTAAAATGCACTAAACTAATTCTTAGGAGACACTTTCAGTAAAGAGTAAATGATTTCTTGGATTTGCACAACTCTTTTTGGCCTTGAGGCGTTTAAAAATTAGCAAAAATTTGCAATTTATATTTACACTTTTAAATGATGCCAGAACTTTCTTTCATTTATTTAACTGACTAGTAATTAAGTTTATTATCAAATAAACTGCTTATTTGAAATATTAGTTTACAATTTATCTAAAAATTGAAAAATTATACAAGATACAAGATAATCCACTTTCATTGCAATCATTCAATTACTTTTAAGTGAATTTGCATACAACTACGTCTTTCATTTCAATTGAATACTTTCCATTACTCAATGTTCTATTTGGTCAATGAAAACCAGAGAGAATACATAAAGAGTCATTAACTGTTCCACTACTGGAAATGTTAAACTTGGCACTAGCTATTACAAGCAACACCTGGCTTTCTAAATTGGTCCTGGTATGGTTTTCTTGATAAGCTGCAAAAATGAAATCGTCAATCGTACTTTGGATGAGCTGGCTATTTTTTCCCTGAATCACCTCGAAAGTTTGCTATGTAATGGTGAACCCGAACTGTGGATTCACTCCGCCTAGAAGCACGCCCCAGGATACTGCAGTTTTAAATTGACCAGCAGTGTGGCAAGTAATTCACTGCAATGTTGCCAGGAAAACACCAGAATATATTCCGGAATCTCACTCATGATTAAGATGAAAATCAATTACAATACCAAAACTAAAAAGCCGAAACATAATCGTTGCGCATTAACACAATCTAGTTACAAAATTACACATTTTCTACCCTCTTAAATGAGCATGAAACAATTTCTATTTACCTCTACGGCAAGCACCCACAAGCTTTTGCGATGTTCCTGATGAGCTGGAGGATATCGTCCAAATTCCAAAATGCTAGCGTTTTCACATAAAACAACTCCAATACTGTTAAGTGTTCCTTCACGTAGCTGCGCAGTCGAAATGAGAACGAAAAGAGCGCTGCGTGGAGGGAGCTGCGTTCGTCACCCCTCTCTTTCCTCCGCTAACCCTCCATTTACCCTTCTCGACCAAGGCCGTTGCCTTGCACCTCCATCGCGTCGCAAACTCTAGGGCTTCTTACTGTTCTTAGAAAGCACGTTGATGTATTTCAGGCAGGTGAATGTGTCTCGCTCCAGCCTAGTCTGGCTGGGCCTTCAGGGTATCTTCTATCAATTTATTTCAATCAAATCGTGTTTCCTGTTGACTACCTAGAGAAATTGGCTCTCCGGATGCGTCCAGTACGATGAGTAATCTACAAATAAGAGAGTATACTCATGTGTAATGTGTTGTCCCGAACAAGTGCTTGGTTCGATTATAATTCTCAACAAAAAATGTCTGGAGAAAGTTACATAAGATCCTATTGAAAGACTGATTGTACAGAAATAAAATAGTTATGTTCATTTTACTCAGGAATATCCACTTTTGAAACTTAGATTCTTATCCAATGCACCAGTGAAGCGGGACGGTAGTGCTAGTGATAACAAATTAATATCTGATAACAAAATATTATCTAACTAGATGTCAAATAATTGGGTCACAATTAATCCTTGAAACGGACTCAGAGAAACGTACTCAGAAGTGATTGATGGGAAAATTTTTATTTCTATTTTATTTTTATTCGTTTTTAGACGCTTAAAAATAACATTTAATTGTATGAGAAAAATACTAATTATGAGTTATCAGTTACTAGTTACGAGGAAAAATCCTGCACAAAATGTGTTATAATATTGTACATTCTAAATGAGAAACAAATTCAGGATCAAACCTGCACATTAGAAAAAATATTCAACTCTACATCCTGCAATGCTTTTACAGTTAAAATACATCACCTAGCCCAAAAAATGAGAGTGCCTGAAACTTCACGGCTAATAATACAAGGAAAACGTCCATAATGTTTGGATGAATCGATTTTAGGTAGTAGAAGTTTGCATTGATGGTTTTGAATTAACGTTCCACGCAATGGGGTGGAAGATGAAGGCTCGAGCTGCGGGCGGAGTGGCACGGGCGGGGCAGGGCAGAGCATGGCAGGCCAGCAGCCCGGACAGCGCAGCGGCCGGCAGGGAGGCAGCTCCGCGGAGGAGCAGGGCGCGCCGGGGGCGAGAATGGAGATGACATATGGCCTATCTCGCGTTGCTTTATTGTCATGCTAGAGCCGTACATTAGTTTCCCGACGCCGCGACTCAGCGCGAGCGGCTGGGGACAGCGGTGGCCGCGGGCGGGGAGGGGCGGAGGACAGGAGGTGTGGGGCCGTGGCGGCGGCGGCGGCGGGCGCTCCGCTGCAGCCCAGGCCGATGCGGCCAGAAGTGATTTGTTCCGGGAGGATGTCGTGTACAGGTAGTCGTGGGCGGAGTAGACGAGGCAGCGGGAGTGAGGCATGGGGGGGGGGGCGAGATCACGTGCGGGGGCCTGGATTTGGGTGCCCGGGGCGCTGGCTGTGCAAGCGCGCGTTTGCGGCGACGAAGCGTGTGCCCTCTCGATCGCCGTGCTAAGCGGGCGGGTGGGGTTGGTCGGGGGGCGCGGGATGGGCAAGGGATGGGCGGAGGACGGGAGGGCGGGGATGAGCGAGCGGGCGGACAGGAGGCGGACGGGGAGGGCTGGGCGGCGCGAGTGGAGGCGGGCGGAGGCGCTGGGTGGTGGTGGGTGGCAGGGTGAGGCAGGGGGAGGTAGGGAGCAGGCGGAGGCGAACGGAGGCGAGCGCAAGCGAGCGGTGGCGGGCAGTGGCGGGTGGAGGTAGGCGGGGCGGACGGGATGGGCGGGGCGGGCGGGCAGGTGCTGGGAGGGTACTGGGCGGGTGGTGGGTGGGTGGGCAGGTGGGCAGGTGGGCAGGTGGGCTGGCGGGCAGGCGGGCGGGCGGGCGGGCGGGCGGGCGGGCGGGCGGGCGGGCGGGCGGGCGGGGGCACGGGCAGGGCAAGGGCGGGGTGCGAGCGGGTCGCTTTGTCAGGCAAAAGTGAAGCGATACACGAGCCCCGCGAGCGGGTTGGCTTCATCGCGCTTTGCGACGCGCTGATGGGGCGCGTGTTCGTGATTGCGGGACGCGCTATCGGGCCAGGAAGCTTCTGCTCTTTGCCGCGTTCGGTGTCAGCGCGGCCGTTGCCGAACGCTCGATTCGTGCGCCGCCTGACGACACAGAGGCTTCGTCTACCGCGCTGGCTTTTGCAAATGAACTGAGCGATGGCAGGGTACCCTGGTTAGAAGAATCCCTGTGTGAAATGTTCCTAACTGGCAAACTTGGATTCCGCTGATTATTCTTATTTATAAAATACGCAAGTAGAAGCATCATTAACATTTTCACTTTATGCTTGACTTTCCTTTCATTATAAAATAACTACATTAAAAAATTAATTTAAAAATCGAGAAAAATACTCAGCAATGGTACAATGCTCAGTTTTCTTAGGTACATATTGCTCAACAATTAACTTATATTAATCCTGGTAATATGGGGAGGGAGTCAGAGGCCCAGTGGTGCTTGATTTTTATAGATTTCAATATTTCTGGAAGCTGAGAATTATTGATATTGCCTGTTATGTGCGTATTATTCAAAATACGATCTACGTTATCACAAATGTTCGTTATATTTTGGGTTACTACAGAGTCTTTGGCGGTGAATGAAAACTCTTGATTATTTCCGGGGAGCTAGATGTCAGAATACATTTTAGAAACATTTGTAATACTTTAAGTTTTAGTATAATATAGATTAATACATTACCATGTTATGAAAATTCATCGGCCTTTATTGACTTAAAAATGTAATAGGTAGTCTCTAAGTACAAATATGATGCAAGAAAGTCGTTTTTTTATTTACACAGCCAACAGTTGTATAATTCTTTTTTGTTTAAATGAATACATATGCAAAATATATTATTAGTTATATAAAATTATTAATTTATCGAAATCGTCGAAAATATCAATAAAATGAAAATGTAATAGGTGGGCTCCCCCTTCGAAACGCGACTGACCATTTATATCTTGATACTGCCAGGGTTAAATAAAAGCCGTGACAGATACTACGATAAGTAATAAGGCATCAAGGATCTTTAATATTACATTCTCGAATATTTCTAATCATAGAGACAGTTATGAAGTGCTCTAAGAAAAAGTGTCCAGTTTTCGACAGAAAAACTCACATTGCGAGTCCCCGAAACCGAAGTTGATTTTTCTTGCTACTTTACGTAAAATATTACCGTCTGTTTATGAAATTAGGTCAGAACTCACGTTTTGTGCGTCCTTGATATCGAAAATGTGGTGTGTGTCTGTCTGATGCCAGACTGACAGATTACGGGCTATAGCCCCTAATCCTGTTCAGGATTTTTGCCAAAATTGTTTTTCCTCAATCGATCTTCGCGATGTCTCTGACTCACGAATTTGAAAGGAAACACTTAATTTTTGTGGGTACTATATAAAAACCGCCTAGAACGTATTCAAAAGGTTCTCAAAAAGTAAGCTTATAAACACGGCGCAGGTGTTATTTTCAGTTAAGCCACTGAATCTTGTAATATTGCAAAATTTTAAAATTGTTTCCAACCCCTCCAACTAGAACATTATTAAATATTTAGTTACCAAGTTTATTTCGAGTTTTTTTTTACATTCTTCACTTTTTCTAAATGATCTCTGTACTTCAAAATTAGAAATGTCAAAAATGTAATGCACAATTTTTCCAATTTATGGATGTTTGGAGAATCCTTGGTGAAATTGTGACAATTTAAAAAAATCGTAATTGAGATTTTCTAAAAAACATCACATTTCTTTACATTTTCTCCTCGGGGAGAACAAGCAAGCGTGTAAATGTCACAATTTCACAAGCGGCGTGGTGTATTGTGGATCAACGCTAGAAGGCATTTCAATTTTTGTGCAAAATGTGACCGAATCCACAATACGAGTTAACAAGAATTCATTTAGTAATATTTGAGAGAATTTATATCGACTGTCAGAAGTGAATATTATACCAGAGACTGATGTTTGGCATAATACTGTTACCTCAGGGTACTTCACAGCGGTAGGCCTGTTTACTCACCAGCCGATCATTTCCCACGAAATGTCATTTTACGTCTGTGATGTTCGTAAATATTTCCTCCTTGTAAGTTTTGTCTCGTTTGTACTTCGTGGTTCTTCTCGACTCCATCTTTTTCTAATTGTATTTTTACATAATCGTATTCTTCGTATAGAGAAAGTTATGAAATGTTGCATGAGAAAGTGTCGTTTAACAGAAAAACAAGTTTAGTGGATCTCTAATACAGAAAAATATTGTTTTTACCCTACATTTTTTCTTCAAATCATCTGGCTTCTAAGAATAACACTAGCCCCGAAACTAAAATTGGCATTTCTCAATCGATCTTAGTGATGTTGCTGACCTGGGAATTTAAACGAATCATTTAATTTTTAGGAGTAAATCTTACAAATCTTCTAGGAAGTGTTCAAAACTTCCCCCAAAACCACATAATCGCATTTATTCTTAAATTTTGGTTCTTGAATTTTTGCTTGCAAAAGTGCTTATAAACATTGCGCACGATAGATTTTCAGTAAAATCTTTGAATTTTATAATGAGTATTCCAAGTTTTTTTCGACGTCCTCCTACAACAATATTCTTGAAGATAAAAATTTGTTTAATAAAATTTGTTTCACAAAATTAGATCTTTGAATATGTCATATGTCAATGTCATATATATTTTTTAAAACTATCAGTACTTTTTGCTTAATTCTGAGTAAAATGGTGGCAATATTACAATATAATTTTAAAAATATTTTCTCAAAAACATTTCTGGATATCCCTGTACACTTATATTATTAAATATAGCTATTTTAATGCAATCTAATCGAATTAGATCTTTAAATTATTTCAGCTTTTTTAAATATAAGTAGGGTTTGCTTTATTGTGAGTGAAATAGTGACATTACGTGAGATTCACCCCAACATTAATGATTCATTATAGCTTTGGAAATGCTATATATAAAAAGATTTTGTGGTAAAGAGAAGCGACTATCGTCTCAAGAATCTAAGCGTTTGAGTGTAAATCCCAGATTGAAAACATTTTTATTTTTTAATATTTTTTTAAAGAATATATCAGCATACATTAAAATGAATGGCACAATACATTTTTCATTTAAACTTTTGAATTAAAAAAAGAAGAATATGTAGTATTTTTTCTAGCATGCCGCGCTTCGTTAGGTTGGTAGTTTTTCACGCGATAGCTGAAGCATTAATAAGGTAGGAGCTGTAAAAATTTAATGTCACTTAACCGTTACCAGAAAGATGAGAAAGGGTGTGATACTGTGGAACAACTGCTTTAATTGTTCATATCATCCATCAACCTATTTCATATTTTCATTCTTATTTTCATTGCCTGAGTTTCCATACAAATACAGAAGTAAATCTTTCGTGAACAATTCCAGTGTCTGAAAGAGATGACATGAACATGAAGGATGACAAAATATAATATGCAAGCCTTCAATACTCTCGCAATGAAGTAACAATTTTTTCATCTCTGCAAAATAATAGAAAAAATTAATACCTACAAAATGCCACATTTTTCATGTTAATGAACTGACATGTAGTTCCATTTAGCGTGCAGTATCATGTCCATTACATTTCTTCTTCAAGAGGGGCTCCGAAGCGACACATGAACACCCCGTAAATGACCGAACACACAGAGGTCTCGATCCCACGGGAGCAAGGAGATAAGGTAATAGCGGCAAAATCAAATCCGCCAGCCCTCCTCCGCGTTCCTCCGCCCAAGTCCGGGGGAGCGGGACTGCCCTTGACCTCGCACTAACTACTCGTTAGCCAGCGTATTGGCAGCGAGCGGAAGCAATGTGTGTCGGGGCACGGGCGAGCACGATAAGCGGTGGGCGGCGAATTGTGGCGTCGGCCGCATGCACTATGCATACTCATCGCCCAGGTACACAGCGCGCACCGCGACGCCCCACCGCCCCCGCCCGCCCTTCCGAGCCTCCCCGCCAAACCACGCCACGGCCCGCGCCAACCTACGCTTCCCCTCCGTACTGCCCCACGTGCCCGCTCTGTGCGCCCCGCCCCGATCCACCCGCGCAGCCACGCATTCCCCTGCCCCGCCCCGTTCCGGGCCAACCACCACTCCCCCCCCATGTTCCCCCACGTGCCAGCTCTGTGCCGCCCCGCCCCGCCCCGCCATGCTCCGCCTCACTCCGCCTCACTCCGCCACGCTCCGCCACGCTCCGCCACGCTCCGTCACGTTCCGCCACTCGCTAACCTTCACTTTTTCCACCTTCCTTCCACCACGTCTGCTGCCCGTGTGCCCGCTCTGTGGCGCCCTATCCCACCCTTCTTTGCTTCGCTTTGCCCCGCCCCGCTCCCACCTGCCCCGCCCTCACCCCGCGCTAATCACCCCCGCCCCGTCCTGCCCCGCGTGGCGCCCCCGTGCCGCCCGGCGCCGGTCTGTCCCTTGGGAAGAGAAAACGCTGGGGTGCGCAGCAGCCCAATTTCGTCTACCTGCAAATTGACGAGGAGATTATCAACTGAGGCTGATTTTCATTCCACGATACACATCGACGCCCAACGGCTGCCGATTTAAAAATTCCCTTTTGCATCTGTTTTTTGGTGGACTTCGCGGGCGCTCTCGTTAAAAGGCTCACATTTGTTTGTCACAAATAATTGTCAGATTAGGGTATTTATTCTGCGGACACAGACTAGCGTAAATGGTGGTTTATCTATGACACTACTTCCCCGCACCATATTTTTTTCGTGTTTCGTTAGAAACCACGAACGTAATGGAATAGGTAACGTCATTAGTAGAGTGACAAATATTGATATTATTCTTTTTATGAATAACACTTCCTTCCTGACCTGTTTTCTTGGCATGCGTCGTAATACTCTGAAATACACTAAATTTACTGTCAAGCATATTCCTCATATTCGAAATGTCTGTGAAACAATAAGGTCTTAAGAAATAAAGTTCGGAAAATTATATTTGCTTCATAATAACTCTACTTAACTTTCTTTTAGTATTTTTAATCATTAACCGCTTAAACACCCTTTTGCATAAATTCTAAAATGAAGTGGTGCAGAGGTATGGAGGTTTACACAATACACTTCTTGACACCTATATTCAGGTGAGTCATGTAAATTTAGCACCTGCTTCCATTTTTGAACAGTTGAAGATATTACAATGCAGTTTTCACGGAAGTTCATATAGATAAGATAATGGTTACAAGTACCGTAGAATACAAAGGCTTTTAAAACTAGAGGTGCAAAAACAGAACGTACTTTCTCGCCCGTACATTCACGAAAATCTGCTGTTGGTTTAGTACCACTAGTTTTAAAAACCCTTCAATTGATCTTTCGTTAGATCTACTGCACTTTTTTTCTCTTAGATTCCACGACTTTTGTGTAATACGTACAAAGTGATGATCTGACGTCTGTGCAATAATGCAACCCTATCATGATATACAACAATTATATGATGGTTATACTAAAAATGAATACAAGCTAAATTAGATTTGAAAAAGGGCATTGATGGCGTTCACTACACTTGATGGATGATACACTTGATAAGATGGTAAAAAGTTCCCCTAAACCAAGTGGCAAGCTAGGAAGTGGGTAGCTACGCTTTGCGAGCAACCTCATCCATCTTTCTATTGCTCTCCCAAACAGTTTTACTGAAGCTATCTTGCAGCGTTAACATTTATGTTAGAATTATAATGTAACCACTCATACGTCATTTGATTGAGGGGAACTTTTTACCATCTTATCCGGGGGTACCCTTTCGCAGGGACAGATGAGGTATGTGGGGACACGAGTTTTGGGGGAGAGGTGGGGAAATGATGAGAGACAGTAATGGACAGGTGAAGAAATGAGTAGAAGGGGAAGGACATGTAGGGAACAAGTGGGAAAATGATGCGAGGAGGGTGTGGGGAAATAAAAGGAGACAGGAGTAGACATGTGGAGGGTAGGAAGGGCCCCAATTTCATTTCTTAAATAGTAGTCTATGCCGACCTGGGAGGCTGAGGTGGCTAAGAGCGTATACCGACTCAGCGCTTTGGACCGAAGGTCGCGGGTTCGAGTCCCGCCTTGGAAATGGTTGTTTATCCCTTGTCTCTTATGCATGTGTTGTTGTGGAGGGTCTCGCGTTCTGCTGAGGTCAGAGGAACCCGCAAGTGTGTTGCTGTCTAGTGGATGGTCGAATATGCGTCTCATGGGGACGTAAAGGGTAACCGGCTGTCCGCTGGAAAAAGTCCTAGGGATAGTATTCTATAAAATGAGATCTTTTCAAATTCAGTACCAGGGCTATAATATTATAAGTTCAGGGATTAGACATTCAATGTTGGGTTCCACTATGAAGTAATTTTCACTTTTAAAACAATTATTTACAAAGTGCAGAGTTTTCGCACTGGTACAGCTAATTTATGCTGTTGTACTTCAATTTCCAAGATCCTGTTAATATTGCATGGTATGCATTAAACTGTGTTGAAGTTTTTTATTTTAATTCATAATTATGACAAACCCTTACTTTCAATCCTTACGTATGACAAAAAATCAGAAAATATGGAAGAAAGATAAGCAAAGTTCAGAAAAAAATTACAACAGTCTTGTGAAGTCTCGTAATAAGTTTCTTATTTCCAAATACTACGATCAGCAATCTCGAGTACTTCCTCGAGCGCGCATCGGCAGGTGGATCTGTGACACGATATCATGTGTTCTTCAATTAGAAATAAACACACACGAGAAGACAACTTTACTATCTGGAATTCGTTACTCGAACGCGAACCTCGTAAGTGGCACTGGACTGGATGCCTCAGCAACACTGATGTTCTTTATAAAAATACCTTTTTTAATCGTAATTCTGAACTCTTTCTTTAATAACTATTCTTTACTTCGGCTACCAGCTGGTACAGATGTCAATAATACCTATGCCTAGCTTTAACCAAATTAAGTTTCCAAAAATAACTATTTTATGATCTCATATTTATTCACAACTAACATTAAGATTGAAAATTTTACTTAATAATGTCGGCAATATCATACACAAAAGTATAGTAAGTAACGCTCATTAATATTTTCGTTACATTTCCACAAATTTGCGTTTGTTCTCTTTAGATTCAATTACTTTAAATGTTCAATTAAATCAGTTCTTCAATTCTTGTTTCAATTTGGATAGTAATAATTTAATTATACAATATTTTAATTATTCCTGTCTCTGTTCACACGAGTACTCACGCTTCTGCAACATAGGATTGAATGTACTCTGCGGGTTCTGCCTTCTGAGCGTAGCTATCACGGGACTGCGGAGCAGGTGGTTGACCCTCCGTCTCGACGACCTTAGCTCACGGTCAGGCGCGCGCTAGCTCGGCGCGGCAACAGCTTGAAGATGTCCTTTCGTAGACCCTCGATACTTCGATGGTGGAATCTATCTCCAAACAACCCAATGCGATGCCGGTCGTGCCTGTGCTGCATAGAATTTGTCCATGCTATGCCGAAATGAGCCCTTAATCACTCATCGGAAATTACTGCAAATCTTCTCACCACAGCACGTTTTTCAACCATCGTACGGTATTAAAAGTATAATACTAGTCCGTTTTCTTACGAGAATTTCGACGATCCGTTATGTACGGAAATTTCCACTGTACTTTTATTACGCAACTTTCATCGAACCGTCTCTCTCAAAGATTTCAACTAGACTCCCGTTCTTTTAACGGAAAAAAAATTCTTGTTGACATTTCCCATTATAAACACACACACACACACACACA
The DNA here is from genome assembly GCA_011170035.1 of Teleogryllus occipitalis. NCBI lineage: Eukaryota > Metazoa > Arthropoda > Insecta > Orthoptera > Gryllidae > Teleogryllus > Teleogryllus occipitalis. The sequence continues at coordinate 142,380 of BLKR01002567.1, forward strand.
CACACACACACATATATATATATATATATATATATATATATATATATATATATATATATATATATTCTGCAACATAGGATTGAATGTACTCTGCGGGTTCTGCCTTCTGAGCGTAGCTATCACGGGACTGCGGAGCAGGTGGTTGACCCTCCGTCTCGACGACCTTAGCTCACGGTCAGGCGCGCGCTAGCTCGGCGCGGCAACAGCTTGAAGATGTCCTTTCGTAGACCCTCGATACTTCGATGGTGGAATCTATCTCCAAACAACCCAATGCGATGCCGGTCGTGCCTGTGCTGCATAGAATTTGTCCATGCTATGCCGAAATGAGCCCTTAATCACTCATCGGAAATTACTGCAAATCTTCTCACCACAGCACGTTTTTCAACCATCGTACGGTATTAAAAGTATAATACTAGTCCGTTTTCTTACGAGAATTTCGACGATCCGTTATGTACGGAAATTTCCACTGTACTTTTATTACGCAACTTTCATCGAACCGTCTCTCTCAAAGATTTCAACTAGACTCCCGTTCTTTTAACGGAAAAAAAATTCTTGTTGACATTTCCCATTATAAACACACACACACACACACACACACACACACACACACATATATATATATACATATATATATATATATATATATATATATAAAATCTTCTTCTCGAAAGCCCCAGCGGTAGGTCAGTGCATCAACTGATGTCACTGCAGCGCCTCTAACCGGGAGGTCCTAGATTCGAGTCCTGACGGCGGCAGGATTTTCGACACTAGCTTTTCAGCTAGGTCGAATTCAGCTGCTGTCTGGAGGAGACTTCTAGCGGCCGGATGCTCTGATCGGTAGTTTTCCGTGGTTTCTTCGAACAACACCAGGCGAATGCCGGAGCAGTACCCTACCAAACGGGCCCCGGACCGCGCGCGATCTGTCCTTCCTCTTCCTAGTCCTATCCTCTCCCCTTACACACACACACACACTTACACTAACATGCACTACACTACCACATATTTCGGGAGACCGGTCGGGTGCTTGTCCCGCCAGAACTTGTCCCGCCTGGGGCGGTGCCCCGCTGGTGGGAGAGTCCAGGTTAGGGGGAAACCCCACTAGCCGTCGGTAGGTCGGCGCCGGATCTCGCCATCCAGCGGGGGAAGATCACCGCCATCTCCCGGGGAAAAACATACACTACACTAACGGGACTAATGACCGAAGTAGTTGACGCGCCCGGAAACATGAAAAAATCAATCAATCAATCAATCGAAAGCCCCACCTGATCAGAGATGTGCAAAATTAGCAATTAAATGTGAAAGAGAGGGACAGAAAGAGGCAGTGAAAGAGACAGGCAGAAGGAGACATAGATACAGTGTCAGACAGAGAGAGGCCGAGAGAGAGAGAGGGAGAGGAGGAGAGGGAGAGACGGAGAGAGAAAGGGAAAGGGAAAGGGAAGGAGTATATATATAATCGATATAGGCACCCTCTCTATAATTCTCTTAATGAGCTGATATTAGGAGGTTATATAATTTAAAACTTCAATAATAAATAAATTTCAAATATAAAGTGCTCTTAAATGGCTGAATAAAGTATTTACATCAAATGTATAGACTTATAATAGCGGGCCTTTTTGAAACATTTATCGAAAAACTACTGCCCTATTTAGATTTTACGTGCATGTAAATTTCCAGAAATATCCACAATGTTTCTCGTCATCACAATGCTCTCTAGTGAAACACAGAAACGAAAATATTTTTGAATTATTTCAACCACGTAGCATATGCTACTGAACTGCGCTGTTGCTTTCTCCTGTCTGGCAGTCCACCCTCACTGAATGTGCCCTAGTGGTGAACTATTTCGAATGTAAAGGAATTTCTTCCTTGGATCGTTGCCAGTAAGTATGATAAGACGTATATTTTCTTAAGATACTTATTTTCAAATGTTGGGCATTATACACGGGGAGGAGTTCTAAAAAGACGTTTTGCACAGGCAAGACGTTAAGAAAGTATTAAAAGGTAATGAAATACGTATTTTCTATCGTACCATTGGAAACGCAGGGAATATAATATTTGTTTTATTTAGCCAATAAACGGACGTGCAACCTTAATATAGTTACAATAAAAATTTAAGCAATGCGACAGTTATCGTAATTATCAAAAACACTTCTATTTTTTATATAATACCCACATTACACAAAACTCAATACAAAAAGCAAGTTAATTTAATTTCAAATATATTTTTTTTCTTCTTCCTTTCCTTTTCCCGTTTCCACAGGGTTGACGCTAGTGGGGGCGGGCTCATTTGTATTAATTTTCCGCACACTCTATTTTTATTCAGATTTGGCGATGGTTTTACGGCCGGATACCCTTCGTGAGGCCATCCACAGGGGATACACAAGCACATTACATATCACACACAATCGCGAAACACACACAACCATGTCCGAGGGAGGATTCGAATCCCGTCTGCTTCCTCCCACGATCCATCTCTCCGAGATCGTCACGGCACTACTGCTTTAGTGATCTCGGCTACCCGTATCGGCAAATTTCAAATGTAATAAATAGTAAAATAGAAGGAGAAAATATATCACAATTAACAGAAGTTCTTTCATATTTCAGCAATGATCTTCTTAGACAAGTAATTTCCAGTGATCAGTTTATAATGCAACCCTGCTGAGCGAGGTTCTGAGAGAAGAGTGAAGAATTTAATAACAGCTTCTGGTACAGCTGCTTTGACTGCATTTCTGCGACAGTCCCTTCACTTACCACCCACTTCTTTTCACCCGCCCCCTTCCTGTGATCTGCGACATACCTGCTCAAAGCAAAACAGGCTGTATCTTCAATCCCTGTTTTGAAGTCAAGTTACGATCCGCCTCACCATTCAGCAATTCTGATTTATGGTGGAGGAGTATTTCCGAACGCAATCTTTCAAAGAGTGCCAGGCAGCTTTCGGAGAAAAAATTTCATCTAAGACTATTCCGAACAAGAGTACCATATTTCGGTTATTGAAGTGCTATCGCGAGACAGGAGGCGTTTTTGATCGGTCACGCTGTCGCCGAAGTACCTTGCTAACGCAGAAAAACTAGAGGAAGTTCCGCATGTTCCTTCAACTTCCCCGAAAACATCATTATGGAAGCTTCCACAGCAATGTAATCTTTTCTACGGAAGTGCGCATTGTATCACTGAAAAGTAGAAAATGCGTATTGAAAAAGCGGACATCTCAGGAACGTAAGGTTCTTGATCGGGCTGCTCGCATGAGTTACTTCTGTTATTAACTACGACAGTTTTGTAGCAAAGGTCTTGAGGCACTTGATAAAAAGTTTTTTAATGATGAGACTTAATTTCATCTGGGTGAATGTATTAACTAGCAAACCAGTAGACTCTGGGCTACTGAGAGGCCACAGGAAACAGTTAAGAGATCATCGACAACAAAGAAGATTAGAGTATGGTTTGCAATTTCTCGACGCCGAATAATTGGTCCGTGGTTTTGCAAAGAACCAGTAACGGCAGATTCGTATCACATTATATTGAGAAAATTTATTTCCCTCTTGAATAGGATGAAAGAAATTGTTGGTTTCAAAAGGATGGAGTGACATAACAGACTGCAAAGTCGACAATGTAATTTCTGGAAGAGTTCTTTGGAATCAGAATAATTTCATGATGTTTGTGACTCTCTCGTTCACCTTCTTTGCCACCACCAGTTTTTTATCTTTGGGGATGCTTCAAAACTAAAGTTTATGGAAACAGTCCTGCTAATCTCGAAGAGCTCCGATGAAACAGCGAGGAAGCGATTCACGTGATTGACGAAAAAACTTTACATCGTGTTGCAGCACATGTTCTCAAGCAAGTTAATGCTTGTTTGTCAGAGAATGGAGGGTATTTGAACATATTTTTGTGAGGTTGAATTGTTCCAGACACTAATTTTTCTTCAAAATAATTTTCTTTTCTTATTTACCGATTACTAAACTAGCTTTATTATTTTTGTTTGGAGGAAATTTGCAAAACTTTTATCGTTAAGGTGGAAATAATGAGACGAAAAGCAAGGCTGTGATGTGGTGAACTAGTGACTCACTTTCATTGACAATTTAACCAGTGATTATTATGCACTCACTACCAAGCCCGCTCTTTCAAAACAATCTGTATTTCTCAAGTGTCATTATTTCAATAATAATAATAATAATAATAATAATAATAATTATAATAATAATAATAATAATAATAATAATAATAATAATAATAATAATAATAATAATAATAATAATAATAATAATAAATATTTGTTCGACGAATCTGGAATATTAATTTATAAATACTTATTTAAAAGAGCAAATATAAAATATGTGTAAATTTCTTTTAGAATATATATTTGTTCTGAAACTAAAACAAGCAAAGTTTGTTATTAAATCTAAGTGAATGTATGTTTTACCTGGCGAGCGTATTACACTTTTAAACAATTTACGAAAGAATCACTGTTCTTGTCTGGGTAGCATTAGGGGAGACGGGATTAAGCGTACTTCCCGACAGTTTACCTGCTTGAAATCGCTAGCCCCTATGCGACCCCCTCAAACACAGTTGCCAGTGCAATTTACACTGCCTGCTGTGGGTTGCATTTTAAATTGATCACCCGGTAATTATGCTGCATGGTCCACTGAACAAATCAACCCACAATTCATTACAAAAGGCGTTCGTTACCCTTCTGTGGGTACCAAATGACGATTCTCTAAAATTAGTCTTATCCAGAAGCAATGGGCAATTCAATCGATTAGAAATCAGATTGAGAAAGAAAATTGAATCAACGAAGTTTCTCAACGATCTAAGGGATGGTGTACTGACGAGTGTCGATATATAGGGGAATTTATGGTCATTAAATGGATCGGAAAATTCATTCTCTGTTCTGTAAATCTAAAAAAATGCAGAATTGCCTCAATTCTAGAGCAATCCGCATTATCTCGTGAAAACATATTACAGGTGCAAACATTAATATTGGCCTAATAATAAATATTAACATTTTAAAACTAGTCGAGAAAAAATCCAACACAAGTTCGCTTCACGAAATCCAAACTCTGATTAGCCTGTTGCACAGCAATATAAATATACTCCTTGAATGTCATCGTGGAATCAAACTATTCGTGTGAAAACAGCACATACTCCCTCGCATTAATCATAACGGCATTTTTCGAAAATTTAGAGACTTCAACTAAACTGGGACCCGCGTCCCTTCTTCAATCTGTGGAAAAAATATAAAGAAAAAATTTGGAGCGGTTTTAGAGAAAAAATTGTCTACTCAAGGCAAAATTTCACAAAAACTACCCATATTTTAAAAATTTTGAACATAACCTTATTTCACAATCTGTCTTTAAAGAACAGATTTCTTTAAGGAAAAACTCCGTACCTTTTATATTGTAGTAGTAGGAAGATGTCCAAAAAATTGCATTTTTCCAATTTTCGAAAAATCAGGGATCTGAACAAACTCGAGACCTGCACCATTATCTTAAGCGTTCTTTACGCTATCCGAGGACAAAGTTTAATTAAAAAGTTTAGTACCATTTTTGATGAAATGTTAAAATGTTTTTGAGGCTTCATGTAAAGTACTTTCAAAAATCAAAATATACAGTTGAATCTTCCAAAGTTTTGTTCGATCAGATCGATCGGGGATATCAATTTTGGAGAAAATCAGCTAAACGGTTTAGGTTCTAGAGTTGACCAAAGACAGACAGGCACGCATTTTGCTGTCAATCGATTTTTCGATATCAAGGACCCACAAAACATGCATTCGGCTACACCTCGTGTTAGAGAAAGTAATTTACTTTCTATATGTAGTTATTCTCTATATGTAGCAACAGGATTATTCCACTTTTTCGTTTTAACAGGATTGTTGCAATTTTTTAAAATACAGAGTTCAATGAAAATAGGACCAGCATCACTTTTTTTACTGTTCCTCGATAGAAATGAGGAGGAATTTAAAGCAAAAAGTTTGGAGCCGTTTTTGAGAAAATGATCGTTAAAAAATTCATGCAAAATTACGCGAAAAGAACCATATTTTCTAATGATTGCATATGATCTTATTTCAAGATCTGTCTTTCATAAAGAGGTTTCATTAAGGAAGAAAATATCCATCTTCAATATTGTTGATAGATGAAGGCGTCGAGATAAATTTAAATTAAATAAAAAGCAGAGATTTCGATAAAAATGAGACCAGTTCCATTATTTTAAGCGTTTTTATGCAAAGACAAGATTTAATAAAACAATAGGGCTATTTTTCAAAAAAATATGCTTTTTATTAAACCAGGTAATATACAACGTTTCGAGACCGGGTTCGCTTTACCATCAGGTACATGTGTAAAGATGTATTACATAATTATATTTACTATAATGCTAATACTTATTAAAATTTAGTAAACAATTTAAAACATTTTAAATTATCTGACAATAAAATCAAAATCTGTTGTAATTAAATATACATAAGAATAAATTAATCATTTAAATTTTTAGTTTTTATTTACTATTTACTAACTTCAATTATTCATTTATTCTTATGTGGATTTAATTATAATGGACCTTGATTTGATTGTCAGATAATTTAAAGTGTTTTAAATTGTTTACAAAATTTTAATATGTATTACGATTATAGTAAATATAATTATGTAACACATCTTTACAGATGTTCCTGATGATGAGGCAAATCCGGTTTCGAAACGTTGTACATTACTTAGTTTAATAAAAAACAATTTAAGATTATGTGTTACCTTAAATTAAATTTGTTTAAAAAGTTTAGTCTGTTAAAATGAAAGAGGTGTAATAAATAAATCTAATTTTACAATTAAAAAGACAGACAAAATTCAAAATAATATACATTTACCACGGCCGGCCGGACAGAGCAGACGTTTTGTCGTCAAAGGATTTTTCGATATCACGGACCTACAGAACGTGAATTCTGGCTACACACAGAGTTAACGGAAGTAACGTATTGTACATAGGTACAAGATTTATCGATTTTTGCGTTGCAAGAGCCCGGCAATAAGAGCTTTTCTTTCGAGCATTCATCTTTTCTGAGCACACGGGTACTTTCTCTTCTTATGAAGTAAAGTGGGAAAGTATAAATTGATCAATTTATTTCTGACAATCTCTCTCTTATTTACTAGTTAATAAATTATATTAAATTTAAATTATATTTGAATTGTTGGATTTTGCAGTGAAATTTCGTAACTCGAACTTTGTAAGACACATTTTTCTCCATTTTTCTTGATCATGAAGGCAAAATTCTCTATTAATCTACAAGAAAATCCTATAACTTGTAGTAATTCAGGTGCCAGGCAAGCATCTATAACTGCCTCTTTACTCGTAATTGCAGATAATACATTCTGGGAAACTCGTATTTATTTAACACATATAACAATGCTTTACAACATTTTTTGTGGTTTAACTTACAACTAATTTATTTATCATAATTTGTCGAATTATACTATTACGAATTTTTTCTACTCCAGAAATCCTTGCTGCTCTTCATAAAAAATTCATTTTCTTAACTAAATTTTTAATTGTCTTGTCAATTTTATCTTTCTCCACCATACACTATAATATTCGTCACAATAGCTTTGCAAATTTGTAATTTGTTTTTTCCTCAAACTATTTTTGTCCCATAATACTTTATTAAGCATGGAGATGGTGGTTTTATCATTACTTCTGTATGTCTAATGTCTTCATCCTGTTTTGCCTATTTTTGAATTTTGTCTTTCAAATACGAAAATTCTGAACAACCTTTTACTTATACAAAGAAACAAGACAACTTTTGTTCCACGATTATTATTCTAGAATACCGTTTGTAATCAACAGTATTGTTTTCAAACCATTAGATACCAGATATACTACACTTGGTGCTGATTGTTGATCTTCATATTTCCTTTCAATCACTAGTCGTTCAAATGTTATCTTTCTGCTGATTTTAATGGCTTGTGTAGATTAAAAATGTGTAAAATGGCAACGCATCAAAATATCAAAACTGTGGCGTGTGTAGAAAAGGTGAACGTTAACTAAGATGCAAAAATAAAACAGATTTTGCTGTCGAATTTGAAATTCCGGCAAGCACACTGCCGACAGTAATGAACGGAAAAAATATTCAGAAGATGACATCTGGATCTAATTTGAAAAGGAAAAGGACAAGAACCGAATTCACTGATATTGAAATGTGCCTATTAAAATCGTTTAAGCAAACAGTGTCAGTGTAAGCGGTCCGATACTCAAAGAAAAGTGAAATGAATTCGTAAGTTACTCGGGCAAGAAGGATTTAGAACAAGTAAGGGTTGGCTTGTTAAATTAAAATTGAAACATGACATAAATTTAGAAAAGTGTGTGAAAAATGCTTCCGTTCACAGAAATGTCTGCAACGAATGAAAAAATCAGTTGCATGAATTTTTAAAGGTTATCGACCTAAGAACACATTCAATGCTGATGAGGCATCATTTTTCTTGTGTATTCTCAGATTAAAATTACACGTAAGTCTATTTTAAGCCTTTGTGAGTCAAGAGTTTTAATCCGTAATGTCCATAGGGCGAAACAATCGTAATTCGAAGACTTTTCCTTTTCCCTTGCAATACGGTTTATCGAAGTTTGACTAATTGTTTAAAAAGAAAAGGAAGAGCTCGCACAGTAAGTGTTCATAAAGAAAAAAAGCTTTTATAACAAAGGCCAAATAGGAAATTTTCTAACTATCATTAGCGCACGTTTGGTGTAAAAGAATTAAAAACTTCTGAAACATTTGTTACATGATGTTACTGAAAAACAAATATACAGTGAACGTTGCTAAATTGATGGTTGAAAGTTGTTGTAGAACTGTTTTTAATGTTCTACTTTGTTTTTATACCTAGAGTATCTATAGGTCTTTATTTTTCACAGATCGGCAAACAATTCCATCCCCCTGATATAAAAATAACCATTTGAAAACAAAAACAATTTCGACTATGAATAATGATGTTTCGATGATTTGACTGTGAATAAATTTAACAATCATAGAACAATTAACTAATTATATATACAGTCAGTTAACACCTCCGACGCATCAAATGAAACGCATACATTGCACAACAGCATATACTTTCTCGTATTATTAGGAACGGTTATATGAGATGATTAAAAAAATAGATATCTTTACTCTTTTGGCTTTCTTTTACTACCACGCTATGTGCGGTATGCTGGGCAGCAACAACGAGTTCTTAATGTTGTGGAGATTTTAATAAAAAAAGACACTAAATTGTCACATAAACTCAAAATTACTCAAAACTACTGATGTTTTAGGAAAAAGTGAAACTGTTACAATAATCTACTATCCATCTAATATTGAGGAATTCATTACATAAAAAATAAATATCTTTAATACTATATTGCCAGAGAGATGTCGAAAAATGTTGAATTTGAGGGATTTTTGATTGATTGGGACCGTAACAATAACAAGATAGAAAAGCACATTGACATGGAGGAACATCTGGAGCCCACTACTTAACTTTTGATTTTATTGATGTTCTTGGCGTTTGCTATAAATTAATAAATTGATGTAACTAATAATATACATGCGATTTATTTATACACAAAATATTGTTCAATTTCTAGCTCTACGAATCAAGAAATAACCGACCTTCTGGCATCAATATTTGTCTTCAACGACAAAATATATTACAGCTTTCTGTAAGAAAAGTTATCTTCATAACGTAGTAACCCTTCCTGATATAATAATTGAGTAATCCACCGGCTTACGCGGCTCAGACCATCAATCGATATCACTGCAGTACCTCTAACTGGGAAGTCCCAGGATTCGAGTTCCGACAGTGGCAGGATTTTCGACACTAGCTAGAGTTGGGTCGAATTCAGCCGCTATCTGGAGAATTCTTGCAGTCGGCTGCTTTGATCAGTATTTTTCCGTGGTTTCTCCTTTCAACCACTGGCGAATGCCGTAGTAGTACCCTAACAAACGGATCACGGAGCGCGCTCGATCTTTCCTTCCTCTTTCTAGTCCTAACCTCATCCCTTACTTATTCACACCTACACTTACATACACTACACTACCCCATCGGTGTCGGGAGCCTAAGAGCTTGTCCAGGCTCGGGCGATGCCCCGCTGGTTGGAGATGCTTGGTTGGGGAAAAGCGCGCAATCCGGCGTGTAGATCGGCCCTGAATTACGCTAATCATCAGGAGATCACCGTCACCTTCGGCGATAAAAGCAGGCACTACACTTAGGGGCTTAATGACATTAACAGTTAACGCGCCCGGTTGTACTAATCAATCGAGTATCTTGCGTCCGTACGTCCGCCACTCACTGTTAGATCACATCCGGATCACTAAGTGCAGCCAATGTCGTGTCATTCGATTCGTCTCGGTCTGCTGATTTTTTCATCTATCCAGAAGAAGCTAAGAGATTTCTCAAAAACACCTGTTTTTATGTTTTAAACAACTAAAACGCATTTTGGATGACTCACATCCACAGAGGTGACCTGTCAACAACACAATCGATTGGTACAATTCTTAGCCGGTTTCCTCTAGGATGTTCTGGATGAATTCAAGAATAACACGTGTTTTTATGGTTCTAATGCACTTGCGAAAATATTGGTGAAACGCTGTGAAAAACTATACGGCTCGTCACAACTTGATTCATCAGATTGGCGATAAAAAACCTAATTTTATAAATATTTTCTAAAAAACATGTTGGTGGGGATACGAAACTAAGGGGGGGAGGGGGAAGTTTGGGAGAAGTTTTAAAGCCACCTATGGAGGTGAGCAGATTTGATTTCTCTCGTCAAAAGGTATCGATTATCTTCAACCCGATCTATCCAGAATATTTTGGAATGATACTAGTAAAAAATAGGGGTGGGGGTTATGGCATCTACAGTGGTGAAACGCTGCGTATCCATTCCTTCTCAACGTGAATCCTTAGGTCATGATTCAATACATCGACGAGAGTTTTTATTATGTTGACGATAGTTAAAATGTAACGATATACGAATTTTTAAAAAGAGTACTTCTACCAATTCTTTTTTGTGTAACTCTGTTTCTGAAAGTAGATGAGCAGGACAACGAACTGTATTATTTTTAAAATTTCTGTTTAATGAACTTGCATAACACATTTTACAATTCTGAACGTGAAAGTAGCTAAGCGAGTCAAACTATACTATACTAAGACAACATAATACGAAGGTTTCCGAAATGTTTTCTAAATGTTCCGTTTGCGGGTGAATAGTCAGAAAAAATTTACCCATATCAAAGACGCTGTAATTACTCAAATTATAACAAACATTTGTGAAAAATGCACAATATTTTGTAGAAAAAAAACACATAATAAACAATATGAATAATGTTTTGATTTCAAAAATTGAAACCTATAAAAGCTAAACAAAAGATAGTGGGATTCATCAATGGCTATAGTCATTAGTTGTTTGGTTGGTGAATGTTATTATCCCGGGATGTGGCTGTGTTCCTCGTCTGGATATTGAGATCCGACACCAAGCAAGCCATCGGCTTGCGGGGGATTTTGCCCTTCGCTAAACTACCCCAGCGGTAGCAAATCGCCAGCAGGGACTAACTCTAAACTCCTGACTGGGCTCCCGACAAGTATGCTAATGTAAGGTATGTAAGTGTAGTAATTGTGTGTGTGTGTGTAAGGGGGAAAGATATGACAAGGACGATGAAGTAGAGATCGCTGTCCGTGACTTGTTTGATAGCGTACTGCTCCGGCATTCGCCTGGTATTCATCGCAGAAACCACGGAAAAATATCGATCAGATCACCCAGCCGCTAGAATTTTCCTCCAGACAGCGTATGAATTCGACCCAGCTGTGTTATCGTTAGTGTAAAAAATCCACCACCGTCTGGACTCGAACCCTAGGACATCTCAGTGAAAGTCGCCGCACATCCAGCCCTAATTCGACTAACGCATCAGGTGAGATATTCGCCACGTTTTAATGAAATCGAATTTACGCCATATTATGAAGCCATTGTTGCTTTATTTTAGAAAACAGAAAGACAGAAAGAAAAAAAGAAAGAAAAACTTGAAAATGTCAAGAAGTTCAAGAAAAGTGGAAGGGCAGGCGCGAGAAGTGCAGAAGTTAGACAAGCGGTGATTTTTAACGCCGTCCAACGAAAAGAAGTTTTGAACGATGTTATGGTAACGACACTGTGAGAACTCTGTCATATGTGGATTCATTTACGATATACGAAAATAAATGCCTATTATTTGAAAGACTAAGTCATATGAATATTTATGTGATTTAACTTAAGTGCCCTTTGCATTTTCTTAGTAGTTCTGATTTCTTAAAATACGTTTTGATCATGCGAAATTTCATTTTGGAAGTAATTCAACATATCAAGGTTTGACTGACTTCTTTCACCACAAGATGCAGTCATTGTAATTTAAGAAGGTATATAGAACTATGTCTCCATACTAGTTAATCCAGAGAAATTTCCCTCACCTCTGGACAAAATACGGCGCTTTTCCGTATCGCAGGTGGAGTCCACGCAGGTGAGCCTTTACTTGACACAGACAGATTTTTTTCTTTGAAGGTGCTGCAGGGTGTAGTAATGAAACTGTGAGCAGTGTGGCCTCGAAGCCTGAGGGCGTAAGAAGAAAGAGGCCTACGGCGTTGAACACGCAACACGCGCGTCATAACGCACGCCTTTTTGCCTTGTTTGGCACGCCCACAGGCCTCCGCCAACGCTTCCGCGCACCCGCATGCACGTCCGCCCACGGCCCGACTCCCACGCACGTCACAGCCCCTCCTCGCTCACTCTCCCGCCCTCGCGCTCGCACGGATCCAGCCCCTCCCTCCACGTCACTGTCACTGCGGCCTTCCGTCCGCCTGGCCACTGAAACAATTCTCGCTTCCGCATCTCCTCGTCTCTGTCCACCTTGGTTCTATCCCTGGCTCTGCATCCACTTCGACATTTGCCTTGACTATAACATCGTTTTATTTTTTGCTTTATTACGCCTCCAGTTTTTACTCTTTTGTATCGTGATCGCCACCCCGTTCCCCTCTTTTTGCGTTCTCATTCCATCCATTTTCCGCCTTCATCCCATCTCCCACATTGCTTTCCCCCACGGTCCCTGACATTACCTCCCGTCTTCTCCCCATCTCCTGTGCCTCTCCCCGCTTCCGCCCCCTCGGTTCATTTGCATGCGGGCAGCGCGCGCGCGAGCGCTTCTTACGCGCCCCTTCTGCTAGGCTCGCGCGGGGTGAAGTGGTGCAAGGCGGGGAAGGGCGAGGAAGGGCGAGGAAGGACGAGGAAGGGCGAGGAAGGGCGAGGAAGGGCGAGGAAGGGCGAGGAAGGGCGAGGAAGGGCGAGGAAGGGCGAGGAAGGACGAGGAAGGGCGAGGAAGGGCGAGGAAGGGCGAAGAAGGGCGAGGAAGGGCGGGGAAGGGCGGGGAAGGGCGAGGAAGGGCGAGGTAGGGCGGGGAAGGGCGAGGAAGGGCGGGGAAGGGCGGAGAAGGGCGGGAAATAATTGAGAAAGGAGCAAAAGGGCGGAGAAAAGCGGTAAGGGTTGGAAGTACGGGCAAGGAAATGGAGGGATCAACGGCGGGGAAGGGCAGGGAGGGTGAGAGAGGACAGGAAGGGGCGGGAAAGAGTAAGGAAGGGAAGAGAAGGGAGGGAAGAGCATGGAAGGGCGGGAAAGGTCGTGCGAAGGCTGGGAAGACAAAGGAACGGCAGGAAAGGACGGAGAAAGGTGGGGAGAGGCAGGAGGGGCGGGGAGAGCGGGAAAGGATGTGAAAGGATGGAAATGAATGAGAAAGAAAGGGGAAGCGCGGGGCAGGCGAGGTTAGTGGAGGCGGGTTGACGGAGTGAAGCTGGGGCGTCGCGACGCGTCGTGGAGAGGCGAGGCGCCGCGACGCAGCCAGTGCCCCCGCCAACCGTCTTCCCGCGCGCCGCCGGCGCCCTGCTGCCACTGTCACGCGACTGGCACAAGGAGGGCTCCACACGGGAACACCAGCTACCGTAGAGTGCACGTGGGAACAAAAAAATATGAAGCTTCGATTTGGGTAACGAGGAAGCGTACTTCATAATCAAAACAACTCGACGGTCATGATACACGCATCAAAAAATAAATATTTCCTCGGAAATGTTTTTGAATTGAGTGTTCTGTTTCAATATTTGTTTTTATGAAATTTGACGGTAAGGATGATGTCTGGGAGTAATTTGCTATGTCAGCCCCAAGTGAAAATTGGACCATTAAACCCCTTGCCGTGAGGTCACAGGTGACAAATATGAACACCCGAAGAAACGAGACCGCGTACTGCAAGGAACACGCACTTGCACGAAAAGAAATCAAACAGAAGATTTTCTTCGGTCAAAGTTAGAGCCCGAGGAAGAACCTTTACATCCTCTCAGCAACCAAATTTTCACATTCCAAGAAGTGTGAGTGCCCTCCAGGCACGTCAAACTACGCTCGCACGAGCTACTAGCTCACCTGGGAAGCCCGGCGCTCTTGCAAGCACAGGCAACTTCCCCTGACTCCCCTCTTATTTCCACTGCAAATCCAGAAAGGGGTGTACACGCGCAAGCTGTAGCAGGGAAGCTAGTGAGTACGAAGCATGCTCAAAATACGCTAGCGACGGTGCGCCCGTGCGTGTGTGGCTTGGTGCAAGAAGGATCAATGTAAATATCCAAAGCTTGTTTTGGGTACATCATCGAAATGACAAAACAATCGTAGACCAATGTAAATCAATGTGAAATTAGGAGATAGGATCAACTTTTGACTTCGTTCTTTCTAACACTAAAAGAGGAGATCTTAGAAAACGAGACTAGTGCCAATTTTTTAGCATCATTTCATCCACACGAGGACAAAATTTAAAGAAAAGAAGTGAAGCGGATTTTGACAAAAATGTTTCAAAAAAATTAAAATTGCCGATATTTCGCGCAAAATTACACAAAAATTACTCTTGTTTCGAAAAATTGAACGTGAATTTACTTCAAAATTTGTCTTTAAAGAACAGATTTTATCAAGGATCTTTATCTTCAATTTTACAACCTTTATCATCAACCTTTATCTTCAATATTGTAGTTGTAGAAAGACACCCCAAAAAATTGCACTTGAGCTATTTTTGAATCATCAGGTATTTCAACGAATACGAGACTTGAATCATTCTCTTAAGCGTTTTTTACGCTATCCGAGGGCAAAGTTTAATCAAGAAATTCGAGTTATTGTTTAGGAAAGTATGAAAATGTTTCTCAAGCTTCATGCAAGTATCCTCAAAAATCAAAATATTCGTTTGAAACTCCCAAAGCCATGAGTTTTTTCCGATAGACCGGGTAATATCAATTTTGGACACTCACAGAGTCGGAGTCAGAGACAAACATTCACAGGCAGACAGAGAGCCAGTGCAATGTGTTTTCGAGATCAGATTTTAAGGCAAAATTTCTCTCTTCAATTTTGTAGTCTTGAAATGTCAACTTTTTGCAATTTGTGCACTTTTCGAAAACACGAAGAGTTAGATGTTATTTAAAGGACAAAGGTCACTCTCGTATCATGTTTTATAAATTCTGATGGGAAAAATAAGGATGCAGGGAACTTGCAAAGAAAATTTCTGGGATTTGAAACAGCAATTAAGAAATCAAAATTTGTAATAAATTGCTACTTTGAATTCACAGTTATTTCCCAATTCAACAAGAAAAGTTTGGTAATGGCAAAGGTGACGACGAGGACATAAACAATTTTGATTGTTCATTGTCATGATTAAAACCTGTACATTTTAATTAATTACATAATGGCGATATGGTTAAGCGTATATCAGTATAAAAATTAAATTTCATATTAAATGAAAATATTGAAATCATTTCTAAATTCCTCAGCTAAACACACATGTGTGATTAACCATAAAGTCATTAATTATGTACTAAATTACGTGTTAAATTATATATTAATTACGGAAAATTCCTTTGTGTTCAGTCAATATACACCACTATATTCGGTCGATTTACATAGTTGCTATGCATATCGTGGAAATAGTTCGTTTAGATCAATGATGAGAATATCAATTTTGGAGAAAATCATCTGAATAGCTTTGCCGTCAATTGATTTTTCGGTATCAAGGACTCAGGAAACACGGATTCTGACTACACCTTGTGTTTGAGGAAGTAATTTACTATACACTGAGACTAGATTTACTCACTTTTCTGTTTCCAGAGTCCGGACGAAGAGTTATTCTATCGAAAATTCATTTTCCGGTGCACGATTACAATACTTTCTCTTTACGAAGGAGAGCTGGAAACTAAAAATAATAGGCGTAACTCGTACGAAAGTGCGTGGCGTCCTGCATTCAAACTCTGTTTGAGCCACTAAGTCAAATTGAGACTGGACTCAGTTTCTATCATCGCTTCGTCCGACGTCATTCGTATACTAATCACATTCTGTTGTATATCTATGTTCTATATAATATACCATTTCTATATAACTATATCAGTGCAATTTGTGATGAACGCTTTTGTGCAATTGTAACGAATCCAGTGAACTTTATTTAAAAGATATAATCTCTTGAAAACATTGTAATTTGTAAACGTACGTGATGTACCCACCGTCACGAATACGTCTGTATCCTCCGGTATGTGGCGCTACGCATAACTTGCGAGCCAGACGAATTCAACCAACTCGTGAACCATCCTTCAAACTCGATACCAAGTGGAAGATGGAATGAATAATAAAACCTATTCCTCGTGTATATTTCGATGGCGAAGACGGCAGCGTGGGTTGGAGCTCGTGATTGGTGCACACAGCCGTAGGCGAAATCAAGGTGCAGGCGCAACCAGGTTTCCTACCGTAACATCATAGATTACTTTGTATGAACGAACACAGCATGAAAGGACTCCCCAAATTAATTTGAGTATATGAGGATCAAAACCCATCTAGTACAGATCATACTTTCTTGCATTATTTGTAACTGCTACGCCATATTATAATATTACATTAATTTGGAAAAGTTTTCCAGTAATTATATTTTCTTCGCTTATATTTGAACACACATCCTTCAGAATTAGTATACATTCCACGTTTCCCCCATCCCGCCAGCCTACTAACGACACTAAATCTTTCCGTCGCATTAAAAAGAGTTGAGCATTTGCATTTGCATTTGCAAGTTTAAACTAAAGCTACAAATTCTTTCGCATTTTTTTAACTTTTGCAGTTTTTGAATGTTTAGAGAATTTAACGAAAATGAGACCTACCCCATTCTTTTAAGCGCCCTTTCTTGTATTTGTAGAGAGTTCAAGAAAAAAATTGGAAGGGGATTTTGAGAAAATGCTTTTTACTTTCTCGCATACATACGTAATATACGCAGTATAGAGAAAGTTATGTAATGCTGCGGAAAATATATTTCGAGATTTCCATGGAAATACACATTTTGGGGGTCTCCTGATACCGAAAATATGTTTCTTTTCAAAATGTCCGTCCGTCCGTCCGTCCGTCCGTCTGTGATCACTACTAGCGCCTAAACCATCTGAACGATTTTTCCAAATTGAAGAATCCCAACTCGATCTGGTTGTAGTTGAAGCTTTGAAGCTTTGAAACTCTGAAAAACATTTTTAAAATTTGGGGGTACTTTACATGAAGCCCCCCGACATTTTCAAAATTTTCTGAAAAACGGCTTCAAATTTTTTCTTTAAATTTATTGTAAAAATAGAGTAAAATACACGTATAAAGGTAGCGTAGGTCCGATTTTCACCGTTTACTATGAATTTTTGAAAATCGCATAAGTTTTAATTTTTTTCGGCATCTTCTTTGAGCTAAAAATTTGAAGACAAACCTTCCTTTCAAATTAAATTTGTTGCCCATCAATAGTTTTTTCAGTAGGGTCATGTAAACTTTTTTGAAAATTTTAGTAGTTTTCGTGCAATAGAGCATGAAATATTTGCAATTTTAAAAAATTACAAAAACCAGCTTTTTCAAAAACGGCTCCACATGTTTTCTTTACATTTTTGGTAGAGGGAGTACCAAATGCACCTTATCCGATGACATAAACACCGTATTGCGCTATTCTTTTGTTTTTGTTTCAAAACTTACAAAAATGTTTTTTTTTACTTCTGTCTCACGTCGGTAATATTTACATTAGAGGCGATTACTTTTCATTATTATATTTGAGTATATGTACTTTAAGTAATGTCAAATAGAGTTTCTCGAAAATTCAACAGTTTTCTGTAAAAATGTGCTCAAATTTCCACATTTGCAGAAACGTTCAAACGCCATTTTCTCAAAAATGGCTTCAAATTGTTTCTTCAAATTTTTCCACATAGTACTTATTGTACTGATTAATAGGACGTAAAGTTTATTTTTCTGTTTTCTTTTGTTTTTTCAAAAACTACACAAAGATAATTTTTTTAAATATCTCTCACGCCATTAATATGCACATTTCCATCGCTTTGAACGTTATTACATTTGTGAGTGGAAGTGCTTCAAAGGACGTCTAATGTCTTTTTTCGAAAACTCAATAGATTCCTGTGAAAAAGAGCTTCAAATTTCGCATTTACAGTAATGACGAATCGCTATTCTCTTAAGCACGGCTTCAAAATTTTCGATGCAAATTTCTATTTTGGGCGAGGTTTTTACTCTTCTTTAGTATTCTTGAAGTAATATTTCGGTTGTATTGTTTGAAAAGCAAAACTTAGTGATAATAATATATGTACTTTGGGCGACGATAGATGGTAGCTGGCCAAAGAATGTAATAAGACCTGAAAGCCAAGTGAAATCGTTTCTGCTCTATTACTGTTTCTATACAATTATAGACTATACTGAGCATCACAAGGAAAGTAACATTAATTTTAACAGTGATAGTTAATGTGTTATTTACCATTGGACTGTATAATTCTAAACAATATGTAACAAGTATTGTATCGCAGCTTCTGGGTCAATGACTCCCATCTCGATCAGGTTTTTCTTCCAGTTTCCCTGATCCATGGAGCAAATGCTGAGATGGCCCCTTGCTTTGCTTCTGGACATAAATATAACTTCATTATCTGTGCACGTCTTCTAGAATTCAGTGAGAAATATAGTTATTCAAATTATCGTTTCCATGTTGTCGCGGCAGGAAGAATTATTCCGAAGGACAACATGGGTAAGAGCCCAAAATTTATTGCTTATTTGTCCTTGAAAATAGATTTTTATTACATGGGAGCTTGCTTCTTTTTTCCCCTCTTCATTCATTCAAAATTCAAGTAGTATATGACTTAGTGTAGGGATCACAGAATTTTGAAAATGTGCACACAATTCACTTCTCCCCATAACACGTAATACACAGTTTTAACTGTTTTTTTGACGTAAAATAAATAAAGCCAGACCACATCAAGGAAATTAGAAACATTTTCTACGAGAAAGTCTGTGCCATTCTGTAACACCTCTAGTTTTTTTTAAGAAATTACCGTAACTGCAAGCAGACACTAAGCGATAATTACTCGTTTTTTAAAAAAAGTGTTAATAACATTTTTTAAAAGGCTGGTGTTTTAGAACAGATTTCTTTAAATATAATTAACTCTATCTTCAATTTAGTGGTTTTGAAACGTTAACATTTGCAATTTTCGAATATACGAGGAGTTCACCGGAAATAGGAGCAGCAACATTTTTTATCGTCCTATGCTGCATAGGAGGAAAAAATGTACAGAAGCATTTGATTGAAGAGAAAGGATTGAAGAGAAAGGACAGAAGATTGGAGCTGTTTTTTATAAAATAATTGTTTAAAAATTGCTTAAATTTCGCGAATACTACTCACGGTTTAAAAAAAAGTGCATACTTTATTTCAATATCTGACTTCCCATAAGAGATTTTATTACAGAAAAAATAACTACCTTCAATATTGTCGTATGAAACGACAAAAAAATTAATTTTTGCAACTTTCGAAAAATTACGGATTTCAACGAAAATCAGGTCTGTACCATTCTTTTTAAGCCTTTTACAGTATTAGAAGAGAAAGTTCATTTAAAAAAATCCAACCTCTTTTGAGAAAAGTTTGAAAATATTGTTGAAGCTTCATGGTAAGTACCGCCAGAAACTGAAATATCCGTTTCAAACTCAGAGGGCCTCGAGTTCCTTCAAATCGATAGCGAAATATCAATTTTGGAGAATATCGGCTGAACGTTTTCGCGCCAGCGATGGATGGCCACCTGCGGAAAGACGCCGAGGAAACAAACGTTTTGCCGACAATGAAGTGAATTTTTCGGTATCAAGGACCCACGAATCACGGATTCTGACTAGAAGGCGTATTAGAGTAATTTACTTACAAGATTTATCCACTTTTTCGTTACCAGGGTCTAACAACATGAGTTTCTTCGTCGAAAATTTGTCGTTTTGAGGCGCACGATTTTTAGTTTCTCGATACCGCGATAGAAAGTTATGTAATGCTGCAATAGAAAATGGCGAATTGTCGGCAGAAAACTCTTATATTAGGGCCCTGGAAACAAAAAAAGGGGATAAGTCTATATGGTAAATTTATAAAAAAATCCTCTAACACATGGTGTAGCCAGAATACATGTTTATGGGTTCTTGATACCAAAAACATGATTAACGTCTGTTCATCTGTCCGTCTGTCCGTCCGTCTGTCCGTCAGTCTGTATATCCGTCTGTCTGTCCGTCTGTCTGTCTGTGCTAGTGGCTAAACCGTTCAGCCGATTTTCTTCAAAATTAATATTCCCCCATCGATCTGGCTGTCACGGCTTCTTGAATTTGACACCTATATTTTAATTTTGGAGGTGCTCTACATCAGGCCGCTGGGACACTTTCAAAATTTACAAAATAATGGCTCGAACGGTTTTTATTAAACTTTGTTATTGGATAGTGTGAAGGACTCTTAAGAGAATGGTGCAGGTCTAATGTTCATTGAAATCCCTAATTTTTCAAAAATTCAATATTTATTCAGCGTCTTCCTACTACTACAATTATGAAGATAAACATTTGTTGATGAAATGTGTTCATGAAAATCATCCCAAAATAATATCATGTTCAAGTTGTCAAAATCATGAGTATTTTTTGTAAAATATTGGGTTAAACTTGAGCAATGTTTATTTTCTTTAAATCATATTTTCTTAAAAACGGCACAAAATTTTTGATAAAATTTAGACCATAGAAATAGTAAAGGGCGTTTAAGAGAATCGTGTTCATTGAAACGCAGATTTATCAAAAAAAAATTAAAAAATTAAAATTTAGGCGTCTTTGTACAACTACAATTGTGAAGATACAAATCTCTTTCAGAATGAAATGTGTTTATGAAAAACAGTTCTTGAAATAACGTGATGTTAAATTTTTGGAAAATATGAGTATTAATTATGAGTAATTTGGCGTCGAAATAATCCGACCGCTTCAAAAACCCTGCGCTTCGTGAACTAATTTTAGACGTGTTTTGAAGCAGCTGAATCTTACGTAAGTTAGAATGTGTATATTATTTCTTACTTATCTGTTCGTTTCTTACATTCGAGGTTTTTATAAGTTTACAAATTAATATTTTAAAAACTATTTAAAACCTAATTGAAATATATGAAATAAAAATTGCTCGCTCTCAGCGAATATATTGGAATGCAACAATAGCACTCTGTGTTGCGACCCGCGAATTTCTGTGAATTACGTCTCAATGCTGTGACATGATTTCACTGTATGAAAAGCAGTTATAATTATCAATTTTGTGGTGACATTTGCTTGAAAATATTTAGTTTTCGCACCAAAAGTTCCACCATTTGTAGTGTGTTTTACAAAAAAATGACGACTGAGATATGTTAATTCGGAGACAAATTAAGCAATAAATAATATTGCATAACCGTTACTAAAGGCGACAAAGTACGACCTGTTTTAGCACCACTAGTTCTTACTTAGTTATGGCGACGGAGTGAAAATAAGTCTAAATTTATTTTCACAATTTTTAAGCTAGATCTAAAAATATAAATCTATTTTGTTATGAACTACTTATGGAAGCGTTCACAGTGTTCTCGTCCATATAAGATGGAAACGACAGTCAAAAGTTGAACTCGATCCTACGGCTCAGTGTTGCCACTTGCTCCTGGCATTTTATAACAATTTTAATGCAGATAACATGTATGAGGATGAAATATTTCGGGAAAGCTGAAATACAAACATTTATATCGTTCATTTACCCTACTTTGTGGATGATTTAAAACGAAGAATTGTTTGAAATACGCCTTTTATATTTTACGATATTATTGTATATAATAATAATAATAATAATAATAATAATAATAATAATAATAATACTATTAAACTACTGTGATATAATATTTAAATTTCAAATATTTATTTAAAGTAAAAAAAATTAATAAAATCTGTATGTGACGTGTGGAGAGCAAAGTGCAATCTCGTTTCTTCGATATTCGAAATACCTAGTCTCATTTACAGACTATATTTAGTTACGAAGTAGAATTACGAATAAGGGTGCTCACGAGCGTTTTGAAATTTGCTAACAAGAATTTCTGGCACTTAGTAAAAACTGTTCGCCCAAGGCAATGGAGCTACAAATTTAATTTCATAATACTGCAGTCGAAACACCTATACTCTCCACTCCTCCCTTATCTCGCTCATAAAGCTCAATTAAATGGAGTATCAGCACAGCTAAATATTTATTGGTATTAAAAACTAAGAAATGAATAGTACAGAATTAATTCGATCTTTCCCTTTCAATTAAATTGCGTGTTCAATGACCGGAACCAATTCTTGGCCACGACCAATTCAACTTCAACGTCGAGTAGGAAATGCGTTAGCGCCCATGGTTCCACTGCATATACGCATGAAATCGGAAACGAATTTTCGAAGGGCAGGGTTTCACCCCTGCGTTAACATAAAACATCAATTGAAATATAGCAATACTAGGTTTATACTTAGTAATGTAAAATGGATTCATAAAAATGGCATTCGTCTCATTTTTTGAAATCATTAATTTTTTAAAAATTGCAAAAGTTCAAATTTTTCTCGGATTCTTCCCACTCTACTGAAGAAACATATTTTTTCGTCAACGAAATATTTTCTTCAAAGACAGATCTTTAAATAAGGACATATACATTTTTCGAAAAATGAGTTGTGTTCGCGTAACTGCGAAAAATTTAGGTAATTTTTAAACAATTATTTTCTTAAAAACGGCTCACAAATGTTTTTTTTTATTTTCTCATTATATGAATCAAAGGACAATAAAAAATGCTGTTTTTCTCATATCCGGCAAACCATCTAAGTTTTCGAAAATTGCAAAAATTTAACATTGCAAAATTTCAATATCGATGATATAGATAATTATCTTACATAAAATCTATTTTAAAAAACGAGATATTGAAAAATGATCATGTATGATTATTTGTAAAAACAAGAAGTTTTTGCGTATTTTCTGCTTGAAGTTATTGCAAATTATAAAAAAAAACATTTTATGAAAATTCGCACCAAAATTTTGTTACATACAATTTTAACACTTCATTGACAAATTAAATTAAATCAAACACTCAACGACGGATCGTCATTTAGATACTCTGTATAGACTCGCTGATTCCCAAGAGCATATTTGCGTTGTGTGAAAGAATTTGGAGAGCAGTGTGTGATTTTTACAAATCGTACTGCTGGAAATACGACGACTAGAGAAAGAAAAGGAGAAAATCTCCTTAAGCCGCTCGACTGTTAGCAAGAATTCAGTCGCTGTCTGGAGAATTCTGGCTGCTGGCTGCTCCGATCGGTAGTTTTCCATGGTTTCTCCGATCAATACCAGGCAAATGCCGGAGCAGTACCCTAACAAACGGCCAAGGACCGCGTGCGATTTTTCCTTCCTCTTTTTTCTCCCATCCTACCCCTTATACACACTTATACTTACATGCATTACACTACCACACATGCTGGGAGACCACGCGGGAGCTTAGAGCTTGTGCCGGCTGGGGCGGTGCCCCGCTGAGGGGCACCCTCAACCGCCTGGTTGAGGATAACCCCCTTAAGCAGATGTTGAATCGGCGCTGGGTCTCGACATCCTGCGGGGGAAGTCACCGGCACCTCCCGACGGAAAACATGCAGTAGACTCACGGGACTAATGACCTTAACAGTTAACGCTCCCGACATCACTAATAATCAATCAATATCACTATTACGCAGATAAATCAGATTCGTCATGTAACTGAATGACCACGAAATAATGCCAATAGGCGGTTTCGTGGGGATGATGTAGGAGTGAATAAAAAGTGTTGCTTTTGGTGAGTAAAAACTCACACGCTGAGTGGAGCGGTCTACCCAGTGTCCTTTGAAGTTTCTCACGTTTTCTCGTGAAGACACTTTGCCGTAAACCAATTTCTCAGTATCAAGGAGGCACAAAACGTGGATTCACACAGCACAACGTGTTAGACATTTGCAACATGCAGGAACAAGATTTATCTACTTTTCTGCTATTAGGGCCCCACAATACGGTTTATATTACGAAAAATCGCCATTTACCGTTACGGGATTACAATACCTTCTCTTTACTACATAAGCACGTAGTAGGCGGATGTAAAATGTACCATAATTCGGACTCTACATTAGTGTTGATCTGGGTAAAATAATTAAGTCTTCATCGTGGTTTTCCGCAATTTTCGACTCTTTATGCACAAAATGCTAAAGGCCCATTTGCTTCTAAACAATAAATAAAGCATTCTTCCCTTCAATTTCATCTGCTGTTTTTTGCCATGTGTAACGTAGATATAAGTAATTGCCGTTTGCCACAAAACAAATGTTTGACAGGTACTTTTGGGCAATATTTCGTGATGGTTTCAGAATAATTTTTACATTTCCTTGTTTTCTCCTTCATTCATCAATTTTGTGGGCTTGCTATTAACTTGAAAAACGTGTACGCTCTAAAATTACCACTCCTTCCTAGATGGCTTAGGGCCCTGCAAACGACACGCATTCAATCGCCTGGTAATTGTGGTACTACCCGGAGAGCTGACAAGCTACAGAAAAAGCATTGCTTGTTAGATGCCGCAGCGGGTGCCGCATTCGCAAGGCAGGAGCGTCTGCGCAGATGGAATTGCAGAGGGCGATGACTGCGTGTTCGC
The DNA here is from genome assembly GCA_011170035.1 of Teleogryllus occipitalis. Classification (NCBI taxonomy): domain Eukaryota; kingdom Metazoa; phylum Arthropoda; class Insecta; order Orthoptera; family Gryllidae; genus Teleogryllus; species Teleogryllus occipitalis. Next base: position 167,372 of record BLKR01002567.1, read on the forward strand.
CTACACACAGTGGGCCAGAATGAGCTAAGACGCGTCCATGGGATTTCGTGTGTAATGCTGTGAAAATGGCGTGCACGTTATTGTGTGACACAGTTATTTACTTTAGAATCTCAATTATGAGATATTTTTAAGAATTTGCAAGCTACAGATAACGCCACTCTCATTCTGTGATCTCAGATGTCTCAGAATAAATGTGACAAACTTCTAGGGATGAGGATTATCACTGTTTTGCGAATGAACATTTTAGGGTTGTGGGAAATCTCAGTTACGTATATGACACTTTCCCCGGACTGGTATGCAAACTATCCTGAAGTTAATGTTACGCAGGTGCACGAAATGTATTTGCCGAACATCAGTGCACGATAAGTTGCGTACCAATCAGGGGCAAATGTTGAAATATTTAACTTCGTTATGAATTTTCCTTGCATGTGTTGATGGTAAAAATGGATGAACTTCGACCCATCTAAAAACCCCTAGAAGCTTGTAACATTTATTCTGCGACATCCTGTGTAGTAAACGGGCAACTGGCTTGTGTTCATCCGTCTGTTCGTCCGTCACTTACGCTTACATCTGTCTCGATTGACGGTTGGGGGCAAATGATGTGACATTCCTGAGTGAAGAAACTGACCACGTTCCCGGATCCATTTTGAATATTTGAAGATAACTTTCGAAAAAAGTTTTTTTGAGATGAACAACACTTGAAATACGTTTAGGGGATTTTAAGGCACATACAGAGATGATGAGAGATTATCCCCAATTCGACTTATGTCGAGCAAAAAACCTTTGGTATTATTGTTACGCTTTAGTGAATCCTGAAAAAAATCTAGAAAGAACATGTTTTAGTGGCCTTCAAGGCAACTGCACTGCTGAAACGTTGTAAATCACTATATGGCCTTCTGGCACACCGTGATTCCTTAGGACATGATTTATTCGATTGACGATCGTGCTAGTTAAATCTAGTAATTATACAATAAAACATACACATTTGAAAAATGCACCTTTAGAGAAATTTTTCAAGGATCTCTCTTCGCCCGAGTGTAGGCAAGCGAGGGCATTGTATTGCATTTACAATTTCTTTTTTCTTATGAATTCGCATACCAGAAATTAAAGAATTTAACCCCCAAAGTACCAGCCGGAGATCCCACGCTAAATAGTATTTGCTTATTTCTTTATATTTTTATACAGATTTCAGTGGCTGTTTGGAATTTTCAATTAATAAATATGATATGATAAATGATATGATAAATATGATGATGATAAAACATTACATGTATTGTATAACCTGTGTATAATTTTTGAACATTTAACCTTCCCGAAATCAGGGATTTTAATAACTTTATTTGGTAATGAGCAATACATAGCTGTAATTGGTTTCGGGAATCAAAAGTAACTTGAATGTTCATTGTCTGAAATTACTTCTAAACATTAGACAAAATGAAAAAATAATAATTCAACGTAACATTAATTTGTAATGTTTTAATGTGACATGATAAAATAATCATGAAACTATTATTAGAAATATCTTAGAATACCACTTTATGTTCTTTTTAACTTTTCGCAAGGTAAATTAATTTATAGATTAACTAGCAAGACATTTCAATTTATTATTTTTACTAACGTTTAAGAGTGTCAGGAGTCCACCTCACAAGCTTGATTAAGTTATTGGCAGTTGAACTTATATTTTCAAACTATTTAAGATGTACTATGATGTACTAAGATGTAAAAGAAACAAAATTTCATGAAACGAATACGAAACAACAGGAAATGCAAATCTAAAACCTCGTATATTGTATCTTCATAGCAAGTTGTTAGCTATTAAACACAAACACACAATTTTAGGAACTAGTAGTGCAACAACATCACACACTTTCTCGCATTATTTGCAACGGTTACGCAATGGTGTAATACTATTAAATCTGCAAAAGTGTTCCAAACCAACATACATTTTTTCCAATGCTGGAATTCAAACTCACGTTCTTAAATTTAGAATGGCATTCACACCACCACCCTTCCAAGTAAATTTAGCCTTCCTAACGCTTTAAAAACGAAGTTGAAAATTTGCATTTCCAATTGTCAAAAATTCAAAAATGTTCATCACATTATTTCAAGACTGAGTTTCAAAGAACAGACTTCATGAAGGGACAATTCTATATTTAATACTGGTTGTAGAAACATGGCGGCAAATTTTAACTTTGCAATTTTGGGGAAAAAATTGAAGTCATGTTTTAAAAATTTTCTTAAATTGAAGAAAAAACTACGTAAAATCTACTCATACTTTCACAAACTTGTAAGCGGCAATTTGTAGAATATATTTCAATAAAAAAATATCTTCAGTATTGTAGTTTTAGGAAGACGCCAAAAAGTTCTTGACCTTTTGCAAGTTTCGAAAATTCAGTGTGCTTAAAATATGATCTGCGTCGTTTGTCGTCTCCGAAGAAAAACCTTCATTCACAGATTTTGAGTAATTTTTGAGAAAATTTTTAAACAGGTTCAATGTGCTTCAAAAACCTAAAAAAATCAAGCTAACCTTTTGACATTCGCAGGGCTTAGAGTTCAGCCAGATCGATCAGGAAATGTCAGTTATCGAGAAAATCGCCTGAATCGTTTAGGGCCATGTGTTGACACACGGATTGTCGGTATGTCAGAAATTTACAAACGAAGCACTTCAGTCTTGCAAACAATATACCAAGTATAATATTCTAAAAATCACACAACCAAACTCTTATGAGAAAACGTGGTGTAAACGTTCGCAGGCGTAGCTTAGTGGTAATCACCCTAGTTACCAACTCTATATGAGGAAACTATAATATTGAGAATATTGTAATAATTTTTAACGTCTTCTAGACTGCTTTTCCATATTATAGTTATTTTGATATTAGTAATAAAACCGTTTGTTAATATCTACATCTTGTGTGTGAAATAATTTCGTTCACAAAATTCATAGGGTGAAGTCGTCAATGCTACGTGCTCGCTAGAAATGGTAGCAAGCGAAGGTGGCCCTTGCGGATGACCTTAATCTTCAAACCCGCCACGTGAAAAATAGATGTTCTGGCATTATAAACTTTTTCAAAATTGACATTTTCATAATCGCGGGCGCCCGCAGATGCATTTTAGCTTGAAATATAGATATTTCAATGTGCTGTTTTCCTAAAACACACAACTTGGCACTACGAGATAGAAAAATATCCAATTTTTTAAAGTGACACCAAACTTCCGAGTGTAACCACATGGTGAGTATTTTTATTGAGCTTAATATTCAGTTTCAAATGCTTTTTTCTTATAAAATTCGCGATCTCAAGGTGACATAAAACTTCAAGTAGGATGAAAAACCCCTAAAAAGCTTAAATAACCAGATGTCTTGCCATAACCACAAAATGGTTTTTCCTCCGTACGCGAGCCTTTCAGCCAATTTTAGCCCACTGTGCGGGGCGGAGGGTGGCGGAGGGTGGCGGCAGTAGTGGTTGGAGGGGGGGGCGTCGGGAGTGGCGTCGCGGCGTCGATGAGGCGTCGCGGCGAGCGTGGCCGGAAAGGCGATGCGCAAGCCACGTCTCGGAAGAAGTCGGCGTTCGTTTGTTACTTCCTGGTTTGAATCTGGATGAGAAGTTGATTCTGCCATTGTTCGCCTCTTGCTGGTGCGCGGGGATGCGAAAGGGCGGGCGAGAGGGGGCGGGGTGGGCGCGCTGCGGCCGCGGCGGCATCAAATCGAGTTGGCCGCCCGTCGAGCACGACGCCGGGGGGAGGGGGGCGACAGGGGAGGCGCGAACGGTGACAGCGGCAACGGCCACGGCCACGGCCACGAGCTCTTCCGAGCTGCGCAGGGCTTCGGAACTCTCCATCAAAATCGGAGACAAAGCTGGAGGGTGCCAGTGTCGCCGGGTACAGCTGCAGGTTAGACTCGCCAACTTCTGCACATAAATATTGGCTAATTGGTGAGAAATACGAAAAGTGTCTCCCTAATGTTCAATTATTCATATTTTACTGTGTGATAACTTTGTGATTTATATGATACTGTGTGTTTAACCTCTCATTAAGCATCTGTGAACAATCCAGTGGTATATGTAGTAGCATTGTACTCATTTATGAACTTCAACTGTTATTTGTCAATCCAGAAATTTGGCGCACCAACAAGTGGTGCTACAGAATGGCACAGACTTTCTTGTATTAAAGTTTTCTAATTCCCTTGGTGTGGACTGGTTTTACGGTTTTGCTCCATCCTCTTGCCAGCCGTCTCGCCCTTAGTACATGTTTATATTTTTTTTTCAAATTTTCGGTTTCCTAATAGTAGAACCGAAATATTACTTCAAGAATATTAAAGAAGAGTAAAATCTCGTACTAAATAGAAAGCCGTTTTTAAGAAAATGGCGATTAAGCATTACTGTAAATGCGAAATTTGACGTTCTTTTTCACATGAATCTATTGAGTTTTCAAGTACCTTAATTTACAGTCATTCAAAGCACTTCCACTTACAAATGCTATAATGTAAACAAATCTATGGAAATGTGCATATTAATGGCGTGAGAAATATTTCAAAAATATAAATTTGTTTAATTAAAAAACACAAGAATACACCAAAATGAACTTTAATATTAATCAGTGCAATTAGCACTATCCATTAGAAAAGTTTGAAGAAATAATTTGGGGCCATTTCTGAAAAATGGCGTTTGAGCGTTTCTGAAAAAGCGGAATTTTGAGCTCATTTTAACAAAAATCTCTTGATTTTTCGAGAAACTTCATTTGACATTATTTAAAGTACGTATATTCAAATCACCTCTAATGTAAATATTACCGACGTCAGAGAAAAGTCAAAAAATTACGCTTTTGTGATAAAAAACAGAAACAACAAAAGAATAGAGCGATATGGCGTTTATGTCATCGCATAAGGTACATTTGGCACTACCCGTACCAAAAATTTAAAGGAAAAATTGGAGCCGGTTTTTGAGAAAATCTTATTAATGTTATTTTTTTAAATTGCAAATATTGCACGCCCTGTTGGATGAAAACTACTAAAATTTTCAAAACAATGTACATGATCTTGATGACAAAACTAATTATGAAGAACGAATTTCATTCAAGGGAAAAATCTGCATATTTCATTTTGTACTTGTATGAAGAAGCCAAAAAATTAAACTTTTTCAATTTTCAGAGTTAATCGTAAAAATGGGATCTATGCCACCCTTATAAGTGTATTCTACCCTATTCTTACAAGAATTTTAAACAACAAATTTGGATCTGATTTTGAGAAAATTTTGGAAATGTCCGGGTGGCTTAATGTAAAGTACCCCCAAATTTTAAAGAATGTTTTTCAAAATTTCAGAGCTTCAAGTAGAGCCAGATATACAGTGATTTCTTCAATTTGAAAAAGATTGCATGGTTTAGGCGCTAGTGGTCTTCACAGACGCTCAGAGGGCCGGACGGACGTTTTGAAGAAAAAGAAGAAAAAAAACGAAAAAAAATAACACTTTTTCGGTATCAGGGTAAACGTGTATTTCCGTTGAAATCTCGTAATTGGTTTTCCACAGCATTACATAACTTTCTCTATACCGCGTATATTACTCCATATATACGTATGTATAGGAGAAAGTAATAGTAACTGCGCTCTGGTAAAATTTACTGCAGCGCGCTTCCCTATGTGTTAAATTGCGAGGGACACTTTTTTTCTGTAGAGAGGTCGAGTGAATTTCGAAATGTGAAATCCTAATCTTTTAACTCTTAAACAACACTCTAGTGAACTCTGTGGGTTATAAAGAACGTTCTAAACGCACGTTTCAGCAAAAACAATTACGCCAGAGTACCTCGAATTCATTAGCACAATAGGTTTGCTAATACAGAGTTTCGTGAGTTACTTTTGTATCATTGATGGTGAAGTTAGGGGATTGAGGGCACTCTTTCACAGAGGGAATTACTTCATCTCGTCAATGACTGATGTGAACAGTCTAAAGACTTTATAGAACATGACCCCAAGATAAATACTACTGAAATCCGAGCTAGATAGGACATCGTGAACACAGGGAAAATGTTTTCCAGAACAGAAGAAAGTTCTCCGACAGGGAAAGAGACATTAAATTGGCTTAGGTGGCTCAGGGCAGCAGCTGAAGTCATTGCAGCCCCTCTAACTGGAAGGTTCATGGGTTCGAGTGCCGACTGGCAGGAGTTTTTACACTAGCTACATAGTTAGGTCGAATTCAGCCGCTGACTGGCGGGGAATATTCTCGCGGCCGGCTGCTCTAATCGATAGGTTATCGTGGTCCGTTCAATGCCAGGCGAATGCCGGGGCAACACCGTAACAAACAGAACACGGACCGCGTGCGATCTTTCCTTTCTCTTCCTCTTACTTGTACTTTCTTCACCCCTTACTTACACACACATGCACTACACTACTATTCATGTCAAGAGTTTAGAGCTTGTTTCACCTAGGACGGTGACTCGATGGTAGGAGATACATGGCTTGGGAAAACCAATCTAGTTGAAGGAAAAAACCGCAAATAAAAAAATTCATTTTATTTATGGTACTAATGACCCTCGCAGTTAGCGCTTCCGGAAACACGAAATAATCAATTCATCTTTGAAGGGTGTTGAGAATGAACTTAGATACTTATATGTGTCAACAATGTCAGAATGAAGAGTGAAGAAAGCACGAAGATTTTGAAATTTTGCATTCGCGGCGATTTCATATTTTACTGACCCTCTGAACTAATAAAGTCAGTGAAAGATGATAAACCTATTATATTTTAGGTTTATATGATATAATGAACCTCTGATATAGTGAAAAAAGGTCAGGAGAGGTTCACTGTAACTGGAGTAAACTGTTTAAATACAATGTATAGAATACAAGGTATGCCCGGACAGTAATTGTTTTTTTCCTCAGTGTTCCCATCGGTACGATTAAAGGGGGACTCTCAGCTTCAAAGAGATGCTTTTGTCAGTTTGTTCCGAGCAATTAGGGCGTCAGGATCTCTGTCTCCGCGTACCCCTGTTTAGTTCGTTCCTCAAGGTCAAACCTCCAACGTTACTTATTACGTCGAAGTGCTGGAAAGACTGCGAAAAAGGGTTGTCCAAGTGAGATAGATAGCCGCTACCTGGAAGCTCCACCACGACAGTGTTCCACGCCAGACCGCAATGTGCGTTCGTGAGTATCAGGTGAAGCTCTTGACAACACTGCCCCAACCTCTGTACAGTCCGGACCTGGTTTTGGCCGACTTCTTTCTCTTCCCGAGGATCAAGACCGCCCTGAAAGGAACTCGTTTGGATAGGTTGATGCCATACACGACGCCGTGAAGAGGGTCGTTCCCGAGTTTCACGTTGAAGCCTTCCATGAGACGTACCGTGCGAGGCAGACTCGCTGGAAAAAGTGTATGGATGCCCAAGAGAACCACTTCGAAGAGTATTAAACATATATAACAATATCTTCAATCAATATATTGGTTTTAAAAAATCGCATTACTTTCCGGACACACTTGTATATGTAATATATCCTACAAAATAGAAACACGCAATAATGTAATATTAATATTAACGAAAGCTACACTAGTACATTTTGAATAAAATAAATGCGAACAAATGTCCCACGAATTTGATTGTGAAGTAACGTGGTTAGATGATGGAATGTGTCATATACACTCTGAAATAGGATACATGTCATTTGAAAAGGGAACAATAGTGTATATGAGTGAAGAGATTGTGTTGATGTGATCAATGAAAAAAGGACAGGAGCATACATGCGTCTGAGGGAAGAAACAGCTGTGAATTTGGGACAGACATGCAAGCATGCATTATCCAATAATATTATAGACGAAGTCATGGACATAAGGTAATAGTCTATAGAGATAAGAATAGAGATAAAGGTATATTCGTTATATTGACTGGTATAACGGGGTAACAGGAACAGAAAGTGTGTGCAAGTATGGTAAGAATGGAAAGGGAGTGAGGCCATTGTGAGACAAGAAACAGGAATTTACGTAGTGACAATCATGTACTTGATATAAGAATAGCGAGAGAGTCCAAAGAGATGGAGGAGTAGAGGTGGACGAGGTGGAACGAAAGTAATTGGAGTGAAGAAGAAAAATGTAGAACAAGGAGGTCCCGGTCACATCAACTGTCATGGTCATTAGTCCTGCTGGTGAATGTTTTATCCCAGAATGTGGTTGTCTTCCTCTCTGGCGAATGTTGAGATCCACCGCCGAACTAAACGTCGGCTAGTGGATGATTTCCCCCTCCTGGTATCTCACTGCAGCTAGGCGCCGCCCAGCTGGGCTGGAACAATCTCTTAGAGCTTAGTCCTAGCCGACGTAGCTCCTGATCTGCCAACATGTGTGGTAGTGTAGTGCATGAAAGGTGTGTGTAGGGGGAGTGGACTGGACTCGAAAGACGAAAGACAGATCGCGTACAGTCCGTCACCCGTTTTTAGGATACTGCTCCGGCAAGCGCTAGATAACGATCGGAGAAACCACGGAAAACTATCGGTCAGAACAGACGGGCGATAGAATTCTCTTCCAGAGAGCGGCTGAAGTCGACCTTTCTATACATTATAGCTAGCGTCGAAAATAGGCCACTCTAAAGACCCGTATCTTAGGACCTCTCGGTCAGTGTCTCTGTAGAGACAGCGTTAATGCTGGTTCTGAGCTAACTCAGCGAGTTTAAAAAATGAGATTGACATAGGGGCGCACAGTGGGCTGAAATGGTCTCAAACACGCGCATTGGATTTCACGTGTAATTCTGTGAAAATAACGTGTTCAAAATGTTTTTTCGGACTACAGATATATAATATAAGATCTAAAATAACTAATTTTTGTAAAAATATATAAAGGACAGATGGTACCACTCTAATTTTTAATAATTATTTTCGTGCTGTTTTGACGGAGATTCGAAAGGCACACATGCACAATCGAAATAGGAAGGTGTACTTACAGGAATGTATACTACTGAGTTTCAGGGGTATCGAATTTGGAATTTGTCATCAAATTGTAAAACAAAATTGGCGAATCCAATAAAGGGAATATATAAGTATTTCTGAAAATGTCAATTTCAATTTTTAAATCTGAGATTTCTTATGAACATTTAGGAAGCTGATGAAATGGAACTTGTCGTGAATATTTAATAAAATAAAAGCAAAACTTGTAAGTTCGTGAATACTTATCCCTTGATGGCCTTTATTACATTTTATGATGTAAATTAATTTTAGAGCTTGTTTGGTGTTGGTACTCATTAATATTTCCAATATTGAATATTATAACAACTTTTACCATAAACTTAATCCTTTAAAATTTAATTTCTTCTTTCAGTTCTTGCAATTTAAGTAATTATTAAAGTGTAAATATTTAGTGAATATAATTTTTACTGATATATGAATAAGAATAAAAACATGACATTTTTAATAATGGTTAATATTTTCTTACAAGAGTTGATACTATTTAGAACAACTTGGTAGCTTTCTAGAACAAAAACAACATTACCGCAGTTTTAAGAATTTTTTCAAGGACCATACATGATCAGTTTAATTGAAAGCAATTTTATTGACTTAAGGACAATCATAACACTTTCATTATAACAGTTTCTATCCCTAAGTGAATAATTTCTCTGGGATCAAGTGGCAAAAGCAAAAATATAATGAGATCTTGGGATCTTGGAACAATACCATGAATAACAAGATACATTATTGATAACCATATACTGTATATTACAAAATTTCAGCATAGGGCACAACCTTAAGCCCCTACCACTTACACGTATAAATTATAGTGCATTGAAGAAATAGAATGGTAACTTTACACTAGGACAGTGGGAAAAGGCACATTCAAGGGGGTAATTATGTGATCTGTTGTGCAATAGTGAACAAGATATACAAAAGTCAAAATGATAAGTAAATTAACAATAATTTTCCACATCATTGAAATTGTTCAAGTTTTCCTTATTTTCTCCATATGAACACTAATATTGACTTTTTTAATAAAGAAACTCATTTTTCTTCTCTCTAAAATCATTTTGATATGATTTAATGTCTGCATTTCAGCTTTTTTAAGTGAAAAATCTCTCATTTTACCCTGACAAATCTTAGCATTATCTATGCAGAAACGGAAATAATAAAAGCACTCACTTTTTCCCATTTTACTTCAGAATTCCAAATCTAGCTGACAGAGTGAAAGATATAAATTACTCGATACAAAGTAAATGAGAATTCATAAAGGAAATTGAAGAAATATATTTTTTGCAACTGTTATTTGTTAAAAATTATTAATGGAAAAATAATTCTTCCAAATGAATTGTATTAAATTGAAATTCCACCACATATATTGATGTAGCATGTAGATTCATGTTTATAAACAAACAAATGTTATATCTTAAAATAATAATAATAATAATAATAATAATAATAATAATAATAATAATTTTGTCAGGGACTGTAAATATTTTTTAATTAAAATAACTACCAATTTTTCAAGATTAGAGTAATAAACTCATCACTGGGATTATAATTTACTGCAGAAATAAAAAAGACACTTAAAAAGTCATTGTAGAAAAGCATTCAAATTGTAAAATTTGTTTAAAAATTCTCTGTAAACATTTTAGTACCACCCTACAAATAATTTAAAAGAATATTTTCATTCAATTAACAAAATATAAATTATGTTTAATTATTACTGTTCCATTTTTAAAAAGGACTTTGTGAAATATGACTTTCACCTGAATCCTTTCTAAAGATTTTGTGGATTTAGTGATTGTATGGCTTTCAATTCAAGACAATTTTTGGGGATGTTTTCAGCTCAATTTTAGAAATGCTTTGAATAAAAAAATGGTAGACCTGATCATGTTTTCATTATATCACAAAGCCACTTTTATAATAAACATTTCTGAACAGCTTTTAAATCCTAATATTGGTCTAAAAAGAAAAGGAAATAAATTATAAAAAATAAGAATGAATTATCCTCCTCAAGCATCCATTCAGCATAAATATAAGTTTCTCCAACTTTTTTGGTATAATTAGTTGATCATATTTCTTTACAAATTGTACCTGCCCAATCAAACAGCAATATGCAAAAAAAAATTCTTTAACAAGAATCTACCCTTTAAAGATAATAAACATGACAATTAACAAAGTAATGTTATCATTGGTTTTGTATGATTCACAAAACAATGAGAAATAAAATTCAACTTACTTTTTCAAATGGGAAAGGTTGATTTAATAAGCTCTTCTTTTGCGTTTTCTGCACACCATGTTTCGTTTTAAGTTGGGATAGGCTTGCAGTAGCAAAGGCAAAACAGAAGTGAAGACAGTGGAGAATAGCGGAGGATGCGGATTCGGAAAAATATCAGAAAAGGGTTTGGTGAGTAAGAGGGGAGAAGCGGAGAGAAATTGAAGTAGGAAAGAGTAGGAAGCCGAGAAGGAAAACAACGAGAGATGAAGTTGAAAGATGCATGTGGAGCGATAGGGAGATAGGAAACAGAGGGGGGAGTGTGCAAAGGTGCATGGACAAAGAGCGAGAAAGAAGAGAGGGTTGAAATGACATAGACGGGAGCAGCGGGACAGACATAGAAAGGAGAGGGAAACAAGGAGGAGGAATAAATGGAAAAGGAAGGAGACTTTAGAAGAGTGGGATGTGTCGATGGAGATAGAAAGTTTGAGAAAACCGAATGGAAAATAAAACATTAACGGAAAGGGAGGGATGTGGAGAGGGTTTTAAACGTAGAGCGAGTGTAAGCGCAGAGAGAGAGAGTGTGTGTGTGTAAGGGCAGAGAGAGAGTGTGTAAGCGCTGAGAACGAGTATGTAAACGCAGAGAAAGAGAGAATGTGGGTGCAAAGAAAGAGTAAGCGCAGAGAGAGAGAGAGAGAGTAAGCACAGAGAGTGTGTACGCACAGAAAGAGATTGTAAGCGCAGCGAGAGTGTGTAATCGCAGAGAGAGAGAGTGTTAGCGCAGAGAGAGAGTGTATGTGTCAGCGTAGAGAGAGAGGGAGAGGGTGTATGCGCAGAGAGAGAGAGAGTGTATGTGTCAGTGTAGAGAGAGAGGGAGAGGGTGTATGCGCAGAGAGAGAGTGTATGTGTCAGCGTAGAGAGAGAGGGAGAGGGTGTATGCGCAGAGAGAGAGAGAGAGAGGGCCAGAGTGTGCAAGCGCATAGGGATGGCAAGCGGAGTGATGGTGATAACGGAGCGGGGTGGAACCGGGGAGGGATGGACGCCGAGAATGGAGGATGCGGAGTTGGGTGGCACATGTGTTTGAGAGCAGAGGGAGAATCTGTGATGAGCGGAAGCGGCGAAGGGGAGAGCCAGCAAAGGGAGGACGAGCCTCCGCCCCGGCAACGTCGCCCCTGAGCCGCTGCAGGCCTACGCGCGCCGCGCCGCAAAGCACTTCGTTAGCGGCGAAAGCTCTTAACAACTGAACTCGGCCGACTTTTCTGCTTCATTTACGAAATGCTTGGATCCACGTTCTCTAACACCAACTCTGGTTTGCGCGAGGAAAGAGACACGCACACGAGGAAGCGTCTACACAATGGAACATTTTATGGAGTGCGTGCGCTGCAGTGACACTTCAGGGAACTTAAAACACTTTGCAGCAACATGCGTCTGAAAATGGCATAAAAAATACTATTGTGATACATGTGTTCGTAAAATTGTCAGTACTGTACATGGCACATTTTCGACGCTCTTATAATTGAAATTCAGTCCTTACGAGAATACATCCAGTATTTTCAGATACACGCATCCAGCTTTTGTAGTCTGGAAATGATGAAAGTGCCAGTTAATTGGGTTGCGTTCACTCGAATCCTTTACGCATGGCTTTGCATTCAAATGACCTATTGAATTGTTTGTTAACAAAGTTCAATCGCCTCATGTAGAAATGCTTTCATTTTGTGGTGCCTGTTGAGTTTGCTCTGAGTAGTCATTCTCTGGCGGGGTAAATACGGTCTTGTGTGTAGTTGCTGTATATCTCAATGAATTCTTGGAATTTAACTTTTATCACAATACACAAGGTAATTTTTGTTGGAGTTTTGTTTTTAATCGGTGATTCAAAAATTCTATAGAATTCTACATGTTTATACCCTTATATATTCAAAATTTAAATGGTTTGTGACATTGTATTTGGTTCTGATGGTATTTCTTTTGTTAGTTTTCAATTCCAAGAAAATGTTGACCCTAGTTTGAATCATATTTGCGTACCGATTTAATATATCCACCCCTTCCGACAAAGTAATGCTTTGTACTGAAATAAAAATACCGAGAAAAACTGAAAAGATATTTTTTGACATTTTATGAATTCATTGGAACTATTGAAGTTATTACGATTATTTTAATTTTTACACAGCCTTCAATATTGAAAGTAATATATTGCAAATTGACTGATGCACTGGATAACAGTGACTATGATGTTATTACAGTTGTTATGACAATAAACTTTACGAAAGTTCTAGGAGTGCATTTAGAAGATTACGAAAAATCTTGACGATCATTGTACAATTTATTTAATTACACAGACATCTCCAACCTTTGAGACCTTAATTAAACAAAAAACAGTTTAAATTACACTGAAACGGGATATATTTTAGTAGGGTAATTTACAGAGGGCAACATCCAAAGATCTTTTAGCAAAATATTTGCTAGTTGTTTAATATTAAAACAATTAATTACTGACTGACCCCAAAGATATTCTAGAATCACATTCTTTTGTTCTTCCTTATCCAGCTATAAAGGATTTGGCAAAATGAATGTGTGTTACAAAATTATAATTATATAAAGATTAGTTGAAGTATATGACTTATGTTCATGATATTTCAACATAGTTAATAATCGGTGTTAAGAAAAGAGAAATGAATTGTATGAAAATACTTACGTTCTACGTATTACAAATAAGGACACGTTTACTCTCTAAATCTTTATTACCTTTATATTTAAATTTATTCTTCACATTCATTATCTTCATTCGTTTCTTATGTACTTATCTTTAAATTCTAATATGTTAGGGCGGCATAATGTTCGTGATAGTGATATTATTCTGAATTAGCCTTCAATTCTATCTGGTAATTGACATTTCAACATTTCAACGTTTGAGTAATTCTGTTGAAGCCGGCAGAAGAAGTATATGGCTTTCATAAAATTATATAGGCACACACTGTTCTGTAAATCGGTAAATCTCAATGTTATCTATCACATTTGGGATCGTCGTACAATAATATTTTTATTTTCTCGCCCCTACTTCGAAAGTAGAGAAAGTATTGCAATCGTGCGCTGGAAAATGAAATATTTTCGACAAAAAAATTTTATACTTGGGCCCTGATAACTAAAAAGTGGGTACATTGTATTCCTATATTATATAGTAAATAACATTCTCTAACTCGTTGTGTAGTCAGAATCTATGTTTTGTTGCTCCTTGAAAGCGAAAAATCAATTTCAGCAAAACGTGTAATAACGAATGATAATGAAATCACAATGAATAATCTAGATTTCAGTGACCACGATGAACAAATTCTTACAATTACTAATAACATGAACGCAGTCACAATAAATAATACAGGCATGTGTAGAATATTTACTAAAGATAACATAAAATTATTTATGGAGTACGTATTAGGGATTACTTCCTGCACGAATCATGAAACGTGGTTTAAAAATCAGATGATACAAATGGAAAATATAATTTAATTTTTTCAAAGCTCTCAACTCACCTTAACTCCTGCTTCTCTCTTAAAAAGAGAAAATTAAACATTTCAGAGAAGAGCAATACTTCTATCACACAAGGAATTATAATATCGTGTAGAAACAAACGTACGCTTCACTTTATTTCCAAACATCAAAACTTATTACGCGGTTTCCATGTCTACTTTCGAAAATACAAAAGCATTTTAAGAAAACTAAGAGTACAGGTAAAAATAATGAAAAATGATCAGGATATTTTGACTGCTAGTAAGAAAACTGAAGCAATGTGAAATATAAAACTACGACCACATCATCTCGACACTTTGTAGAGAATGTTGTTTAAAAAGATAACGGCAGAGAAGTAATCAATCCGGAAAAAGTTTCAAATTTGTTCAACATTTACTTTTCTATTGTGGCTGATTTCATGAAGGGACTAAAACCACAAAATTCTACATAACTTTATACTACGTATATAACTCCGTATAAACGTACGAAAATAAAAAGAATATTACATTTAAATAAATCTATAGAAATACACAAATATAAATACAAATTAATGAATCGATTATAATTTTATTATTAATTTTAATACAATAATATTTTAATAATTTCATTTCACGCCAATGGAGGCAAACATCTTACTCCAGGTCTGTTTAACCGAAGGAAGTAAGATTTCGGTATGGCATCTTTCCCATCTACTCTCCCAGTATTCCTCGGTCAATAATCCAGGTGACCAGAATAACGGACTTTTGAATAATATGTACACATCACAGTTCAAATCTAAAATGTCAATACTGTGTGTTGTTCAGTGTGTTGGGGATTTTACCTGTAGCGCCAATAACAACTGGTACCACTGAGACTTTTGCCATACCTCACATAGATTTGGTTTCATCTGCCAATGAAAAGGCATTAGTTCATGTTTTCCGTGTGTGTTTTCTTCAGACAGGCTGGTAGAGGGACTTCTCTATCGATGACGTAAGTTTTTATTTCATTCTTCAAAACCAGTATAATATGCGGAATTTTACTCGGGATTAGTGCATCTGTTATATCGGCTCCAGTGAAGTTTGCAGTTCTCGTCTTCTCTTATGGGTGGTGGTTCATAAGATAGAATGGCGCTTGCTTCTCATCACCAAAATACTTTTGCCAGAGATCCTGGTGAATTATTTTGACCCCACGATTATGCACTCCAAGATATTGCTTTGGCGCTAAAACTGAGTATCCAAAAATTATGTGATGGAGCCCCTCATCTTTTTAGCCACACATTCTTCAATTGACGTTTTGTATGTTTTCATGCATGATATACTTGCAATAAGCTCTCGTTGCCTGATCTTGATTCCCCTTATTGCCTGATTTTGAATCGCAATCATGATTGATATATGGCATAATATTCTGGGGAAATACATCTTATGGCTCGCAGACATTTTGATTACAAAAAGACTTGCACGAATAATAAGAGAAATCCCACCCATGTGATTCTTGTAAGAGTCTCTTTATTTATCTAGGAATTTTATCATTATCTTGTCTGTTGATTTACGAATCAGTGCTTTTTGTCAAAAAATGACTTCCCTAAGAGCGAGAATATATTTTTAGCAAATACCGATTTCTATAACTATCACACTTGACGTAATAATCATAATTTTCATGTGATAGTATCGACAGCTTACAACAAAAAAATACAAATACAATACATGCACATTATTTTACAATAATTTGCCAGATTACATTAAACGATGAAATACCATAGAAAAATTTAAATCCCAAGAAATATCGTTTCTGTTGCATAACTGTTTCTATATTATCAGAGACTATACTGAGTATCAAAAGGAATGTAACCTTAATATTAACAGTGATACGTAATGTATTAGTTATCATTTCGACTGTATAATTTCAAACAACTTGGAACAAGTATTATACCGGAGCTTCTGGGTCAAGGACCCCATCTTGATCAGATTTTTTGTCCAGTTTCTCTGATCCTTTGAGCAAATGTTGAGATGGCCCTTTGTTTGGGCATGGGGTTTGGAATTGTTTTGCTTCTGAACATAAATGTAACTTCATTATTTGTGCACATCTTTTAGAATCAACAAAGAAATATAGTTATTCAAATTATCGTTCTCCATGTTGTCGTGTCAGAAAGTATTATTTCTTCACGAAGGACATAATGAGGGATAAGAGACCAAATGTACAGCTGATTTACTCTTGAATTGAATTGAAAATAGATTTTATTACATCAGAGCGGATATTTTGTCAACAATTCTCGCAAAAAACGCTCATTTTCTTTCTGTATTCAAAATTCAAGTAGTATATGATATAGGGTAGGGATCACAGAATTATGAGAACGTGCACAGAATTCCTTTCTCCCCGTAGCACGATACACACTGTTTTAACTGTTTTTGACGGAAAAATAAATAAAATAAAAAAGTAACGCCCGTGGAGGGCTGTACTCTTACATCTTTGTATTTGTTAGTTTTCAAGGATCTTCGATGAAGGATCATACATTATGTTGGAGAGTTTAGAGGCGTGGCTCTGTGATCTGCCTTTAAAATTGCAGTCATCCGCTCATTGCATTTTGCCTTTTGGGGAAAGTAGTCTCTTTCACTTACACTTACATATTTTTCACTTACATATAATACCTGGTCGTGACACTAGGCATACCTCTGCCTTCATCTGCCCAGGGCATATGGAACCTTTCAATTGAACTGTGGGGGTGATGTGCTCTTGCTTTTAAAAAACCTTTCCTTGTTTTTAAGTCAAGGTTATTCAGTTCAGTGTCGGTCCATTTTAGTATTCCAAAGGAATAACTAAGTACTGAAGTCGCATATATGTTGATTGCTTTCGCTTTGTTTTGTGTATTTAACTCTGTCTTCAAGAAGGCGCGCAGTCTCTGGATGTAGTTATTACCCACCATTTCCTTCGCAAGTTTGTCTTCTATCACTTTAGACACAAAATATCCGATATATTTGTATTTCTCTTCTTCGGCCATTCCTTTGATGGTGCCTTACTCTTGATTTACTTCATATCCAGGATGTTCAACCCATTCTCCTTTACTCACACAGCAAATTCTGCACTTGTCGGGGGAAATTTTCAGGTTCACGTCATTGCCATATTTTTCTACTCAATCTAGGAGGCTGCGACGATGACTATTGTTTTCAGCATATACTTTCAAGTCATCCATATAAAAAAAGGTGACTTAATTGTGCTTCTGATTGTTCCAGCTTAAATCCCCACTCCTGCCGATATAGCATCGATGTTAGTGATTTCACAGCAAGAAACAATTACAACGGAATGAGAGCATCATCTTAGAAGATATCTCTCTTGATTGCAAGTTAGTTCTGCAGTGATCCATTTCATATCTCAGGAATCCCTTCACATGATCCTCACCGCCATAGATTTCCACCATTTCACTCAGCCAAGTATATGGGACACTGTCTTATGGTTTCTGATAGTTTGAATATGCGGTATACAATGACCCCATTCTTTGTTTTACAGAGTTGGTAATGATGGAATCTACTATCAGTTGTTTCTAGCATCCTCGTGATCCCTTATGACATCCCTTTTGTTCTTCATCCAATATTTTGTAGTTGTCTAAGTGTTGGTATATTTTTCTGCTTATTATGTATGTAAGCAGCTTGTACAGTGTTGGGTGACATGTTATGGGGTGGTATTTTGCTGGGTCAGCTCTGCATGTGTTCTCTTCGGGGACTTAGGTAGGTGATCCCTTCTGTCAAGAACGAGTCTCCGGATTTTCCAATACGCCAGTGTAATACTTGGAAATATGTTTACGAATTCCGGTGAATTTCTACATTTATTATTATTATTATTATTATTATTATTATTATTATTATTATTATTATTATTATTATTATTATTATTATTATTATTATTATTAGCGCATCGGCCATTTCTGACCATGCTTCACGTTATCTTCCGAGGTCCAGTGTAGCAGATTCAACACGTTGGGAGGTGCCGTGCTGTGAGTGCGAATACATCCGGGTTCAGAACGGGTTTCAGGGGATTGTTTGCCTTTAGAGTGAATGAAAGTCATATGAAATAATAATGAATTATAGTTTAATGTTTGCATTTATATAAATAGCTTGTTTTGGTGAGTAGTAAGTCGGAGAACCAATGAAAGTTTATAAAGTTTATGAATGATCTTCTTTCTTGAAGTTCTCTTTACTTGCAGTTTGTTGTATTGTAAGCACAACCCAACTCACTCGACTGTGTGTGTGGATGCCATCAGAGCTGAGGTTCTCTCCAGGCAATTTGGCGGTGCGAACTGGAATGTAGGATAGTGCCGCTGGTTGCGGATTTTGCCGTAAATTCAGCCAGATGGAGACTGATGCATGCGAGTGGCCCGAATTTAGAGCTAGCGGCCTGTTGACCGTGCTGGTTGGTTGACAAACCATTGGTAGGCGAAGCAGGATCAGCCGACTCATTCGCGGGATACCTGACTTTTTTTTAACTTTCCCCCCACCAGTAGCCCTGGCGAAGCGGTAGTGTATTTTCATGTTAGTGGCAGCTCGTTGGCTTTTGCGACAGAGAAGAGGGCAGTGCTTACTTACTAACTTAATACTAACTTAACCTATGGATGAAGCCGGCGCTTTGGCCGGCAACCTAAGGCAGCATTCGTGCTTTTATAGTCTTCTGGTGTTTCTTATTAGTAAATTCTTTATTGTTATTTCCATTCACTCACTCATTCACACTTGTATATATTTACACTTATTTATACGTCTAGCACACGCACATTCATATGACATTATATACACTATTTACACTAGAACTTCACTTTGCTCCACGACGCCGACTGTGCTCAAAGCGTCCGCCTAGTGGAGCGACTATTGATACACTCGTCCTTTGTTGTTCACAGATGAGTCACCAATAGCTGTTTACGTCTCAGTGAAGCACAGTGGTAGGCTGATGCCTAAGTTTGAAATGAGTTGCATTTTGCGTGTGCTCATCTGTTTTGCGAGAAGTTCTGAACAGTAGTAGCGAACATTACTAGTAGTAGTTTGACAGTTGCCGTTGACTAGTGAGTAGTTGCATAATGAATATTAGTGTCAGTTCTAGTCAGTTTCTCCGACGTAGTCTATTCACGTGGGAGCGGAGTTGCCGTATTTATTGTTTAAGGATGTTGTTTAGTATGTGGAGGGATGAGTCTCATGACATTGACCTTGAACCTGTAGTGAGGTGATGAGCCGCGATGTGCCTGCGATCGGCTTATTTGTGAGATGCATCTTCGGGCCTGCGGAAAGGAGCGTCACGTGACATTGTTGGCGATTGGATTCTATGGCGGTGTCACGTGAGGTGCCCGCGATGGTAGCTACCGTTTGTTGTATTTGAAGGTTTTGTTCTCAGGGGAACCGCGGCAACAGTCTTGCAGTTTGAGAAGGAGCGGAATGGTCACCCGGGCGCGTCTGCGTTGCCGAAGTGCATCTCTTTGTCGGCGAGATGCCTTAATATTGCTGTCTCGGCGAGTGAGGCACGTAGTGATTCTGAGCAATGTTTGTATACATTTTGCGGCGAAGCGTTGGGGGTGTGAAGGCACGCCGCGCGCCGGGGTGGGCCCAGCCCTTGCTAACGAAGTCTTAGCCGGCCGCCGGGGCGGCACCGGGCAGCAGCGGTCAGTGCTCGCGGCGGACGGAGGCTCAAAGAGGAGTTTGTTTTGAAAGGACGTGCTTCGGCGGAGGTGACTCAGCCGTGAGAAAGAGGCCCGCGCAAAGACACGCCGCGTAACTGACTTTATTGCCCACTTGTATTTTGTGCTTTCAATACCGGCTACGTGCTACGGCTACAAGGTGGCAAAAACGTGTTCTGATGATGGGTGGCTGCGCGGGTAGAAAGCAAATAAGCGCTGCGCACTGATAGGGAATTCAGTCGTGAGATTGAACACCGAGTCATAATCTATCCTGGAGAGAGACTGTGTAATTATGGGGATCAACGTTTTGGCAGTATACCTTAGTAAGACAAGGCTGTTAAGCTTTGAATTACGAATTATGAGGTGATAGGATGATGATGAGAGGTGATCGTGGTCTTTTTGAACTATCCCAGCATTCGCCTGTATGATCAAGGGAAACCCATGAAAATCCCGGTCAGGATGGTCGGTCCGAGTATCAAATTCGGCTCTATTATTATTATTATTATTATTATTATTATTATTATTATTATTATTATTATTATTATTATTATTATTATTATTATTATTATTATTATTATTAATTTTATTATTACTATTACTATTATTAATCTTCACTCAGCATGTTTATATATTTAATACTTTACCACTTCTAAGAATCATTCATGGATAACATTTGAATTCTAAATTGCATTGAAGAATAGACTGGAACCGTGTCAACTGAAGGGGCTTTACCCTTAACTATAGTTCGAGCGGAGTCCTACGCACCACAGATGTATAAACTTTTACACATTAGGCTCTAAAAAAACACGATGGTTGCCGCATACCAAATATTAACGTAAATACACAGGCACAAATATGACGATGAGTATTGCAATAAATATTCGCTTGTGTTGTGTAATTGCAGCTTTCAATATTTTTTCCATCCAATATTTTTCATTTTCGTGTTTTTGTTTTACGGAATCATTTGTGTCTCTTTAAACTTGTGGGCATTTTCAGTAACGTTTGATAATCAGTTGAAAAGCTTACCTAATAGAGATTTAATTGTTGCTGAAATGAAATAGGAGCTTCATTTACGGCAAGCGAGAAGTTAATTGCATTTTCACAAAAACTTTTCTTCGCTCAGGCTAGTCTCGTTACCATATCTCGTTTTGTTTAAAAAAAGTGGTATTAGTAGTTGTGCAACGAGCCAACACAGAGGTCAAGTCAAAATGCAGTAATTGTTAAAATCTTCAATTCAGCGTTGTATTAAATGTACAGATACAATTTTAATTTTAAAATCTGTCTGTTCAAGTTTGCGTAGTCAGGCATGCTTATTTATCAGTCGCCAGCAATCAAGTAATCATCCAACGTAAACCCGCTGACCGTTTGAAATCACATTCAGGAATACATCTACAATAATTGATTATTACTATAAATAGTTATTGTAGTTACTATAAAGTTAGTTGATAGTTAC